>SJYT01067268.1:65030-228400 GCA_006410635.1 Cephalophus harveyi | reverse complement strand
GGATGGGAATAACAGACCACCTGACTTGCCTCTTGAGAAATCTGTATGCAGGTCAGGAAGCAACAGTTAGAACTGGACATGGAACAATAGACTGGTTCCAAATAGGAAAAGGAGTATGTCAAGGCTGTATATTGTTACTTTGCTTATTTAACTTCTATACAGAGTACATCATGAGAAACGCTGGGCTGGAAGAAGCACAAGCTGGAATCAGGATTGCCAGGAGAAATATCAATTACCTCAGATATGCAGATGACTCCACCCTTATGGCAGAACGTGAAGAGGAACTAAAAAGCTTTTTGATGAAAGTGCAAGTGGAGAGTGAAAAAGTTGGCTTAAAGCTCAACATTCAGAAAATGAAGATCATGGCATCTGGTCCCATCTCTTCATGGGAAATAGATGGGGACACAGTGGAAACAGTGTCAGACTTTATTTTTGGGGGCTCCAAAATCACTGCAGATGGTGATTGCAGCCATGAAATTAAAAAATGCTTACTCCTTGGAAGAAAAGTTATGACCAACCTAGATAGTATATTCAAAAGCAGAGACATTACTTTGCCGACTAAGGTCTGTCTAGTCAAGGCTATTGTTTTTCCTGTGGTCATGTATGGATGTGAGAGTTGTACTATAAAGAAACCTGAGTGCAGAAGAATTGATGCTTTTGAACTGTGTGTTGGAGGACTCTCGAGAGTCCCTTGGACTGCAAGGAGATCCAACCAGTCCATTCTGAATGAGATCAGCCCTGGGATTTCTTTGGAAGGAATGATGCTAAAGCTGAAACTCCAGTACTTTGCCCACCTCATGTGAAGAGTTGACTCGTTGGAAAAGACTCTGATGCTGAGAGGGATTGGGGGCAGGAGGAAAAGGGGGCGACTGAGGATGAGATGGCTGGATGGCATCACTGACTCGATGGAGGTGAGTCTGAGAGAACTCTGGGAGTTGGTGATGGACAGGGAGGCCTGACATGCTGTGATTCATGGGGCCGCAAAGAGTTGGACACGACTAAGCAACTGAACTGAACTGAACTGATAAGGTGGTTAAGCCTAGGGCCTGTTATACAGAGTAAAGTAAGTCAGAAAGAGAAAATATATATATATTAATGCATATATATATATATATAATCTAGGAAAATGGTATTGATGAACCCATTTTGAGGGGAGAAATGGAGATGCAGATATAGAAAATGGACTTGTGGACACAGTGGAGGAAGCAAGGAGTGGAATGAATAGAGAAAGTAGCATTGAAATATAGACACTATCATTTGTAAGATAGCTGGTGAGAAGTTGCTATATCCAGCTTGGTCCTCTATGATGACCTAGAGAGGTGGGAGGAGGGAGATGAGGGAGGCTCAGAAGGTGATATATGTATAATTATAGCTGATTTTTGTTGTCATTCAGCAAAAACCAACACAACATTGTAAAGCAATATTCCTCCAATTAGAAAGAAATTTAAAAACAAACAAACAAAAATAGTGTGAGAGGATAGCATTGAAACATGTACATTACCATATGTAAAACAGATGGCCAGTGCAAGTTCAATGCATGAAGCTGAGCACCCAAAGCCAGTGCTCTGGAACAGCCCAGAGGGATAGGGAGGGGAGGGAGGTGGGATGTGCCCCCCTCAGGATGAGGGGGACACATGTATACCTGTGGCCAATTCATGCTGATGTATGGAAAAAACCATCATAATATTGTAAAGTAATTATACTCCAATTAAAATAAATTATTAATTTAAAACAAACAAAACAATAGTAGTCATTGAACATAACTAGGATATTGAAATTTAGATTATCAATTCTGTTTAAGCTGAAAGCAGCAGCATTTCATGGCCTGTTCTAAGTTCACTCAGTGATTGCTAGATGAGTGGCAATATTCTTAAACTCTGCACATCCAAATTCAAAAAATAAGTGATTTTCTTTAACTACTTAATTAAATAACACCCCAAGTGTATTAGTCAGGTTTCTCCAGAGAAACAGAACCAATAGGATGTATACTTACAGAGTAAGTCCCCTACATATGAATGAGTTCCATTCTGAGAGTACCTTTGCAAGTACTCACAGTTTGTTCATAAGTTCAACAAAGTTTGCTTAGATACCCAGTTAACACAACTGACTATATAGTTCTGTTCAGTTCTGTTGCTCAGTCATGTCCAACTCTTTGTGACTCCATGGACTGAAGCACTCCAGGCCTCCCTGTCCATCATCAACTCCCAGAGTTTACTCAAATTCATGTCCATTGAGTAGGTGATGCCACCCAACCATCTCATCCTCTGTCTTCCCCTTCTCCTCCCACCTTCAATCTTTCTCCGCATCAGGGTCTTTTCAAATGAGTCAGTTCTTTGCATCAGGTGGCCAAAGGATTGGAGTTTCAGCTTCAGCATCAGTGCTTCCAATGAACACCCAGGACTGATCTTTAGAATGGACTGGTTGGATCTCCTTGCAGTCCAAGGGACTCTCAAGAATCTTCTCCAACACCACAGTTCAAAAGCATCAATTCTTTGGTGCTCAGCTTTCTTTATAGTCTGACTCTCACATCCATACTTGACTGCTGGAAAACTATAGCCTTGACTAGATGGACCTTTTTTGGCAAAGTAGTCTCTGCTTTTTAATATGCTGTCTAGATTGGTCATAACTTTTTTTCCAAGGGGCAAGCATCTTTTAATTTCATGGCTGCAGTCACCATCTGTAGTGATTTTGGAGCCCCCCCAAAATAAAGTCTGTCACTGTTTCCCCATCTATTTGCCATGAAGTGATGGGACTAGATGCCATGATCTTAGTTTTCTAAATGTTGAGTTTTAAGCCAACATTTTCACTCTCCTCTTTCACTTTCATCAAGAGACTCTTTAGTTCTTCTTTGCTTTTAAGTACTGGCCTGTATTAGGTTTATAATAATTTTCACACAAATAGTACATAAAAAAAACAAATAATCAAGGCAACATCTTAAATCTTACAGTACAGGACCTTGAAAAGTGCAGTAGTGCAGTACAACAGCTGGCACTCAGGTGCTGGCATTGAGTGAACAGGCAAGAAGAGGAGCTACTGACTGGAGGAGGGATAGAAGGTGGGAGATGGGAAAGCTGAAGAGCTGTCAGCAATAGGAGACAGAGGGCAAGATGCAGTTTTACTCACATCTGATGTTGATAGCACAGGTTCTGGTTCTTTGCTAGATTCAATTCTCTGAAGGGGCTTCCCAGATGGCTCAGTGGTGAAGAATCCGCCTGCCAGTTCAGGAGACACAGGAAACAGGGGATGGATCCCCGAGTCAGGAAGACCCCCTGGAGTAGGAAATGGCAACCCACTCCAGTATTCTTGTCTGGAAAATCCAATGGACAAAGGAGCCTGGTGGGCAACAGTTCACAGGGTCACAAAGAGCCAGACATTACAGAACACACATGCAGACTCTTGAGAAAATAATCCAATGATGTCTATGTGGTAGCCCTTTTTTTTCTTGTCATAGATGACAGGGTGGCCCTGGATTGCATTCTGAATAGCTGCTGCATCCTTCATGTACCATTCTATGTTCATGTTCTCAAAACTAACAATGCCTCTTCAAATAAAGAAACAGGACCAGTGCCTCAAAAACTGACAGCGTCTCCTCAAATAAAGACAATCCCCTTGCCATTTCCTGCATTGTGAATCTCTCCATTTCTTCAACTACACCTTCTTCGTCTTGTCTCTCCTCATCCTTTCTCTGGGCCTCCAATTTCATGAGGTCATCACTGGTAAGCTCCTCATGTTTCACAGCAAGGAGTTCAATGAAGCCATCTCTTGCAGATCCAAAGCCAGCTTCTTGCTGAACATCACTAAGCTGCTGAAGACCTCTTTGGACTCCACATCCATCTTCTCCAATCCATGAAAATCATGGACAAAGTGCAGGCAAATGTTCTTCCGAACCCCATTCATGGTGATGGCTGTAACCTCATGCCAAGTAGAGTCAATATTTTTGATGGACTTTTAGATGTTACAGTCCTTCCAAAATTGTCACAAGTTTGTTGTTGATTCATCACTCGCCTTTACTGCCTGACAAAATGTGACATTAATATTTCTAGGAAGTTGTTATAACTCTCTGGTCTATAGGTTGCATGAGCAACATAGTATTCAGTGGCAGATGCACCGTTTTGACAATGGGATGAAAGTCATCCGTGGATGGGAGGTTGCCCAGTGACAGAGCATTGTCAAAGAGTAAAATAATACTGGATGGGATATTCTTCTACAAGCAATATTTCTCCACCTCCAGGATAAAATGGGAAAAATCAATCCTGGAAAATGGACTGTCTAACCCAACTCTAGGGGTTACTCTTCCATATAACAGGAAGAGGGCCCTTGGCTATGTTTTAAGGGCTCTTGGGTTCTCTGAATTATGAACTAAGAGAGGCTTCAGCTTCATATCACAGAAGCATTAACACAAACTGCAAAGTTAGCCTATCTTTTGATGCCTCATGGGCTTCCCTGGTGGCTCAGATGATAAAGAATATTCCTGTAATGTGGGAGACCCAGGTTCAATCCCTGGGTCAGGAAGATCCCCTGGAAGAGAAAATGGCTACCCATTCCAGTATCCTTGCCTGGAGAATTCCCTTCTTTTGCCACTTTATAGCCTGGCATCAGATTTTTTTCCTTACTGATGGAACTTCAATCTGGAATCCCTTTTCAGTGCAATCCTGTCTTATCCACATTAGAAACCAACCTGGGTAAATATGTGCCTTTATCAATAATTTCTTGAAGCATTTCAGAAAATTCCCATACAGCTAACACATCTGCACTCATTGCCTCACCACTTACTTTTATATTGTGAGGGTTGACTCTAGCCTTAAACTAATGAAGTCAGCCATTTTTTGTTGTTGTTCAGTTGCTAAGTCATGGCTAGCATAAAAAGATATGCCCTCTGATTCTGCACCATGTTTCTTCCTTAAGTCTTCATAATAGCTTTCCCTTAAATCAGCATTTAAGCTGAGCTAGGCTTGATGCTGATGTTGATCCTTCATGCACATACTGAGAAGTTTCCCCACTTTCTCTATCACTTTTCCATGCTTCTTCAATATTATAGTCCACACCATTGGCACAATAGACTTCACATGTTCCATGATCTTGTCCTTGTTCTTTAGAATCCTGCCAATGGTTGAATGATTCATGTTTTAAGAAAGAGCGGTGTCTACCATTTTTTCACCTCTCTCCACTCTCTCAACTATTTTTGTTTCCATTGTTGTTGCTTGGTGCTTCTTAGCAGTACCAGCTACATCCCTGCTGCTTTTACACTTGCTTCCAAAGGTCCTGGGCTTGAAATAAAGATACTGTCCTACTATACTCTGTATAGTACTGCACAGTAAAGTACATAAAAGCACAACCACTTATAGAGGATCCATGCATGTGACAACATACACCAGACACGTGAACTAACTTAGCTAACTGGACATGTGAACATATATTCCCATCTACGAAACTTTGAATCTTGAAGGTCTTATCTAGGGGGTTTACTGTATACGTGTGTAGAGAGGTTTATTATAAGACTGGTGCAAGGTTATGGAGGCTGAGAAATCCAAGGACCTGCCCTCTTCAAGCTAGAGACCCCAGGAGGCTGCTGGTGTCTGAAGGCCCCTAAACCCAATAGCCAACAGTGTAAATCCCAGCCCAAGTCTGAAGGCTTGAGAAATTGAAGCACCAACAGCCCCAAAGATAGATGTCCCAGCTCTAGCAGTCAGGAGAATTCAACCTTCTTCTTTCTTTTTATTCTATCCAGACCTTCAACAGATTGGATTAAGCCCATGTGTACTGCATAAAGCAATTTGCTTCAGTCAGTCTGCGATTCAAGCACTGATCTCTTTTAGAAAGAGCTTCTCCCATCAACCATGTACCAGCTACCTAGTCATCCCCTGGCCTGGTCAAGCTGACACATAGAGAATGTCTTGGTTCCTGTTAGTGCTCATGCTATTATAAAGGCATCTTTTACTCCTTTTTTGTTCTCTTTATTTATTCCAATAAAAGAACAATTTTTTTTTTTCAAATGAATTCTTACTTGGAATCATTGAAAATGTATAAGGGGATCTTTACCCTTCCATAGACCCTCCCAGACCCCACACCCTTGAGACACATTTTGGGGAAACCCCAAGGATCCATGGAATCCAGATTGAAAAACACTCTCTTCCACCATCATGCACTGTTTCTACAGTCTATAGGGGAAAGGGAATTAAAGAACATTTGAAAATAATATATCTATTTGGACATTATACTAAATTTAGCAAGGCTTCTTCTCGTGTGAATTATTAAAGAAATGTCAGATTCATGCATTAAACTTACAAAAGGATTTTACTTCAAGGAGATTATGTGATAAAATATGATAAAATGTGACAAAAATCTAACTAATTTAGAAATGAGTATAATTTTTCATGTGACTTTCTAGTGCCTTTGATGTCTTTTATGCTATTCTATTTCTCCTGAAAAAATATCAGTTAATATTATAATGTGAGAATATATGTATATAAGCGTGTGTGTGAAAGTGAAAGTGAAGTCACTCAGACGATTGTATCTGACTCTTTGCGACCCCATGGACTGTAGCCTACCAGGCTCCTCTGTCCATGGGATTTTCCAGGCAATAGTACTGGAGTGGATTGCCATTTCCTTCTCCAGCAGATCTTCCTGAACCAGGGTTTGAAGCCAGGTCTCCCACATTGTAGACAGATGCTTTACCGTCTGAGCCACCAGGGAGAATATATGTATACGTGTGTGTGTATATATGTGTATATATCTTGTTCATGTGTGTGTATAAAAGAGCAAGCAAGAAAGACAAATGAATGCCTAGTACAGTCATGCTAATTCTGATCCTTTTTCATTTATTTTCTCACTTTATTTTTCTTTTGTCATGCCAAGTACATTTCACTTAATTTTTTATTGGAGTGTTATTGCTTTTCAGTTTTGGGTTTAGTTTCTGCTGTACAATGAAGTGAATCAGCTATATGATGCATATATTCCCTCCTTGAGCCTCCCTCCCAGCTGGCCCATCCCACCCTCTAGGTCATCACAGGGTACCAAACTGACCTCCCTATGCTACACAACAGCATCCTACTAGCTATGTTTTACATATGATAGTGCATATATGTCAATGCTACTCTCTCAACTCATCCCACCCTCTCCTTCCCCCACTGTGTCCACAAATCCATTCTCTATGTCTGTGTATCTCTATTCCTGCCCTGGAAAATAGGTTCACTTTTAACATTTTTCTAGATTCCATATGCATGCTTCAATATGCAATATTTGTTTTACTCTTTCTGACTTACTTCACTCTGTATGACAGGCATTAGTTCCATCCACATCTGTACAAATGACCCAATTTTATTCTTTTTAAGACTGAGTAATATTCATGTTATATATGGAATCTTCTTTATCCATTCTTCTATCAATGGACACTTAGTCTTGACTGCAAGGTCTCAAATGCCCATGGTTAAGAATGAGACCATATTATGTTAATATTCAGGCCTGCTTGCTACTTCTCACCTGCTCAGCACAGACTTCCTCCTCTCTTGCAGATCTGCCCTCAGGGACTTCCTGATGCCCAGTGTGTAGCACGTGTTTTCACTTGAGTGATCACCCGTCCCTGACTTCTGCCTCTTGACGCCCCCAGCCATGCCTCACCTCTGTGCTCCTCTCAGTATCCTCTACCTCCAAAAACAGAAGAATCCCCCAATCACCTTTTGGTGAACAGAACCCTTCTCAAGTTAATTACATTTGCACCCTTGTCAAACGTGTCATCTGTATGTGTATGGCTGCATTTCGCAGTTCTCCATTCTACCCCATTATTGTACTTGTCCATCTACAGGCCAACACCACAGGGACTTTCTATAAACAGTGGGGAAAAAAAAAAGCAAAATGGCTATCTGAGGAGGCCTTACAAATAGCTGTGAAAAGAAGAGAAGTGAAAAGCAAAGGAGAAAAGGAAAGATACAAGCATCTGAATTCAGAGTTCCAAAGAATAGCAAGAAGAGACAAGAAAGCCTTCCTCAGTGATCAATGCAAAGAAGTGGAGGAAAACAACAGAATGGGAAAGACTAGAGATCTCTTCAAGAAAATTAGAGATACCAAGGGAATATTTCATGCAAAAATGGGCTCGATAAAGACAGAAATGGTAGGGACCTAACAGAAGCAGAAGATATTAAGAAGAGATGGCAGGAATACACAGAAGAACTGTACAAAAAAGACCTTCACGACCAAGATAAGATCTTCACACCTAAATGGTGCGATCACTCACCTAGAGCCAGACATCCTGGAATGTGAAGTCAAGTTGGCCTTAGACAGCATCACTATGAACAAAGCTAGTGGAGGTGATGGAATTCCAGTGGAACTATTTCAAATCCTGAAAGATGAGGCTGTGAAAGTGCTGCACTCTATATGCCAGCAAATTTGGAAAACTCAGCGGTGACCACAGGACTGGAAAAGTCAGTTTCATTCCAATCCCAAAGAATGGCAATGCCAAAGAATGCTCAAACTGCCACACAATTGCACTCATCTCACATGTTATTAAAGTAATGCTCAAAATTCTCCAAGCCAGGCTTCAGCAATACATGAACCATGAACTTCCAGATGTTCAAGCTGTGCCAGGGTCCAGCCCCAGTGGATCCAGGGAATTTGAAGTGGGGATGGAGTTGGCATCCTGAAAAGAACTATTTAATTATAGATATGAAGAGAGATTAGAAAAGGGTAGTGTAATAGGAAATATTAGTGGAGAAAAAGAGGCTGAATAATTTGGTTTATGTGGAAAACCAATAAAACTCCAAGACAAGGAGTTTGCGCCACCTATGTAGGCCACTGGCGCCCGCTTGAATAGTGGAGGGTGCCCCGCCTTGGACTCCCTCTCGCATGGGTCTTGGAAGCCAGGGCAAGTAAGTAGACATGGCGATCCTCCACGCTCCAGATGGGAATTCAGCCAGAAAAGAAGAGAATGAGAAAAGACCACACAGGGGAAACCAGTCTTTCCAGGAACTGGTCCCATTTCTTTATTTTCCAGGTCCACTTTTATACTTTTAGTTATACATAGAGATAAATGTAAGAAACAGAGTCACACATGGTCAGCTGCTCTGACCCTTATCAGCATATCTTTGTTCTTACAAGGGTCTTACATTTGTTCACAATATCTTCTGGTCTGGAGACAGATTAACATTTTATGGCCCCACCTTACTTTCTATTGATAAAGGTTAGTCAATCAGAAAACTTGTTTCCCCTTAAGATCTACTTAGTCTTAAGATAGTGATAAAGTTACATTCTTACATAGCAAGGACACAATGATTTATAACAAAGAAAGAGGAGTACAGTGATCTATAACAAAGAGAAAATTCATTAACTCAAAAATCTAGTATTGTTAACATCAAAACTACTATATTTCTTTTTCTACATTCCAATCACATTGATTAATATACTCCCAGGTGCCTAAGGATATGGAGGCCTGATGGGAATCATTAACTCAGCAATGAAACCCCTCACCAACATAATTTCTAACTAACTTGCTAATACTATACCAATAATTTTTTAACTACTCAAAAGAATCTGTTTTTAGAAAGTTTAAAGCATCTCATGCCTCTCATGGTTGGGAGACTGTAAACAATCACATGTGGCCAGATAATCCTGTCAGGCAGGCTAGAGAGCCTTCAGAGGGGTTTTTGGGTTGAAACACTCTTATTATGCCCAGGAGACTTATTATCTAAAAGCTTTAAATTAGCTTTTTCCAGAAAAAGGTGGTGGGGGGACAGCCTCCTGTTAATGTCAGAATAGTAGGTGGAAAGCATAACACAGTAAAGCAGGCAGACTCTGGTTTTGGGGGTAGATACTCGAGAATTTCCAGGGGGACATGTGAGGCTTGATCCCACCTTTGTGTATGCCGAGCCTCCTTCCTCATGACCTTTGCCACAGGCAGGGTTCCTCACGCTGGCTCTCGGCAAAGCTGGTTTTAGAAAAGGCAGAGGAACCAGAGATCAAATTTCCAACATCCACTGGATCATGGAAAAACCAAGAGAGTTCCAGAGAAACATCTATTTTTGCTTTATTGACTATGCCAAAGCCTTTGACTGTGTGGATCACAATAAACTGTGGAAAATTCTGAAAGAGATGGGAATACCAGAGCACCTGACCTGCCTCTTGAGAAACCTACATGCAAGTCAGGAAACAACAGTTAGAACTGGACATGGAACAACAGACTGGTTCCAAATAGGAAAAGGAATATGTCTAGGCTGTATATTGTCACCCTGCTTATTTAACTTATATGCAGAGAACATCATGAGAAATGCTGGGTTGGAAGAAGCACAAGCTGGAATCAAGATTGCTGGGACAAATATCAACAACCTCAGATATGCAATTGACACCATCCTTATGGCTTCCCTGGTGGCTCAGAGGTTAAAGCATCTGCCTCCAATGCGGGAGACCTGGGTTCAATCCCTAGGTCGGGAAGATCCCCTGGAGAAGGAAATGGCAATCCACTCTAGTATTCTTGCCTGGAGAATCCCATGGACAGAGAAGCCTAGGTTACAGTCCACGGGGTCGCAAAGAGTCGGACACGACTGAGCGACTTCACCTTCCTTCCACCTTTATGGCAGAAAGTGAAGAGGAACTAAAAAGCCTCTTGATGAAAGTGAAAATGGAGATGGAAAAAGTTGGCTTAAAGCTCAACATTCAGAAAACGAAGATCATGGCATCTGGTCCCATCACTTCATGGGAAATAAATGGGGACACAGTGGAAACACTGTCAGACTTTATTTTTTGGGGCTCCAAAATCACTGCAGATGGTGACAGCAGCCACGAAATTAAAAGACACTTACTCCTTGGAAGAAAAGTTATGACCAACTTAGATAGCATATTGAAAAGCAGAGACATTACTTTGCCAACAAAGGTCCGTCTGGTCAAGGCTATGGTTTTTCCAGTGGTCACGTATGGATGTGAGAGTTGGACTGTGAAGAAACTTGAGTGCCAAAGAATTGATGCTTTAGAACTGTGGTGTTGGAGAAGACTCTTGAGAGTCCCTTGGACTGCAAAGAGATCCAACCAGTCCATTCTGAATGAGATCAGCCCTGGGATTTCTTTGGAAGGAATGATGCTAAAGCTGAAACTCCAGTACTTAGGCCACCTCATGTGAAGGGTTGATTCACTGGAGAAGACTCTGATGGTGGGAGGGATTGGGGGCAGGAGGAGAAGGGGATGACAGAGGATGAGATAGCTGGATGGCATCACTGACTCGATGGATGTGCGTCTGAGTGAACTCCGGGAGTTGGTGATGGACAGGGAGGCCTGGCATGCTGCGATTCATGGGGTCACGAAGAGTCGAACACGTCTGAGTGACTGAACTGAACTGAAATTTGTCCCTCTTTTTCAAAACTCTTCGGTCTATTCTGAACCCTTTGCTTTTCCATATAAACTTTTTAGGCAGTTTTACAATTTCTACAACAACTACAAATCACCTTTCTGGTATTTTGTTTGGGATTAAATTGAATCTACTGATCAGCATGGGAGAGTTGCAATCTTGACAATACTAGTTTTTTCGATCCATGATACATTATATTTCTTCATTCACTTGGGTCTTGAATTTCTCTCAATTATGTTTGCAGTTTTCAGTTAATAAATTTTGGTCATCTTTTGTCAGATTTATACCTAGGTATTAAGCATATTTTATTGTAAGTGGTATTTTTTTTCTATTTGAGATTGTTCATTGTTGATATGTAAAAACATAGTTATTTTAAAATTTTTATCTTTTATCCTGCTAACTTATTTGTCTTATTAATGTTTTTGTAGAGTCCACCTATCACTTTTAACTCATATATTTTAAATCTCTATTACTGTTCTTTAAATTTAATTTATCTATTTTAATTGGAGGCTATTACTTTACCAACCAGTCCATCCTAAAGGAGACCAGTCCTGGGTGTTCATTGGAAGGACTGATGCTGAGGCTGAAACTCCAGTGCTTTGGCCACCTGATGTGAAGAGCTGACTCATTGGAAAAGACCCTGATGCTGGGAGGGATTGGGGTAGGAGGAGAAGGGGACGACAGAGGATTAGATGGCTGGATGGCATCACTGACTCGATGGACATGAGTTTGGGTGAACTCCCGGAGTTGGTGATGGACAGGGAGGCCTAGTGTGCTGCGATTCATGGGGTTGCAAAGAGTTGGACATGACTGAGCGACTGAATTGAATTACTAAATTACTTTACAATATTTTGGTGGTTTTTGCCATACATTGACATGAATCAGCCATGGGTATACATCCTGAACCCTCTTCCAACCTCCCTCCCCACCCCCTCCCTCTCGGTTGTCAAAGTGCACTGACTTTGAGTGTCCTGTTTCATGCATCAAACTTGGACTGGCCATCTATTTCCCATATGGTAATATACATGTTTCAATACTGTTCTCTCAAATCATCCCACCCTCTCCCTCTCCCACAGAGTCCAACAGTCTGTTCTTTAAATCTGTGTCTCTTTTGCTGTCTCGCATATAAGATCATTGTTATCATCTTTCTAAATTCCATATGTATGTGTTAATATACTGTTTTAGTGTTTTTCTTTCTGACTTACTCCACTCTGTATAATAGGTTCCAGTTTCATCCACCTCATTAGAACTGATTCAGTTGCATTCTTTTTAATGGCTGAGTAATATTCCATTGTATGTATGTATCACAATGTTCTTATCCAATCATCTGCTGATGGACATCTAGGTTGCTTCCATGTGCTAGCTATTGTAAACAGTGCTGCAATGAACATTGGGGTACATGTGTTTCTTTCAATTCTAGTTTCCTTAGTGTGTATGCCCAGCAGTGGGATTCCTGGGTCATATGGCAATTATATTTTCAGTTTTCTAAGGAATCTCCACACTGTTCTCCGTAGTGGCTGTACTAGTTTGCATTCCTACCAACAGTGTAAGAAGCTTCCCTTTTCTCCACACCCTCTCCAGCATTTATTGTTTGTAGACTTTGATAGCAGCCATTCTGACTGATGTAAGATGGTACCTCATTGTGGTTTTGATTTGCATTTCTCTGACAATAAGTTATGTTGAACATTTTTTTCATGAGTTTGTTAGCCATCTGTATGTCTTCTTTGGAGAAGTGTATGTTTATTTCTTTGGCCCATTTTCTGATTGGGTCATTTATTTTTTTGGTATTGAGCTGCATGAGCTGTTTATATATTTTTGAGATTAATTCTTTGTCAGTTGCTTCATTTGCTATTATTTTCTCCCATTCTGAAGGCTGTCTTTTCACTTTGCTTATAGTTTCCTTCATTGTGCAAAAGCTTTCAAGTTTAATTAGGTCCCATTTGTTTATTTTTGCTCTTATTTTCATCACTCTGAAAGGTGGGTCATAGAGGATCTTGCTGTGATTTATGTCAGAGAGTGTTTTGCCTATGTTTTCCTCTAAGAGTTTTATAGTTTCTGGTCTTACATTTAGATCTTTAATCCATTAGCAAAAATCAACAAAACTAAAACCTCTGTTATTAAATGCAAAATCACTGAGTGTTATTATATCCTCTTAATTGATTGACCATATCATTGTGAAATAACCTTCTTTACCCATGGTCATATCTATTGTTCTGAAATTATTTTTTTCTGATACTAGTATACCCAATCCAGCTCTCTTTTTGATTTATGCTTATATGGTACATTTTCCCACACTTTTTAACTTTTTTTGTGTCTTTATATTTAAAGTGCTTTAAATAGGCAGTATTGAATTGAGTCTTGATTTGTTAGCAATCTGATAATTGCTGATTTAATTGAAGTGTTAACATAATCTACCTTTAATAGTTATTAATAGGAAAGTCACTCAGTCGTGTCCAACTCTTTGTGACCCCATGAGCTGTAGCCCACCAAGCACCTCTGGCCGTGGAAACAGGATTGCCTGCCAATGCAGAAGATGCAGGGAATGCTGGTTCTATCCTTGAGTTAGGAAGGTCCCATCAATAAGGAAATGGCAATTCACTCCAGTATTCTGTCCTGAGAAATCCCATAGGCAGAGGAGCCTGGCAGTCTACAGTCCGTGGGATGGCAAAGAGTTGGACATGACTTAACAACTAAACAACAACAACTAATAGGATTAGATTTCAATCTATCTATTTCACTATTGTTTTGTGTTTGTGTCATCTTTGTTCTGTTTTCCTCTTTTTCCATCTTTTTAAATAGATTGGATACTCTAGATGATTTCATGCATCTTTTTTTTTGGCTTATGAGAGCTCATTCTTTGACTGTTTTAATGGTGTCTGAAGGGTTTATAATACAAAGCCTCTTTGTATCACAGTCTGCTTTCAAGGTGTATCACTTAACTATAATGTGAAAACCTTACAATAGTGTGCTGCCATTTCTCCCATTCACACTTTTGTACTATTATTGGGATCATCTTGTATTTTCAGGTGCTATAAATTCCACAGTACATTGTTGTCACTTTTGTTTAAACAGTCAGCTGGTATTTGGAGAGATTTGTAAAAGAAGAAAAAAGTATCAATACTCCTGTTTCTTGTGTAAATCCCTATTTCCACCTGGCATCCATCTCCCTTGGCCTAAAGGATTTTCTTTAGCATTTCCTGTAGTGTCAATAGATCTGCTATGGTCAGTTTCTTCAGCCTATTTGTCTTTAAAACTTTCTCACTTTTATTTTGCAAGATATTTTCACTAGTTATAAGATATTGGGGTTTTTATCTTTTTCTTTTAATTTCACACCGTGTGATTTTCACATCTAAAAATTGAATTTGGATTCTATATTTTCCATGTATTCATTCACTTTGCTTTCTGAACAAAGAAATACAACCATAGCAATTGATATGCTCCTCTGCTTGTTTTATAGTCTATTCAGTTTGGGTCAGTTTCAACTGATTAACATTTTCTACATTACAGATCATATTAACATTTTCTACATTACAGATCATAATTTCCTGATTCTTTGCACACATTGTAAATTTTTATTGGAAGGCAGATTGTGAGGTTTACCTTGTTGAATACTGGATATATTTTTATTACTATCAATATTCTGGGCTTTTGTTCTAGGATCCAGTAAAGTTATTTGCAATCAATATGATTATTTCAAGCCTTGCTTTCAAGATTTTTTAGATAGTCTAGTTTGGAAAAAAAGAGTTAAATTATTACTATTTTCAATGACATGGTATTATATATGGAAAGCCCTGAAGGCTGCATTACAAAGTTATTAGAATTAACAAATGAATTCATTAAATTTGCAAGATACAAAATCAGTACTCAAAAGTCCGTAGTATACTAAAAGCAATCAGAAGGAAAATTAAGTAAAGATTCTTATTCATAAATTCATTGAAGAGAATAAAATACGTAGGAATAACTTTAACCAAGGAGGTAAAAAGTCAATACACTGAAAACCATAGGATATTGATGAAATGAACACACAAATAAATGGAAAGATATTCCATGTTCATGGATTGGAAAAATAATACTGTTAAAATTTTCATACTACCCAAAGCAATGTGCAGATTCCATGAGATCCCTATCAAAATTCCAATAGCATTTTTCACAGAAATAGAACAATCGTAAAATTTGTATGGAACCACAAAAGATCCTGAAAAATCAAAACAATCTTGAGAAAGAGCATAACATAAGACATCATCACCTTAATTTTAATCTTTATTACAAAGGTATACTAATTAAACAGTACAATAATTTTGTCATAAAAATAGACATATAAATCAGTGGAATAGAAAAGAAAACTAACATATAAATCCACATATGTATGGTCAATTAATTTTCCACAAAAGAGTCAAAAATATATAAAGGAGAAAAGATAGTCTGTTCAATATATAGTATTGGGAAAATGGGATCAGTTCAGTTCAGTTCAGTTACTCAGTCGTGTCTGACTCTTTGTGACCCCATGGACTGCAGCATGCCAAGCCTCCCTGTCCATCACCAACTCCCAGAGTTTTCTCAAACTCATGTCCATTGAGTCAGTGATGCCATCCAACCATCTCATCCTTTGTCGTCCCCTTCTCCTCCCACCTTCAATCTTTCCCAGGAACAGGGTCTTTTCAAATGAGTCAGTTATTCGTATCAGGTGGCCAAAGGATTGGAGTTCCAGCTTCAGCATCAGTCCTTCCAATGAATATTCAAGACTGATTTCCCTTAGGATGGACTGGTTGGATCTGCTTGCTGTCCAAGGGACTATCAAGAGTCTCCTCCTGCACCACAGTTCAAAGGCATCAATTCTTCAGCACTCAGCTTTCTTTATAGTCCAGCTCTCCCATCCATACATGACTATTGGAAAAACCATAGCTTTGACTAGATGGACCTTTGCTGGCAAAGTAATGTCTCTGCTTTTTAAAAGGTTGAGTAGTTTAGCCATAACTTTTCTTCCAAGGAGCAAATGTCTTTTAATCTCATGGTTGCAAGTCACCATCTGCAGTGATTTTGGGGCCAAAAAAATAAAGTCTGTCACGATTTCCATTGTTTCCCTATCTATTTGCCATGAAGTGATGGGACCAGATACCGTGATCTTAATTTTCTAAATATTGAGTTTTAACCCAAAATTTTCACTATCTTGTTTCACTTTCATCAAGAGGCTCTTCAGTTCTTTGCTTTCTGCCATAAGGGTGGTGTCATCTGCATACTGAGGTTATTGATATTTCTCCTGGCAATCTTGATTCCAGCTTGTGCTTCTTCCAGTCCAGCATTTCTCATGATGTACTCTACATATAAGTTAAATAAGCATGGTGACAATATATAGCCTTGATGTACTCTTTTTTCCTATTTGAAACCAGTCTGACATACCATGTCCACTTCTACTTGTTGCTTCTTGACTTGCACACAGATTTCTCAGGGGGCAGGTCAGGTGGTGTGATATTTCTATGTCTTTAACAATTTTCCACAGTTTCTTGTGATCCACATAGTCAAAGGTGTTGGCATAGTCAATAAAGCAAAAATAGATGTTTCTCTGGAACTCTCTTGCTTTTTCAATGATCCAACAGATGTTGGCAATTTCATCTCTGGTTCCTCTGCCTTTTCTAAATCCAGGTTGAACTTCTGGAAGTTCATGGTTCATGTACTGCTGAAGCCTCGCTTGGAGAATTTTGAGCATTACTTTGCTAGCATGTGAGATGAGTGCAATTGTACAGTACTTTGAGCATTCTTTGGCATTGCCTTTCTTTGGGATTGGAATGAAAACTGACCTTTTCCACCCCTGGGCCACTGCTGAGTTTTCCAAATTTGCTGGCATATAGAGTGCAGCACTTTCACAGCATCTTCTTTCAGGTTTTGAAACAACGCAACTGGAATTCCATCACCTCCACTAGCTTTGTTCGTAGTGATGCTTCCTACGGTCCACTTGACTGCACATTCCAGGATGTCTGGCTCTATGTAGGTGATCACAGTATCATAATTATCTGGGTCATGGAGATTTTTTGGTATAGATTTCCTGTGTATTTTTAATACCTCTTCTTAATATCTTCTGCTTCTATTAAGTCCATACCTTTCCTGTCCTTTATTGGGCCCATCTTTGCATGAAATGTTCCCTAGGTATCTCTAATTTTCTTGAAGAGATCTCTAGCCTTTCCCATTCTATTGTTTTCCTCTAGTTCTTCGCATTGATCTCTGAGGAAGGCTTTCTTGTCTCTTCTTGCTATTCTTTGGAACTCTGCATTCAAATGGATATATCTTTCCTTTTCCCCTTTGCCTCTCACTTCTCTTTTCTCAGATATTTGTAAGCCCTCCTCAGACAACCGTTTTGCCTTTTATCATAATTATCTGGGTCATGGAGATTTTTTGGTATAGATTTCCTGTGTATTTTTAATACCTCTTCTTAATATCTTCTGCTTCTATTAAGTCCATACCTTTCCTGTCCTTTATTGGGCCCATCTTTGCATGAAATGTTCCCTAGGTATCTCTAATTTTCTTGAAGAGATCTCTAGCCTTTCCCATTCTATTGTTTTCCTCTAGTTCTTCGCATTGATCTCTGAGGAAGGCTTTCTTGTCTCTTCTTGCTATTCTTTGGAACTCTGCATTCAAATGGATATATCTTTCCTTTTCCCCTTTGCCTCTCACTTCTCTTTTCTCAGATATTTGTAAGCCCTCCTCAGACAACCGTTTTGCCTTTTTGCATTTCTTTTTCTTGGGGATGGTCTTGATCCCTGCCTCCTGTACAATATCACAATATTCCGTCCATATTTCTTCTGGCACTCTATCAGATCAAATCCCTTGACTCTATTCATCATTTCCACTGTGTAATCATAAGGGATTTGATTTGGGTCATACCTGAACAGTCTAGTGGTTTTCCCTACTTTCTTCAATTTAAGTCTGATTTTGGCAATAAGGAGTTCTTGATCTGAACCACAGTCAGCTCCGGGTCTTGATTTTGCTGACTGTAGAGAGCTTCTCCATCTTTGGCTACAAAGAATATAATCAACCTGATTTCAGTGTCGACCATCTGGTGATGTCCATGTGTAGAGTCTTCTCTTGTGTTGTTGGAAGAGAGTGTTTGCTATGACCAGTGCATTCTCTTGACAGAATTCTATTAGCCTTTGCCCTGCTTCATTCTGTACTCCAAAGCCAAATTTGCCTGCTACTCCAGGTGTTTCTTGACTTCCTACTTTTGCAGTTTGTCTGTGATGGGTCATGCAGAAGTGCAGCGGGGAGGAGCTACCCTGCGTCCGAGGTCAGGGGTGGCGGCCGAGAGCTACCCCATGCCCAAGGTCAGGAGCAATGGCTGAGAGGAGCAACCCCACATCCAACAAGCAGCGGCTGTGCGGGATCAGGAGGGTGGAGGGGAGCTACTCCACGTTCAAGGTCAGGAGGGGCGGCCGTGAGGAGATACCCCACTTCCCAGGTAAGAGAAACGCAAGGAAAACAGTAGGTGCTGCGAGAAGGCATCAGAGGGCAGACACACTGAAACCATAATCACAGAAAACTAGTCAGTCTAATCACACTAGGACCACAGCCTTGTCTAACTCAATGAAACTAAGCCATGCCTGTGGGGCCACCCAAGATGGGTGGGTCATGGTGGAGAGGTCTGACAGAATGTGGTCCACTGAAGAAGGGAATGGCAAACCACTTCAGTATTCTTACCTTGAGAACCCCATGAACAGTATGAAAAGGCAAAATGATAGGATACTGAAAGAAGAACTCCCCAGGTTGGTAAGTGCCCAATATTCTACTGGAGATCAGTGGAGAAATAACTCCAGAAAGAATGAAGGGATGGAGCCAAAGCAAAAACAATACCCAGTTGTGGATGTGACTGGTGATAGAAGCAAGGTCCAATGCTGTAAAGAGCAATATTGCATAGGAACCTGGAATGTTAGGTCCATGAATCAAGGCAAATTGGAAGTGGTCAAACAGGAGATGGCAAGAGTGAACATCGACATTCTAGGAATCAGCAAACTCAAATGGACTAGAATGGGTGAATTTAACTCAGATGACCATTATATCTACTACTGTGGGCAGGAATCCCTTAGAAGAAATGGAATAGCCATCATGGTCAACAAAAGAGTCCAAAATGCAGTACTTGGATGCAATCTCAAAAGCGACAGAATGATCTCTGTTCATTTCCAAGGCAAACCATTCAATAGCATGGTAGCTCTTCATAGAACCATTCAACTTCAGCTTCTCCAGCATTACTGGTCAGGGCATGGACTTGGATTACTGTGATATGCATGCACTGCTACACTCAGTGCCCCCAACCCTGCAGCAGGCCACCACCAACCCATGCCTCTGCCAGAGACTCCTGGACACTCACGGGCAAATCTGGGTCAGTCTCTTGTGGGGTCACTGCTCCTTTCTCCTGGGTCCTCTTGCATACAAGCTTCTGTTTGTGCCCTCCCAGAGTCTGTTTCCCCAGTTCTGTGTAAGTTCTGGTGGCTCTATGGTGGGGTTAATGGTGACCTACTCCAAGAGGGCTTATGCCATAACCAAGTCTGCTCACCCAGAGCCCTGCCCTTTTGGTAGGCCACTGCTGACCCATACCTCTTCAGAAGACACTCAAACACAGTTCTGTCTCAGTCTCTGTGGGGTCTCTGGGTCCTGGTGTGCACAAAGCTTGTTTGAGCCCTCTGAGCATCTCTGTTAGATATGGGGTTGATTCTAAACATGATTTTGCTCTTCCTTCCATCTTGCTGGGGCTTCTCCTTTGCCCCTGGATGTGGGGTATCTCCTCAAATTTGCTCCAGTGCCATGCATCTGCCGCTTCAGGACCTACCATCTTGCTGGGAATTCTCTGCCCTTGGACTGATCAGAACTCCCCTAAAGATTAAAAGGGCAACTTTTGCAGCTCTTCACTGTTCTTTCTCAAGTACAGACATGTCTGATGTTCTGTCAGAAAACTCTGGACACCTTCTTCTCCTGGACTCTCAGCACTGTCCCCTCAATCCAGGAAGTCCTCTGGGCTCTCTGCCCTTCGCTGAAGCCTGGAGACCCTCCCAAGGCCCTAACATGAGTCAGTTCCATGGATCACTGTGTTCATTGGTCACCCACTCTCAGGGATCACTGTGCATCTTTGCCTAATGCTCAATGCTTTGGAAACCTTTGTTTCATACATTTGGCACTTTTTTTTTTGTTTGTTTTGTTTCATGCCATAAGGTAAATCTAGTCCCTCTCATTATAATCTTCATGAAAAGTTTAACTCCCTTCTGATTTTTTTAATTGTAAATCTGTCACTTTAGATATGTTGGAGAAAGAAAAAAAAAGTACCAAATAGAAATACAAACCTGAATAATGTCATCTTTGGAGAATCCAAAGGCAATAGGGGGTCACAGGGGGTAGGTGAGACTATGAAGAGAGAACAAGCTAGAAGTGCTTCTACATTCACCAAACACAAAGATTTTCCTTTGAAACCATCTCAATGCACAGCATGCACAGCCTCATGTGGTCACAGAACATGTTCAGCTGACTTGCCTTAAAATTCATGAACCAACCTTTATTTAGAATTAATTTTTGATCTTTTGACCTTTTAGAAATTCTTAGCATCAAAATGTCAAAAAGCTTCAGAAGTTTAATCAAAATGACATCATTCCTTCTCATGGTCAGATTCTGCACCTGCCTTTTAACAGTGGCTATGATTATTATACCTAATGGTTTTAACTCTCATTAACTGTCATATTTCTCATAAAATATAAAGTGAGGAGACTAAAAACTGATCATGCATCCATTAATTGTACCACAAGATCACATCTAAACACACAGTCAAATTCTTTTGGAACTGATGTCAGAAAAAATTCATGAGCCCAGAGGAAAATCTGTCCAAATGTTTTGCCCTTTCTATACTGCTTACACTCTTTGCTGCTACTCAGCTTTTTTCTAAACTTTTACCTGTGAAGCTTGAGTTAAGAGAACCAAGGAAGGATAAGCCAAGGAAGAGAACCAAGATGAATACCACCAAGGTGAATACCTGTGCCAGGCAGATGCCAGAGGCCACGGGAGTTCCAGTGAACTGAACTAATGAAGCCCCTCAAGAATTAAGATGAATCAAAATGATTTATGTTCTAGATACCTAATACAGTGATATCAGTGGTGTTGTTATTGTTCAGTTCCTAAGTCCTGTCTGACTCTGTAACCCCATGGACTGCAGTGTGCCAGACCTCACTGTCCCTCACCATCTCTCAGAATTTTCCCAAGTTCATGTTCATTGAATTGGTGATGTCATCCAGTCATCTCATTCTTTCTCCTCTTGCCTTCAATCTTTCCCAGCAGCAGGGTTTTTTCCAATCAGTCGGCTCTTTGCATCAGATGACAAAGTACTGGAGCTTGAGATTCCAATGAGTATTCAGGGTTTATTTCCTTTAGGATTGACTGGTTTGATCTTGCAGTCCAAGGGACTCTCAAGAGTCTTCTCCAGCACCACAGTTCAAAATCATCAATTCTTGGGTCCTCAGTCTTCTTTATGGTCTAACTATCACTTCCACTTATGACTACTGACTTGACCATAGCCTTGACTATATAGACTTTGTTGGCAAAGTGATGTCTCTGCTTTTTAACCCACTGTCTATGTTTGTCATAACTTTTCTTCCAAGGAGCGAATGTCTTCTAATTTCATGGCTGCAGTCATCTTCTGCAGTGATTTTTGAGGGCAAGAAATGAAAATCTGTCACTGCTTCCACCCTTTCCCCTTCTGTTTGCCATAAAGTGATGGGGCTGAATGACATCTTCACTTTTTTTTTTTAATATTGAGTTTTAAACTGGCTTTTTCACCCTCTAATTTCACCTTCATCAAGAGGTTATTTAGTTCCTCTTCACTTTCTGCCATTAGAGTGCTATCATCTGTGTGATTGATATTTCTCCTGACAGTATTGATTCCAGCTTGTAACTCACCCAGTCTGGCATTTCACATGACGTGCTCTGCATGTAAGTTAAATAAACAGGATGACAATATACAGTCTTGTAGTACTCCTTTCTCAATTTTGAACCAGGCAGTTGTTCTATGTAAGGTTTAACCCATTTACACGTTTCTCAGGAGACAGGTAAGATGGTCTGCTATTCTCATCTCTAAGAGCTTTACACAGTTTGTTACTATTCATGCAGTCAAAGGCTTTAGCACAGTCAATGAAACAGAAGTAGATATTTTTCTGGAATTCCCTTGCTTTCTCTATGATCTAGCAAATGTTGGCAATTTGATTTCTGGTTCCTCTGCCTGTTCTAAACACACCTTATACACCTGGAAGTTCTCAATTCAAGCACTGCTGAAGCTTAGCTCGAAGGATTTTGAACATAAACTTACTAGCATGGGAAGTGAGTGCAATTGTCCAGTAGTTTGAATATTGTTTAGTACTGCCCTTTTTGGAAACTGGGATGAAGAGGAGAGTTCTGACAAAATGTGGCCTTGTTGGAGGAGGGAATGGCAAACCACTCCAGATTCTTGCCATGAGAACACCATGAATTATATAAAAAGATATCAGTAGCAATGGGAATATATCCCTGAGCACCAAGAATATGAACCATCGAGCCTGAGTGGCAGAAAGATAAGGAATCCCCATATGCCATAGAAAATCGAGAACCCAGGGCACTGCAGAATTAGTACTAGAGTCTTAACCAGACTTTTGCAACTGAACAATCACAGACAAGTGTTCAATGAATTATACCTAAGATACAGATAGTGGCCATGAAGGGCTTAACAGGTATCTGGCAGTGTATTCACATGTCTCAGTCAATCCCCACAGCTGTGGAACTGCAAGGAATTGTGTGCCCTGTGGTCCACCTTGCACAGATGAGAAAACCAAGGGACCTGACATGTGGAGGAACTGGTATTTGTATCCAGGCTTAATTCCAAAGACTTTTTCTTTTTAAAAAATTTATTCTTTTTTAAAGACACACTAGAAGCACATGTACAGAATTGAAAAGGTAAAAAAAAAAAAATGCAATAAAATAAAAGATAAACCTCCCTCCTATTTCCATCCCCAGACAGAGTTCCCCTCCCAAATGGCAGCTATTTTGTTAACACTTCAGAAATGTTTGCCAGCTCAAGGAATGAACCTGTCTGTTTCTTCTTTCAGTTCTTTTAGTTTTTGCATCATGTATTTTGACGGTCTGTTGTCAGGATCATAAAAGTTTAGAATGGTTATATCTTCTTAAAGGACAGATGTATTTATCATTAAAAAGGAGTACGTAAAGGCTGTATATTGTCACCCTACTTATTCAACTTATACGCAGGGTACATCATAAGAAACGCTGGGCTGGAAGAAGCACAAGCTGGAATCAAGACTGCTGGGAGAAATATCAATAACCTCACATATGCAGATGACACCACCCTTATGGCAGAAAGTGAAGAGGAACTAAAAAGCCTCTTGATGAAAGTGAAAGAGGAGAGTGAGAAAGTTCGCTTAAAGCTCAGAAAACTAAGAAAACTAAGATCATGGCATCTGGTCCCATCACTTCATGGGAAATAGATGGGGAAACAGTGGAAACAGTGGCAGACTTTATTTTTTTGGGCTCCAAAATCACTGCAGATGGTGATTGAAACCATGAAATGAAAAGACACTTACTCCTTGGAAGGAAAGTTATGACCAACCTAGATGGCATATTCAAAAGCAGAGACATTACTTTACCAACAAAGGCCCATCTAGTTAAGGCTATGGTTTTTCCAGTGGTCATGTATGGATGTGAGAATTGGACTGTGAAGAAAGCTGAGTGCCGAAGAATTGATGCTTTTGAACTGTGGTGTTGGAGAAGACTCTTGAGAGTCCCTTGGACTGTAAGAAGATCCAACCAGTCCATCCTAAAGAAGATCAGTCCTGGGTGTTCTTCGCAAGGAATGATGCTAAAGCTGAAACTCCAGTACTTTGGCCACCTCATGCGAAGAGTTGACTCATTGGAAAAGACTCTGATGCTGGGAGGGATTGGGGGCAGGAGGAGAAGGGGACAACAGAGGATGAGATGGCTGGATGGCATCACCGACTCAATGGACGTGAGTTTGAGTGAACTCCGTGAGTTGGTGATGGACAGGGAGGCCTGGCGTGCTGCGATTCATGGTGTCGCAAAGAGTCGGACACGACTGAGCAACTGAACTGAACTGAACTGAACTACACTTACTATCTACATTGACTCTGAATGCATTAAAAATTCAAGGAGCATAAGCTAAACAATTGACCTGTATTCTCCTTTAAAAAAAAAAGAAAGAAAGAAAAACGCCTATGATAAACTTGGAAAATGCTGCAAACTGTCTTAAAGTGACCTCAACTCTTAAGGTGACCATAATTTTCCTTGAATATGCACTCTCCTTTTCGTTTGGTACCATAATATCTTTGTTCTCAAAAAATGCAGTGTTACGATTTAAATAAAGAAAAGTCATCCAACATTTTATTGAAATATTTCTGATCTTAACCTTTCTCTCTTGAACCCTATGATAGGAAATCATAAAAATTGACTACTTCCATGGGAAAGAGGATCTAAACAATTAAGGTAATAATATAGCATCTTTTAGGATATTCTATTGTTCCTTTTAAGGGCTAACTCGGATATCTGAGAGTAGAGTCCTAACCATCAAAAAACAAATTTCTTCATTTTTACAGATCTGACATCAAATTTCTTCATTTTTACAGATCTGACATAGTTCATGGGATTTCTGTATACCATCAAACTACAGCTGCAAATGTAAATTTGTGGTATCTTTTGTTCAGTTCATATAATTGGAAAAGATATCATGTTTAAGCTATGACAATTCCTCTAAAACATTTTAAGTGAATTTATAAATTAAATATAGCATATAATTTCAGTCATATATTTCTGATTAACTTGATGCTACATATCACTGAAACATAATGACAAACCATCCAGTTTATTTCTTTTTAAGATTCTGTGGGTAGGCGAATGGATTCTTCTGCTGTCTGGTATGAGCTTACATGGAGGTTGTCTTCAGCTGATGGAGAGCCTGGATGGCTCAGCAGCAATGATGAGTTTCCTAGGCCGTGATTTCCACACGACCCTCCATCACAGGTACCATGTTTGCTTGACATCCCATTGGCCAGAAGTCATACATTCAATCTCAGAGTCAGTGGGGAGGGGAATTTAGAAGTGTCTGGATCCTGAGAGGCCTAATTCACTGGAGACTATTATTGGGAAAAAAAAGAACTTCCCTGGTGGCTTGGACAGTAAAGAATCTGCCTGCAATGCAGGAAACCCAGGTTCAAGCCCTGGGTCAGGAAGACCACCTAGAGAAGGGAATGGCAACCCACTCCAGTATTCTTGCCTGGAGAATCTCATGGACAGAGGAACCTGGTGGGCTACAGTCCATGGGGTCACAGAGTAAGACATGACTGAGCAACTAATGTAAAAATAACCTATGTGTTCATACATTTCCCACACACAAGATACACTCCCTCTCTCCTAAGAACCCCTAAATCTTATCTAATTACACATAAAGCACAAAGACCAGGATCCATTAATAAACATATCCAATAAGGACCTAGTAATCTGTATGAGATCCTGATTTAAATGAGGCTTCAGAAGCAAAATTTTCAACTGTACCTCTTTGGGAATGGTTTTTCCTAAAAGTGAGTCTGTGAATTTAATAGCTATTTTTGACCCATGCATCTAACATATATTGGTAAGGTAAGGGAAAGATAACTTCAACTAGACACTCACATTCTAAAACAAAAGGAACATAGGTGCATAGCTTTACTGATCCATAATGATTACACAGTCCTGTTAGGTACATGCTTTACAGGCCCACAACCCTTAAGAAGAGGGAATATTCTTTGTTCCTTGATAGAGAGCAGATCTGTTTAGTGCTTCCCTTGTCCTTTATTTTCCTCAGCTTCCTCTTTGACTTTTAGCCATTTTAATACAGTCTTCATTTTTAATACAGTCTTCATTTTAATACAACACAAATTTATCTGGATTTAGTGTTTCTATTGAAGAAGTCACCATTGTTATGTCCATAGGTATTTTTTCCACCTCATCCTCTCTCTTTCCCTACTTTCTGACATGTCAATTATGCAAGCATTAGATCATCACAGTTAGTCTCACACGTCGTTAGTATTTTTATTTCCTTTTCAGGACTTGTGATTGCTTCATGAACCTTGTTAACAACAAGAGCTGGAACAAACACACTCAGGTGAGCTGAGCTCAAACAGAATGCCTCTCACTCATTCCAGGTAAGTCTGTGGGCTCCATGAACCATTTGTCTGGGGATAAAAGGCTAGATTTACTGTTGGATAGCAGAGAGGGAAATTAGATGAATATAAAAAAAGAAAAATTGAAGGCACTTTACTGGAAAAGGAGTTGGAAAAAAGAAAGGGACAAAGCACTTTTGGAGGGAGACATGGGTCATGTATAAAACTCAGGTAAAGAGACACAGATGTATAGAACGGACTTTTGGACTCTTTGGGAGAGGGAGAGGCTAGGATGATTTGGGAGAATAGCATTGAAACATGTATACTATCATGTAAGAACGAAGCACCAGCCTATGTTCGATACAGGATACAGGATGCTGGGGCTGGTACATGGGGATGATCCACAAAGATGATATGGGGTGGGAGGTGGGAGGGGGATTCAGGATTGGGAGCTCGTATACACCCATGGTGGATTCATGTCAATGTATGGCAAAACCAATACGGTATTGTAAAGTAAAATAAAGTAAAAATAAAATTTAAAAAAAAAAACTCAGGTTAAACAAGAATATTAACACTTCTATATGTAATAGCTTGCATCAGCAATAGGGTTCTACTGTTTAGCACAGGGAACTGTGTTCTATGTTCTATGATAAACCACAGTGGAAAAGAATATGAAAAAAGTAAAGTGTGTGTGTGTGTGTGTGTGTGTGTGTGTGTGTGTGTAGCTCAGTCACTTTGCTGTATAGAAGCAATTAACACAATGTTTTAAATCAACTATACTTCAATAAAAAATAAATTTAAAAAATAATACTAGCACTTCTACTTTCAACCTAGCATTCTTAGACCATTTTTTCTAGACATGCTGGTTCAGCATAGTATCTTATCATCCTGTGCCTATCACTACCCAACTAGGAGAAAAAGAAGAAAAGACAAAGAAGGAATTAATATGTAGCACTCTGTTAGTCTTCAATAATTTGGGACTGGAAAACTTTCCTCAGATTTCCTGACTCACAGCTGCTCTGCAACACATGCCCCAAAAACATGCTGAATTTTCTGCACAGCCCCTCCCCTGCTATGAGTCACGTAAGTGAGGACTTTGGTTGGTAAAGGGGATGGAGTAGGTGTATGTAAGCCTACTTGATACTTCCCAGGTACCACTCTTTTCTCATAAAAAGATGATGAAGCAAATCAGCATCTTGTAGGAGCCAGATTTGGTAGGAAAGTCAATTATTTCTCTCCTTCACTTGAATGGAAGCTAAAGAGTTCTCTTACATTCACCAGAAGAAAAAAGCTTCCTTGGCACAATGAAGGTATTCAAGTCTGATGCTTTAAAACAAATAAAAACATAAATGAGCATCCAATAAAAAAAAAAGCCAACCCTTAAATCTGTTATAGACAAAAAGGCACTGCACTTAAGTCCCAAATCTTCTAGATAAGTAATTTACTAGTTTTTGGTAAAATATTGAAATGTGCTAAGCCTCAAACTGTATAACCGTAAAACAAACCAGGAGATGCAGGCAGACCCTGCCTCCATCACTATTTTATTAGGATAGTAAAGATAAGATAATGCACATCATGCTGATACAAGACATTATTTTTGTACTAATACCTATTACAAGAAAAATGAAAGATTAATTCAAGACTATGCTGTATGGTTATGAAAAACTCTGTACTTTGCAATATTTAGTTATTTTAAGGACCCCCATTGCTATAGGAAACTTCCCTGGTGGCTCAGAGGTTAAAGCATCTGCCTGGAATGCTGGAGACCCAGGTTCGATTCCTGAGTCAGGAAGATCCCCTGGAGAAGGAAATGGCAACCCACTCCAATAATCTTGCCTGGAGAATCCCATGGAGGGAGGAGCCTGGTAGGCTACAGTCCATGGGCTCGCAAAGAGTCGGACACGACTGAGCGACTTCACTTCATTGCTATAGGAATGGGCATTTCATCAGTCACTGGAAGGAAAAAAATAACCCAAAAGGGCTTTGTCTAAGAAAAGCTGGTAAAATAGTCCTGCCCTGTTTTCTTTTTAATCTTCCTTCAGCATCTTTCCACCCTTCCTGGCTGCATATTTGCATTCTTAAGGGTTTTAGGCTACTGAGAACACATACACACTCACATGTATACCTACACACACACACTCATATATATATATATATATATATATATATGACAACGGTGTAACAGAAATAGATGTTGTTATTGTTGGTAAAAATCTAGCTTCAGGGCCAGTCTTTGCAGTCAAATGTGCAGGTGGCCCAGTAGAGCTCGGTTCGCTCTGTGATAGAAAAGGCTGCTGAATCTGCATGGGAATCAAGAACATCTTCTCCCACTGGTCTGTCCACTTCTGCTGATGCACCTCCCTAGTTTGATCCTTCAGATGAAGTCTTTAAAACAGGAGCAATAGGAAATCATTGGCACAAGAACAGAAAACATGAAGGCTACCATAAAAGAGACTGAATTTTATAGTTATTTCACATTATTGCTAATGTAGGTATGAAACAGACACACACATTTCTTGCTTACTTAGCAATGCCCTATTTTCCTTAGCTATTCTCACAGACTGAATAAGGACAACTTTTTACTTCATTTTCCTTCCTGGTTCTAAAAATACTGGCTGATGTGAATACCACGTTCTTTAATTTTCTTTGTAACTGAAGAATTGAAGAAAATGTGTTGTTATAACAATTGACACTAAGCATCTTCTCATAATGTCCACTTTCTGCCTTTCTGTGTAGTGGATGCAACCAGTTTAAACCCTTCTAAGATAAAGACAGAAGTTACAGGAGAGGGAAGAAGGGAAGTGAGGGAAAAAGGAAGAGCAAGAAAAGAAACCTAAACAAAATTGATTTTCCTTCATTATTCCTGAGCATCAAATCATCATTTTATGCATCAATTATAGTTGTAATTAAGATTCAGAATATGGGGGTGATTCTATTGTGGAAAGTTGTTTTATTAGTCAGGACTCTTTTAGCTACAAGAGAAATAAAATTCAAATCAAACCAGCTTGGAAAAAAAGAAAAGAAAAGAGGAAATTTATTTGGCTTGTGCAATAAGGGCTCTATTTTTAGGTGTCAGGAGACTTTAGTTTGAATATGACATTGGAAATTTGATATATTTCAAGGGTTTGGGGCTACTAGGATATTGGTAATTTATAGGATTCTGTGACATGTGCCTTCCTTCCCAAAAACTGGACCTACGATCACTCTTAGCAGGATGCAGAGCTATTTCACTGTGAAAATACTGGCTCCAACTCTGCCAAGATTGACTGTTAGATGTTAAGTCCTCCCATTATAAAGAAAGAATATGTCTGAAAGGAACTGATCAGCTGCAGAAGCAAAAGGAGAAAGGAGACAATTACCATCATTCACGTAAGGAGTCTCTGAGTAAGGGACATCTTGGAACAGATACTCAATTGCTGAGATGCCGCTTATACAAGGGAAGGACCATGGACTCCAGTCAGATAAACCATTCATCATGTGAACACTTACCTTGTGCCCAGTACTTTTTCTGGACAGTTAGGATGTGTCCATGAACAAGACAAAGATTCTTGCTTGATGTCACAGATATACAATAGGAATTAAACATAATAAGGAAATCATATAGTATGTTAAAAATCAAAAAGGAAAACATAAAGCAAAGTGTAAAGAGTTGGGAGGCTCTGTAGGAAGGGTACAATGTGATTTTAATTTGAACGGTTGGGGAATCCTCATCAAAAAGTGGAGAGGGAGAGGGTGGGATGATTTGGGAGAATGGTATTGAAACATGTATACTATCATGTAAGAAATGAAGCGCCAGCCTATGTTTGATAAAGGATACAGGATGCTTGGAGCTGGTGCACGGGGATGATCCAGAGAGAGGATATGGGGTGGGAGGTGGGAGGGGGATTCAGGATTGGGAGCTCATATACACCCGTGACGGATTCATGTCAATGTATGGCAAAACCAATACGGTATTGTTAAGTAAAATAAAGTAAAAATAAAAAAAAAAAAGAAGTGATGTTTCAGTGATAAATGGAAGGAGCTGAAGGAGTTTGCAAGTGGACATCTGGGGGAAACACTACATGCAGAGCAGGTGTCCAAAGATAGGAGCATTCTTGGCATATTTGAAGAATTTTAAGGAGGCCAGTATGGCAAGAGTTAAGTGAACATAAAAGAAAGTAAAAGAGGTCACAGGGACATCACTGGAAGCCACCATAAGGTCAGCTGGAACAATTTAAGTGAGATAATGGAGGCAGGGTCTGAGTGATAGTAAAGAGGATACGAGGCTGTTGAGTGAGACGCTGTTTGCAGCGTCTCATTCATGGTAGACACCAACCCTGTGCTCAGTACAAGCAAGTCCCTTTTATGATTCTCTGCTTATCAAAGCAGCTTCAGAATATGATATATGTCCTGTCTTATTTACTTCCAAAGAAAGTCTGCCTTGGCTATAAAAAGGCAAGAATCTAGGCATCTTGTCCACCTGGCAGCTAAAGTTTTAATTAGTAATACACTATTATTCCAAGTTATATGCTTGAGTCTCTCCAAGCCCTTCCCTGTCAGTATGAGTCTGAGAGATGGATCAATCCTTTCTCAAGAGGATCTTCTCAACTCAGGTCTCCTGCATCACAGGTGGATTTTTTACCAGCTGAGCCATGAGGGAAGCCCATCCTGACCATACCAAGTATTTTTCTTTAATCAAATTACAGAAAATATCTGGAATCAGGAGTCACCTAGAGACCTTGTGAGTTTAGCTCTCTATTACTTTAATTCCAGTCATCCAGATATAGAGACACTGATTGGGCCTACAGTGTGAAACTCTGAGAATTAATTTTTTCAGGTACAGTTATTAAATCAAAAGAGAACATTTTGTATTATGGTTATATTAACAACATAAGAATGTTATTGTTTATTGAACATTTACCATGTAACTGGCACCATATCAGATATTTTCTGTGTAATCTTCAAGCCTCAACACAAGCCCCTGAAGTCATAGTTAGTTTAGCTGGACAAGCAAAGACCCTACCATCCTGAAGGTCCATTCCTGATGTCTGCACATGGCCCATTAGCAGAAGTACACCTGTGAAATCAGATCCCTCTGCTGCTTTCCATTTTTGTTTTCATTTCTTTGTTTTGGGGGAAAAGAGGAGGTTGTTTCATTTTGTCTGATTTTATTTTAACTATTTTTTTATCATCACAAGAGTGACAGCTATTATCTACTTTTAACATTTTTTGTTTGTTTACTGATTCCCTCTTTGTCCTCAACCAGACCTCTCAGCACTGGTAGGAAAGACATCAAAAGTGGCCACAGTTTGCAAAATAATTTCTGCAGAGCCCTAGAATTACAGGTGGCCACCCCAAAAATGGCTCCTTGGTCAAATTAAGTCTTATAGTGAAAAATAAGCTTTTAAACATATTTCATCTCATAGTTTCCAAACTTATTTGACTACATGGCCCTTTTATTGGAAAATAACTACAAGAATTCATAGACCAAGTTCTAAGGGTCAAACTTGGGGTCTGTAGAGATTAGGAACAAGAAATATAATCTGCCTGTTTTCTCAGAAGGCTCAGGAAAGAAATATGAAAAATTTTCCCATGAAAATAAGGTAACTGAAATAGTGAAGAAACAAGATGCTTTTCCTATTACTTGATTTAAATTTCTGCAAATCTCTGCAATCCAAGGCAGAAAGGTGAATGATGATGCTGTGTATGTCAGATGACAGAACAAGCATTAAACTTAGAATTTGAATTAAAAAGCTACTCCTGCAGAATTCAGGGCAGCTTCAGGGATGTGCTGTGAGTCTCATCCACAGTGCCACCCAGCCACCAGGGGACAGTCCCTGGCTGACTCCCACCTCTCACCGAGGCCAGACCACCACCCTACCCAACCCCATCAGAACCTCGTGCAAGAAATAAACATGTGGAAAGCAGCCAGCCTCCGCTCTCTGTTGCACATCTTCAAGAAGAGGTTGAAATGACGTTTCTTCAAATAAAGAAGCTACTTCCCACACCACTTCTCACCCACCTGGACCAAGAGGGGGCAGAGCACCTCTGCTCATGGGACCACCGCCTAGTTCCACCCCATGTCTGAGACTGCTGGGGATGCCCCGCCAGCCACTGGTGAAAGCCAGCCCCACTTCAAACAAGGCTAGTCCTTATTCCTTAGTGCTGGAATTAAATCAGCAAATTAAAGTCACGATGTTATCAACTTAATGATTAAATTAGTTAATATCTAGGAGGATTTTTCTGTGCTTTGAAAGGAACACTCATATTCATTTTTATTTTACTTAATGTTCAACATATTAAACTTACATTTCATTACCAAAACTATGAAAATTAAATTTTCTGAAACAGTTAAACATTGATTACAGTCCTAATTAAAATCCTTTAAAGGATTTAAACAATAATTTTAGATTTGCTATAACTAATTCTTTTGCACATTTTAGATATTAAATAACTCCATTAAAACATTTAAATAACTTCAAAACAACAAAGTATGTACAATTGCAATGAGAGTAAAATTTATTTCTGTTTAAGGTATTTTGTAAAAGTTAAGACCTGGTGTTTATTTTTTATTGGTTATTTCTTCATTACTTTTTTTCATTATTGGTTACATACTTTCTTTTCTTACAATATTTTTTGAAGCCTAATCTGATTTTTCCCTCCCAAAATTAATGTTTCAGATTAATTGAAGTTCCAGGATTTGGGTAACTGGGTAACCAACTGATTTTTGCCAAGAGTGAAGAATCCAGTTGCTTCTCTCAAAGTAAGTTACATGGGAACAGGCAGTCATCTGTCTGGGCTGTCTGTTTATTTGACTCTTTATAGTTCTATTTTTTTTTTTTTTTGGTCACACCAAGTGGCGTGTAGGATCTTAGTTCCCTGACCAGGGATGGAACCCATTCCCCTATACAGGGAGCGGGGGAGTCTTAACCACTGGACTGCCAGGCAAATGCCTTGTATGACTTCTGTAGTTGCACTTCATTTTTTCAGTCACTAAGACCATTAAATTCAATGCGCTTCCATCTATTTTGTGGGGCCCGACGTCTCGCCCCGTATGTACTTCTGTAACTGCTGCACGGCCAGCGCAGCCCACTCTGTCAGAGCTCTCACACCGCAGTGTAAACAAATCTGGCCCTCCAGGGCTGTGAGAGCCTCACCTACGCTTTGCCTCATAACAGCGGCACCACCGACTGCTCACCTCCTGGAATACAAGCCATAGTGTTTGCCCCTTGACTGATTCTTGCCTGTCTCATTAGCTAGTTAATCTGTTACCTAATACCTCCACTATGCATTCTTTTCTACCTGGTTGTCTTGTGATACACCCCTACTGATATGTAGGAAACCTCTCTACCAGTTGTTCAGTATATTCACAGCAGGAGAAAGTCTTACCCATACTGACATTTCCCAAGTCTTTATACTCACTCGCTATATGCTTACTCAGAAAAAGAATACATGCCCGTGTTTTCTAGGGGACTTCCCTGGTGGCTCAGTGGTAAAGAATCCACCAACAGTGCAGGAGATGCAGGTTCAATCCCTGGGTTGGGAAGATCCCCTGAAAGAGGGCATGGCAACCCACTCCAGTATGCTTGCCTAGAGAATCCCAATCTCATGGACAGAAGAGTCCAGAGGGTTGCAAAGAGGAGGAGATGACTAAGCGACTTAGTACGCAGGCACTCTATTTTCTAAATATAAATTTAATAAAAAGCTGAATATAAATTTAATAACAATTAGATATAAAATAATAAAACCTGTGTGTATATATATATATATCTATGTATATACTCCTTTCTTCACTAAACTTAAGGAGATAAACATATATCATCATATTTTTCTTTCTTTTCTGTTAGAGTTATTGTCTCCTTTGTATTACTTTTGTTGAATTTTCCAGGACTTTAAAACAAAAACATTTATTTCCTTTAATACTGATCAAATTGTCACAATTTACCCAAAAGAAGTTTTCTTATGTTGCCCCTAAATTCTCAAATTGAAGAAAGTAGGGAAAACCACTAGCCCATTCAGGTATGACCTAAATCAAATTCCTTATGACTATACAGTGGAAATGAAAAATAGATTCAAGGCATTAGATCTGATAGAGTACCTGAAGAACTATGGACAGAGATTCCAGATATTTTACAGGATGTAATGATCAAAACCACCCCCAAGAAAAGGAAATGCAAAAGGGCAAAATGGTTGTCTGAGGAGGCCTTAAATAGCTGAGAAAAGAAGTGAAGCAAAAGGCAAAGCAGAGAAGGAAAGATATACCCAAGTGAATGCAGAGTTCCAAGAATAGCAAGAAGAGATAAAAAAACAAAAAATAGCCTTCTTAAGTGAACAATGCAAAGAAATAGAGGAAAACAATAGAATGGGAAAGACTAGAGATCTCTTCAAGAAAATTAGAGGGAATATTTCATGCAAAGATGGCCACAATAAAGGACAGAAAGAGTATGGACCTAACAGAAGCAGAAGATATTAAGAAGAGGTGGCAAGAATACACAGAAGAGCTGTACAAAAAGGTCTTAATAACCTAGATAATCATGATGGATTTGATTACTGGAGAAGGCAATGGTACCCCACTCCAGTACTCTTGCCTGGAATATTCCATGGACAGAGGAGCCTGATAGGCTGTAGTCCATGGGGTCCCTAAGAGTCGGACACGACTGAGCGACTTCACTTTGACTTTTCACTTTTATGCATTGGAGAAGGAAATAGCAACCCACTCCAGTGTTCTTGCCTAGAAAATCCCAGGAATGGGGGAGCCTGGTGGACTGCCATCTATGGGGTCACACAGAGTTGGACACGACTGAAGCGACATAGCAGCAGCAGCAGTGATTACTGACTTAGAACCAGACACCCTGGAGTGTGAAGTCAAGTGGACCTTAGGAAGCATTAGTGCCAACAAAGCTAGTGGAGATGATGGAATTTCAGCCGGACTACTACAAATCCTAAAAGATGTTGCTGTTAAAGTGCTATTTTCAATGTGCTAGCGAATTTGGAAAACTCAGCAGTGGCAACAGGAATGGAAAAGTTCAGTTTTCATCCCAATCCCAAAGAAGGGCAATGCCAAAGACTGTTCAAACTACCACACAATTGCACTCATTTCACATGCTAGCAAGGTAATGCTCAAAATCCTTCAAACTGGGCTTCAATAGTATGTGAACCAAGAACTTCCAGATGTACAAGCTGGATTTAAAAAGGCAGAGGAAGCAGAGATCAAATTGCCAACATCTGCTGGATCATAGAAAAGCAAGAGAGTTACAGAAAACCATCTAGTTCTGCTTCATTGACTACACTAAAGCCTTTGATTCTATAGATCACAACAATCTATGGAAGATTCTTAAAGATATAGGAATACTCGACCACCTGACCTGCCTCCTGAAAAACCTGTGTACAGGCCAAGAAGCAATACTTAAAACCAGACATGGAACAACAGATTGGTTCCAAATTCGGGAAGGAGTATGTCAAGGCTGTATAATGTCACTTTGCTTTTTTAACATATATGCAGAGTGTATCATGCAAAATTCTGGGCTGGATGAAGTTCAACTGGAATCAAGATTGCCAGGAGAAATAGCAATAACCTCAGATATGCAGATGACACCATCCTTATGGCAGAAAGAGAAGAGGAACTAAAGAGCCTCTTGATTAAAGTGAAAGTGAAGTGAAGTCACTCAGTCGTGTCCGACTATTTGCAACCCCGTGAACTGTAGCCTATCAGGCTCCTCCGTCCTTGGGATTCTCCAGCAAGAATACTGGAGTGGGTTGCCATTTCCTTCTCCATAAAGTGAAAGAGGAGAGTGAAAAAGCTGGCTTAAAACTCAACATTCAAAAAAATAAGATAATGGCATCCCATCCCATCACTTCATGGCAAAGAGATGGGGACATAGGTGAAGCAGTGACAGACTTTATTTTCTTGGTCTCAAAAATTTCTGCTGGTGGTGACTACAATCATGCAGTTAAAAGATACTTGCTCCTTGGAAGAAAAGCTATGACAAACCTAGACAGCATATTAAAAAACAGAGGCATTACTTTGCCCACAAAGGCCCATCTTGTCAAAGCTGTGGTTTTTTCTAGTAGTCATATAAGGATGTGAGAGTTGGACTATAACAAAGACTGTGCTGAAGAATTGATGCTTTTGAACTGTGGTGCTGAAGAAGACTCTTGAGAGTTCCTTGGACTGTAAAGACATCATACCAGTCAATCCTCAATGAAACTAGCCCTGTATATTCATTGGAAGGACTGATGCTGAAGTTGAAACTCTGGCCACCTGATGCAAAGAGCTGATTCATTGGATAAGACTGATGCTGGGAAAGATTGAAGGCAGGAGGAGAAGGGGACAACAGAGGATGAGATGGTTGGATGGCATCATCGATTCAATGGACATGAGTTTGAGCAAGCTCAAAGAGATAGTGAAGATGATGGATCTTGGCATGCTTCAGTCCAGGGGGCTGCAAAGAGTCAGACACGACTGAGCAACTGAACAACAACCCCCTAACACTCCCTTGTTCTCCAATAGCAGTAAGATGCATTTTGCTCATTTTTAAATTTTTCATTGCCCATGATATAGGATCAGTTACTCCTCTCGGAGCCCAGGTGATTCTCTGTGGAGACAAGTACCTAGGGCCAAATCTGTGCATGTGTTGTATAGACTTTGAGAGTCAGCTGCATGCAGAGGTGCTGCTGCTGTTTTTCGCCACTATCATTACAAGGCTGGAGAATAATTTTTTTTCTAACTAACATTTTTTGTCACATTTTTTAAATGGAAGTTTAGTTGATTTTTAATGTTGTGTTAGTTTCAGGTGTACCAACAAAGTGATTCAGACTGTATCCTCTTTTTCAGATTCTTTTCCTTTGTAGGTTTTACAAAATATTGAAATTACTTTCCTGTGCTATACAGTAGGTCCTTGTTGATTATCTATTTTATATATAGTAGTGTGTATATGTTAATCCCAAACTCCTAATTTGTCTTCCCCCTGTTCCCTTTGGTAACCATAAGCTTGTTTTCTACATCTGTGGGTCTATTTTTTGTAATTAAGCTCATTCATATAGTTTTTTTAAATTCCACGTATAAATGGTGTATCTATCTTTCTCTTTCTGACTTACTTCACTTAGTATGATAGTCTGTAGGTCCATCCATGTTGCTATAAACGGCATTATTTCATTCTTTTTATGGCTGAGTAATATTCCATTGCATATCTGTACTACATCATCTTTATCCATTCCTCTGTTGATGGACATTTAAGTTGCTTCCATGGCTGCCACTGTAAATATTGCTGCAATGAACATAGGGGTGAATGTATCTTTTCATATTATGGTTTTCTCTGGATATAAACCCAGGAGTGGGTTTGCACAATCATATGGTATTCCTGTTGAAGAACACAAGTTCACTTTGGTTTTCCAGTGGTACACATAAATTGGTGCCCTCCTGAATTTCTTATGGATTGACTGCAAACCGCATGGACACCCCCAGATTCTTAACTCCCTGAGTGGCCTTGCCTAGATCTCGCTCACATTCTCCCCAGGACTAGAGCTGCTGGGGTCCCACTGTACCAAGACCTATCCCTTTCCAAGTGCCCCTACATCATCTGTTCAGAATTAAGTCTGAAGTTTCTACTTATTCTCTGTTTCTTCCACTCGCTATGCAATGAGGAGATCCTCATGGAAAAGTCAAGGATTTTCAGATATTTTGCTTTTACTAGAATTATATTTCTAGCAGATCATTATATTTGCACATCTCTTTTTGCTCTGTAGGCTTCCCTGGAGGCTCAGACGGTAAAGAATCCACCTCCAGTGCAGGAGATCTGGAGAAGGGAATAGCTACCCATTCCAGTATTCTTGCCTGAAGAATTCCATTCCCTGGGATTGCCAAGAGTCATACATGACTGAGCAACTGACACTTTTTCACTTTTTGCTCTGTAACTAGAATTCCTTCTCAGTGACATACCATCTTGAGAATCAGACCTTCCCCAAGTCCCAAGGCTTCAGACAGGGGCAAGGGTCGGTTCTCTTGCCGTCTTCCCAGTTGCTCAAGCAATGTTTCAGCTCATGAACAGGAACATGGATCCTTGGGCAAGCCACTTAGTTAACTTTATGTTCTAGGAGGAACAGTTCGTCCCCTCTTAGGGGTGCCCCTGTCATATCAAAAGGCACTTAGACCACTGGCAAATCTTAGCCATTTGCTATTTTCTTCCTTACATAACTAGGATATTCCTGGCTCCTTCACTGAGGTGCCATCCAAAAGTCTCTGGGAGCAAACAGCCTGGAAATGTTAATATCCATTATTATTTTCATTAGCTTTTGGAGTTAATATCACAAATTGAGTACAGAGGTTCCCCAGCATCTCAATGAATGCCACCTGCAATAGGATCACTTTTATTCCATTTTTCAGAGGAGAGAATGCAGAGAGCTTTGAATTAAACCTGCTTGAAAGTCACAGTGCAGGAATCAGAACTCATGGCTTCCCAGAGTCTGGGTTTTTAGCCACTAGTTCTACTTCCTCATTCCTTTCCATGCTTACTCATACCCTCATTTCACATCTAGAGAATGTGCCCCCAAAACAGATTTTGTATTCCTTTAGCCTAATCATTGCATAATTCAATTTACTTACCCTCCTAGCAACTGGCATCGTTGCTTATTTTTAAACTGTAATTGATGGTAACCTAGAGACCGCATGCTGCTTCCAAACTATGTCCATTAAGTGTCTAGGGCATCAACACTCAACTTCGCCTATTGTTCATCTGCAGCTTCCCTCCTGGCCCTTTATGGGTGAAATCAATTACAGCTTCATGTCCTTGCCTTTCACATGCTGTCAAATCCATTCTCACACTGCACACTTGGACTAATTGTGCGAATGCCTTCCCCCCAAGTTGCTGGATTTGAAAGGTTGCTGAGCCCTGTCACTCTCTGGCCACCAGCACACACCGTCTTCCCACAGTGATGTGTTGGCCTCATTTTGGAAGAACCCTTTGGCGCTGCTCTGAGGGTGTCTTCTCTCCACTCCAGTTTTCGCTCCACCAGAAACTCTATGTTCAGATGTGGCACCAAAGCCAACTTGTCCAGAACTTGTGGACAGAAAATAGCAAAATAGAAACTGAAACATGAATTAATTTCTTGGAATACAGATATTTGTTAAGCACAAAAGATGAGCAGGAAAAGAAGGGGACAGCAGAACCCATGTGTATATAATATACAACTTATATTCTCTTGGACCAACTCACTCATCATTTTGAGATGGTCCATATTTAGATTCAGTGGACTTTCATAATAGATACCATTAAGAGGCTTTAGTATCTCCTCTGTTCTTCCCTAATGCAGGCTTTAAATCCTTATCTGTTTCTTCACTGTTAATTGCCACAATTATGAATATCAAAAAATAATGAAATTTATCAAAGCACTCCCCTAAATAGCAGAGTGGATTTGAATGACAGTTTTGAAACATTCTGAGAATACGTTAGCGATTTCTAAATTTGAAGAGATCTACAACGACCTCTTCATTTTTCACATAAGAATTTTAGGTGTTTGCTTGTAGGACAAAAATGGAAACATCTTTGCGTTACTATATTCTATTAATAATAGTAATTCTGGAATCCCTAACCAAACATGGAAGCAAATACGAAACTCCTAGGTTGAGAAAGAGTAGGAAAACATAAAAATGCTAGGATCCATTCCATTTCAGAAATAATACTGGCTCCATCTGGTGGCAAAAGTAATAATTTCCAGTTAATAGCATCTGCATTAATGATTAATGAACTGTGCTTTCTTGAATTGGAATCGTCTAACTGGGTCCAAATACTTGAAGAATTTAGACTGCAAATGTAGTAAATGTTACCATTTCTATCCATAACTACTTCTTTCAAAGAGCATAATGATTAATAAATTGTTGTTTAAACTGGAATTGGAAAAGAGGCAAAATCTAGTGCAGAAAAATTAAGAAATTTCCTCGACTATCTTCCAAGACATATTGTGTTCATTTAAAAATAAATCTATATATTTATTATTGAAAATCAGCAACAAAATCTATTACTATTTTTAACCAAGACAATGCAACTGGTACCAGTTGATTGTTTTGTTCTGTTAATTTATTTATTTTAATTGGAAGCTAATTACTTTACAATATTGTGGTGGTTTTGTCATACATTGACAAGAATCAGCCTGCTGCTGCTGCTGCTAAGTCGCTTCAGTCGTGTCTGACTCTGTGCGACCCCATAGACTGCAGCCAACCAGGATCCCCCGTCCCTGGGATTCTCCAGGCAAGAATACAGGAGTGGGTTGCCATTTCCTTCTCCAATGCATGAATGCATGCTAAGTTCCTTTAGTCATGTCGGAGTCTGTGCGACCCCATGGACAGCAACCCACCGGGCTCCTCTGTCCACGGGATTCTCTAGGCAAGAATATTGGAGTGGGTTGCCATTTTCTTCTCCAAATCAGCTTATATATTGGCAATAAAAATGTAAAAATTATTTAGTGATTATTTAGTGATTCTAAAAATCCATGAGATTAGTATTTTATTACCATTTTTTTCTGTTCTCTGGACTAACAAACTAAAGCATAATGAGTAGATTGTAGTATTTGTATAGGAAAGGAAAGCCTATTTTGTGTTTATCTAGTGCAATAGTTGTTACCTGGAATTCTGTGAAAACTTTGACATTTTAGGCTAAACTTTTTGTGTTTGGGTGTATTTGAGAAGAAGAAAGCTAAACTTTCTTTAGATTCTCAAAGGTGTTTCTGGCACCTTAACTTTTTATGAAACCCAGAACACTACATAAGTGTGTTCAGTTTGTGAAAATTCATCAAGTTGTGTACTTGAGGTATGTTATACTCTGTTTAAAAAAAATAGAAGTTAAGGAGCCATTGTTTTTATGTTTCCCAACTTAAATTAAAAAAAAAAAAAAAAAAACAACCAACCACCATGTACTGAGGTAAACAAAAGGTAAAGTTTATTAAACCCCTTTGAGGATCAGTTTCTATAATGGTAAATTATGAACAACTTCCCATGGACTGTTGAAAAAGCAACTATAAAGATTACTATCAAGTGAAAATTGTCTGAAATGTGATCCCTCTTCTGAAACCCATGCTGCTTCTTACTAAATTCTTCTGCAACTGGTCAAGTAATATTTGGCATATTTGATACAATGCCTGGGGAAGACAACTGCATGCTTATTCCCACCACCCCACCAGAAAGGAGACAGAACTTGGGGGAAATAAGCATGAAAGAAATGCATGCTTTAGATTTGTATTATGGTACCAACATCTAAAGATAGCTCTGCACTGCCTCTGCGCTGGCCTCTGTTTCTTCCCTCTGACCTTCAGATTCCACTTGTTTCCCTGCTCTGTGAAAGCAAATCTGGGCCCTTGAAATATTTTTACTCTGCCATTTGACCCTAAAACTTTGTGAATAGAGGGCGCTAGGGAGATATTTTAGTAGGAAAAGAGCTTTGCTTCATGGTTGCAGGGTTCTTGGGTCCCAGACTCCTGCAGCACCCAGCCTGGGCAGTGCCCAGGAGTCTGAGCATTCAACAGCCAGCAAGTTGCCGCCAGTACACACCCCAGCATGTGCGTGTGCATGCACACACACAAACACACACACACACACACACACACTCAGTGATTTTGTAGCCAAGTGCCTCTGTAGCTGAGCACCTACCTCATCTCCAGGGTTCAGATCCTGCTGCTGATGGTCAGTGGCACTCTGCAGCCAGCTGTCTCCCTGACAGACCCTCCTGTGGTTCTGGCCAGAGGGCCGCCCGTAAGGGGCTTCCCCGCGAACAGCTTTCTCTGACTCTCTAGAGGGTGGGTAGCTGGCAAGTCCTGACCAGGAGAGCCACATGGTGCCTCTGCTAGCCACGAGCCAGGGCAGTGGCCCTCCCAGTGGAGCCTAGGTTTGAGCCTGGACTTTCCTTCTGGGTTGCTCCACCAGTCTCGGGGTGCTCACGGGTCCTTGTGCTGCTATTCCTTTATTCTTCAGAGTTCTTTCCAACTTTTACTACCCAATCCCTCACATTCTGATCCCCTGGGGTAATTCATAACTTTTTGTATTAAACTTTCATTGTTCAGCTTAACCTGTGATTGTCCTCTCCCCAAGGGACACAGATTGCTACAGTCTATCACTCTCCATGCAGCTAAGATGTGCTAAGGGAATGGGGTGCCATCTCCTTCTCCAAGGGATCTTCCTCACCCAGGGATCGAACCTGAGTTTCCTGCATTGCAGGCAGATTCTTTAACGACTGAGGTACCAGGGAAGCCCATCTATCAACTAGGATGTACTTTAAAGAATCTATCAACATGTGAAGAGAACAGTAACTAGATTGCATTGATTCTATAGAACACTTGATCTAGTTCAATACAGTTTTGTGGCTTGCATACTAGCCATAATTGACAAGATGCTAACAGGACAGATTTTTGGATGTGTAATTCACAGAACCTTGTAAATCAGATATTTGTACAATGAAATAGATTAAAAGGTAAGAAGATCACAGCTCTAAACATCTAAGAATTCTTATTTAGCCAGTCAAATAATTCAAATATGTTTACTTTCTCTTGACATCTTGACAACAGAGAGCATGAGTTGTTTGGGGGACTATACGTTTGAGTATTGTAGCAGTTGTTTTCTACTGGTCCACCTTTTCTCTCTGTATCTACTTGTTGTTTGTGTGCATCTGACCACCCCAGGCCTCCACTTTCCTCCACCCCCTTCAAGCCCCCCTGTATGTACGACATGAGCCTGCGGATCAGTTCTCCCACCCTCTGACCATGAAAATTGGTGCCAAATGGGCAAGGCACACAGATCCATCCTATGAGTGTGAACCTGAGAACTTCGTTGGAATATCTTGCAAAGAGATACTCTTTCTGTTAGGTTTGCTGAACTGCTAGGATAAGTCTGGATTCTGCTAGTCCCCACTTAGGTTTCCCACAGGAAATACTATCTGATAAAGAAATGGGAAAGCAGAACTAGAAGATGCAAGAAAGAGAGAGAGAGAAAGAGATTGCTGATATCATTTGACGACCAGGATCTGGCATCTGGCTGCAGGTATCCAGAGTTTTCAGAAACAGGACACAATGAAAGCCCGTAGGTCTGGATTGAGTTCTGTCACTTGTGGTCAACATAGTCTTTTTTTTTTTTTCCTTTTAATTGCAGGCTAATTACTTTACAATATTGTATTGATTTTGCCATAAATCTTGCTGTTATTTACCGTCAGTGATTTGTTTACTGGAGCCCTTAGGTCCTGAGCTTCCCTGGTGGCTCAGACAGTAAAGGCATCTGTTTGCAATGTGGGGGGCCCGGGTTCGATCTCTGGATGGGGAAGAGCCCCTGGAGAAGGAAATGGCAACCCACTCCAGTATTCTTGGGTGGAGAATCCCATGGACAGAGGAACCTGGTAGGCTACAGTCCATGGGGTTGCAAAGAGTTGGACACCACTGAGCACTTCACTTAGGTCCTAGGCAGAAGTGAGTGAGATTCAGTCGGGTTTGTATTACGCACCTGCTGTGTACGCAGCTCTCTCTGTGCATCAGAGTGATCAAATCTGACAAGTGTTTCAAGGATGGTTTTAGCCATTACCAGAGTAGACGCTTCCACCCTCAACGTTCAGTAACAAAGTGTCGCTGCTTTGGGTCAGACAGGCTTTCTTGGTGTGTTAGAAAAAAACACTTGGCAAAATGGCCAAACACACCTTTTCTGCTGCAAACCTTTTTTTTTTTTTTTTCCTTTTTGCAATGTCTGATCTATTTTTTTCTCACTCTTTTGCCAGTTGATGATGCCAGAAATATCGAGGTAGAAATAAACTACACAAATCCAGCCCCCAACAAACAGGAAGCTAGTGAGAGGCTGTCTTCTGCTCCCCTGTGCCCCTCACAGTGACATGGGCTTGATGCCCTCATATGACTGATTAAAGGATACTTTTAAAAATTTCACCCCAGTCTGTTTTTATTTTCAAGACCGCTTGTCACATGCCCCAGATCTGTAAGAGGTTTGTACAAAATATAAGAGCAAATGGTAAAAGAAATACAATAAGTGGCGTGGTGACAAAAGCCAGGAAACAGTGCGTTCCGCAGGCTCTGCCACTCTCCTCGGGGCCTGCCTCATCTTCTCCAGCTGGAGGGGACAGCCAGGCGGCCTGGCACTTGTCAGCATCTGTCACAGCCGTGATCTTTAAACACAGGCCTCTTTGTACTGACTTTCTTCCGCGCAAAGTCTTTTTTGGAAATATGCCAAATAGACATTTACTCAAATAAATACAAAAGGTCAAGTTTTCAATCCCTGCCTTCCATTTAAAGTAAAATATTTTTTCTTTATTTTATTTATGGAAGGGTTAAGTTCATTGTTTTTATCATGCCATACTAGGTTGCTTAGTTACAATTAACTAATGTCAGCTTTTTATAGTCTGATCTATTTTCAGATGTTAAAATTTTCTTCTAGAGGCCTATTTGTTAAATTTCTTTATTTATTTTGTACTTAAAATTCAAACTCAATGTCAATCTTTTTTAAAACTTTGTACTTCTTTTTAAATTTGTTTTGCCCTGAATTTTTTAAGAAGGAAATATTCTTAGAGTGGTGGTTATATGGCAATCTGGGATTAAAGTAATGCTTTATTAATAAGCTCATCTTTGAAATGTATTATTTTAAATAAACCTGTCAAAAGATAAATTCCTGTAAAAATCATACTATAATACTACTCATTGTGTTGCAATTGACTGTATGTTATCAGTAAACTGCCAGCTCCAAAGTGTTTAGTCTCTAAACAATCTAATCATAAAGCCACTGTATATCAGGTGCTATTTATTGGCACTTTGTCCTAGAAGTTAACATTTATTTCTTGTTTTGAAATGAACATTAGACATTACAAAGCTAAACCCTGTTTTTCAAATATTCTAAAGTAACATAACTCAATACCTATCACTCATAAGTGAACAGAACAGATCTAAGCGGTTTACAGTTTCTTCTCTCTTCAAAGGGTTTCTTTGTAGACTGACCAAGTGTGGCCGCTTTCAACAAGAACATCAAGATTTCTGTAATTCCTAAGGATATACCATTAACTAAATGGGTGCCTCCCCCCAAAGGCTGTAAAGGGAGACTTTAAGGAATATTTTCACCTGCTGGAAGTTTAAATGTTTGCAAATAGTTAAAAATGCAAATATCTAACAAAACTGAGTTATGATTTTTTTACAGTTAGCTACACATTGTTATTTAGAGCATATTAATTTTAATCCAAAGCTTTTTATTTCCAAAAGGATTTGGAAGTGTTCACAATAAAATATATGCCTTTACAAAAAGGTCCTACTGTATAGCATAGGATATCTTGTGATAACCTATAATAGAAAAGAATCTAAAAAATTATATATATACATATATGTATAACTGAATCACTTTGCTGTATACCTGAAACACTGTAAATCATCTGTATTTCAATTAAAAAATAAAAATAAAATCCATTCACATTATATATGAAAAAATTAAAAATATGTGCCATTAAAATTATCAGGATAAAACATCATAATACAAGTAAGGTGATACTATTATAATGTACCAGGGAAAAAAAGGCTAAGAACATCTAGTATAAACTTTTCCAGGAAAGGCAGAAAACAAAGCATAATATATTGTGTAAGGATCAGCCAACAAAAGGAAGTATAATCATTCAAAAGATAGAAACATTTTCTGAGCACTAATCTCTAAAGAGTGATCTTTCAAAATCTGTAGGATGATACATTAAGTATATTACAATCTATAAATTTTTTTAAAAAATACCAAAAATCTATCGTCTGACCAGCTTTTACTTATTAAATATCAGTGATAGCCAAAGAATAAATATCAAGCCTTCCTCTTGTGAAAAAAATGTTTTTGAAACACTAACATATATTTTTAGGTGAATGATATCAATTGGAATGTAAATCATACTTGGAAAAGATCAGGATAAAGTGGTTTTCAAGTTGTTCTGGGTGGAGCTCTTGAAATGTCTTGCTGGGGCCTCCAGGCTGAGCTGTTGTGCTCCACAGAACCCCTCCCCCTGATCCCGTTTCCACAAAAGCAGCTCTGGGTTTATAGGAGCAAGTCTTCCACAGGAGATCCCACTGGAGGCACAGTTTCCAAGCTAAACGGACACCACCAGGATGGTTCCTCTATGCAAATCAGACTCTAGGTCAGGAGCCCTTTGTGCAGTGTTTTTCTTCAGCATCACTTACTAACTCTTATGACAACCCTGAGAAAGTCATTATTATACCTCTCTACTGACAAGAGGAAACTAAGACTTAACAAAAGGCATTTGATGAGTGAAAAAGAGGTGAGGTTCTTAAAAGACCAGATCACCGAGATTTTTAAGTCATGAGGGAGTATGGCAGGCATGGTTGTAGAGGGTGATGGTCTTCAAGAAAGAAAGGCCCCTTGTTAGCCAGGAGCAGACAGTTCGATCTGTGGGGAAATTCAGCCCGAGATTTCTAGGAAAGAGAGAAGGCCAATCTGTTCTCCCCCAAGACCAGGGGCACAAGACGCAAGGAAGGAAACATGCCTCAGGGACCAACCAGCCATCAGGGCAGGATTAAGAAAGTGTTCAGGCAGTGGGCTGAGGCCATGGGTTTGCACCAATGACTGACTAGTCATGAGCTCCAGGGGGCATGGTCCAAGGGCCTTAGATATGGAGGGGAGGTGGGAGATGGAGTCAGAAATGGGAGGGGCAGAGCCACGGGAGCTTTCATCTGTAGTTAACACAAACAGAAATAGGGGCCTTAGTGAGATTTTTCTTCATGTCTCCATCAAAGAGCTGGGTATTTAGAAAGACAGAGGTCTTAACGAGAATCCAAATGATTAGGGCTTCCACTTAACCCCTGCCGATAGCGCTGGGGTCAATGTAGGAGTGGGTTTGCACCCAAATTCACCCTTAAATTCTGCAAATGAGATGCCAAGCTGGCAGAGGGGTCATCTCATTCAATGGTTCTGCATCCATTCCAGGATACAGGCTCTGCACCATGCCACCATGCAGTTCTTCAACACTGGAATGTTAATTTAATCCTGCTCACCCACCTGGAGACAGCATCAGGTCCCACAGGTTAAGACCTCAGGCCTAAGAGACTCCTCTGCCACCCCACTTCAGATGCCAACCTCACATACAGGTTTTCACTGTGCTCCTGACCAATTCAGCTACAAATTGGAGGTTCTGAGGACCTGCTCTCTTTGATTTATTTACAACAGCAGCTCACAGAACTCAGAGAAATATTTTACTGACTAGATTACTGGCTTATCATAAAAGGATATAACTCAGGAAGAGCCAGATGGACATGATGTATCAGGAAACAGTATGGTAAAAGGCACGAAGCTTCCATATACTCTCCAGGTTACCACTCCCCCCAAACCTCCACGTGTTTTGCAACCCGGAATCTCTCCAAACTATGTCCTTTTGAATTTTTATGGAGATGTCATGACTTAGGCACAGTTGATTAGATCACTGGCCATGGGCCAGGATTCAACCTCCACCCAGAGATTGGGGGTGGGGGGGTGCAACAGAAGATTCCAACTCTCTGGTCACATGGTTGGTTCCCCTGGTAACCATTCTGCATCTTTGGACACTTTTCAAAATTCTCCTCCTCAAAATAAGCTCAGCTCTAGTTGAGAGGGGTCTGTTATAAATACCAAAACACTTTTATTTCTCTTATCACTTAGGAAGTTCCATGGCTTTTAAAACATGGATAGACAGAGGATGAGATGGTTGTATGGCATTACCAACGCAATGGACATGAGTTTGAGTAAACTCCAGGAGCTGGTGATAGACAGGGAGGCCTGGTGTGCCACAGTTCATAGGGTCACAGAGTCAGACACAACTGAGTGACTGAACTGAACTGAAGGAGACAGAAAGCTGGGAGTAACATTTTTTTTTTTTTCAGTTTTCTATATTGCTAATATTTCTTTTTAGAGCTGGACATGGAACAACAGACTGGTTCCAAATAGGGAAAGGAGTATGTCAAGGCTGTATATTGTCACCTGCTTATTTAATTTATATGCAGATTACATCATGAGAAACACTGGGCTGGAAGAAGCACAAGCTGAAATCAAGATTTCCCGGAGAAATATCAAACACCTCAGATATGCAGATGACACCACCCTTATGGCAGAAAGTGAAGAGGAACTGAAAAGCCTCTTGATGAAAGTGAAGGTAGAGACTGAAAAAGTTGGCTTAAAGCTCAACATTCAGAAAACGAAGATCATGGCATCTGGTCCCTTCACTTCATGGGAAATAGATGGGGAAACAGTGTCAGACTATTTTGGGGGGCTCCAAAATCACTGCAAATGGTGATTGCAGCCATGAAATTAAAAGACGCTTACTCTTTGGAAGAAAAGTTATGACCAACCTAGATAGCATATTCAAAAGCAGAGACATTACTTTGCCAACAAAGGTCCATCTAGTGAAGGCTATGGATTTTTCAGGAGTCATGTATGGATGTGAGTGATGAGATGGCTGGATGGCATCACCGATTCGATGGACATGAGTTTGAGTGAACTCCGTGAGTTGGTGATGGATAGGGAGGCCTGGCGAGCTGCGATTCATGGGGTCGCAAAGAGTCAGACACGACTGAGGGACTGAGCTGAACTGAACTGTGCATTTCTTTTTATAATGGCCATATATTATTTTTACTAAATAAATTAATTTCAAAATTAATTGTTTATTGTTAATGAAGAAATGAAAACATGATAGCAAAATACTTTTTAATAAGATTGACAGCAAATAGAAGCAAAAAATTGGGAGGCATATTTGAAGAAGAGGAGTGTTCTCACAAATCAGAAGTATCTACAAATAAGCAGAATTGAAGCAGAGCATAGAGGAGTTCTGTTCTTTTTCCTTACAGCCCTTTCCTTTTACCCTGAACTCTGCATTCCTAGACAGCAGCTACTCAAAATGTGAAATAAAGCCATGCTGATACACAAACAGGTACAAAGATTTTCCATCAGCCTGTGTCAAATTTCCTCTTAGCTTAAGATGAAGAGGTCCTGCGCCTTCTTTCAAAGAAGGGCTGCTGCTGCTGCTGCTGCTAAGTCGCTTCAGTCGTGTCCGACTCTGTGCGACCCCATAGACAGGAGCCCAACAGGCTCCCCTGTCCCTGGGATTCTCCAGGCAAGAACACTGGAGTGGGTTGCCATTTCCTTCTCCATTGTGTGAAAGCGAAAAGTGAAAGTGAAGTCGCTCAGTCGCATCCGACTTCTAGCGACCCCATGGACTGCAGCCTACCAGGCTCCTCCATCCATGGGATTTTCTAGGCAAGAGTACTGGAGTGGCTTGCTATTGTCAAAGAAGGGCAATAATGCTCTAAAATGGATCATTTGAGAATACAAACTATGGCATGAAATAGGAGGTCAATAGATATACTTTTAGTAAACAAGTGAGCATATGAATGAAGACAGGATAGCTTTCCAGTATCGTTTACCATATGCTCTACTGATAGCTGTATATTCCAGCACAACATGTCTGGTCCACCTTTCAAGCTCTTTAAATCTGTGATGATCATGGTCAAGATCAGTTTATCAGTTTATAGTTCCTTATAAAGCATCTCACTACTCCCTAGGCTTTACACTTCAGTGATATCATGACACCTGTGTGTATACCGAGGGAATTGCAGCACTATAAACATTAATTTGGAAATTCTGAAAAAGATTCTAGCTTCTCAACAGTTTCCAAAACTGAAATATAAGGTCCAGCAACAGGTCCAACTAGGCTTCCACAAAATATCAGGCATCAGGATAGTTTGCATTTTGAAGTATCTATGTATCTCCTCTTCTCCTCAGGTTTTACCATTTTATATATATAACGGAAGTATAAATCAGTGATAGGGAATTTAAAAGCTGACAGCCAAGAAATAATGAAAAGCTCATGAAATTTTTGAATATTGTGTTTATAAATAATCATAAATATCTATACACTTAAGGAAATTAAGTGCTTTTAACTGCATTCTTTTCAGTTTTATCTAGGAACTGGTCATTCTGAAATGCCCGGTAAGCATATATTTGTGAGTTTTCCCCAAATGATCTATTTTTGTGACATTATTTTCTGCCAAAACTTGAAACAGTTGGTGCTGTTGCCACTAGCAACAAAAAGAATACATAACTCAAGCCATAACCAAGTGACAAATCTGACAAAATTATGGGTCACTCTTACGATCTAGGAATCCTCCTTTAAGATTCAAAGCTATGAAGACCAAACCAATCTGAGGCCATAGCCTGGCTCCTGCAAGGATTTAATAGTAAATCTCGTGGGGCTGGATCTACCTCAAAGAGGAAAGAAACCAAATCTGTTTCTGAATTGTCATAATATCAAGAGATTTTTGGTTTCATAACTAGAAAGTTAAAAATAAACAAAAACTTAGGCCTAGGTCCCATTCCTAGGTTTCTTGGTGTGCAGAATGCCAGGTCATGAGGGCTTTTAAAGATTCTTAGATGGTTCTAATGTGCAGCCAAATCTGGGACTCCTGACCTGAATGCCCTGAAATCTTCCTTCCCAACAGCTGACTTTTCTGGCATGAACACAAAGGAAATCTGCTTTTTCTAAGACTTATATGTACTTGTTCAACTAGCAAGAAAGAAAGGGTGACTCAAGTTTGGGGATAAACTAAAAGATTCTATAAGGGCTGGAAAAAAAGAAAGTCAATGAAAACTTTAAGAAATTATGTTTTTCCTTATAAAGAGCACAAAACATAAACTTGACATATATATGCTGCTGCTGCTGCTGCTAAGTCGCTTCAGTCGTGTCCGACTCTGTGCGACCCCATAGATGGTGGCCCACCAGGCTCCCCCGTCCCTGGGATTCTCCAGGCAAGAACACTGGAGTGGGTTGCCATTTCCTTCTCCAATGCATGAAAGTGAAAAGTGAAGGTGAAGTTGCTCAGTCGTGTCCGACTAGTAGCGACCCCATGGACTGCAGTCTACCAGGCTCCTCTGTCCATGGGATTTTCCAGGTAAGAGTACTGGAGTAGGGTGCCATTGCCTTCTCTGTGACATATATATACACAACTAAAGCTAAAAACTTTAGTTTCTTCTCCAATGCATGAAAGTGAAAAGTGAAGGTGAAGTTGCTCAGTCGTGTCCGACTAGTAGCGACCCCATGGACTGCAGTCTACCAGGCTCCTCTGTCCATGGGATTTTCCAGGTAAGAGTACTGGAGTAGGGTGCCATTGCCTTCTCTGTGACATATATATACACAACTAAAGCTAAAAACTTTAGTTTTAAAGCTAAAAACTTTAAACTTTACTATTTTAAATTACAATAAAAAATCAAAATATCTTATATGAATATATGATAAATATGGTGAAAATATCTTCTAACACAGTCTATCCTCAGACAATAACACTTAGAAATTATTCTCAGACTTTTGAGAAGTAGATTTTTATTTTATTATATATATGTTTGTGTTTAATATAACAGTAATGTGCACACAAGACATAAAAGTTTTGAAATAACCTAGAACTGATATACTTCATTTTATCATTATCAAATTTTTCAAACATTCATTAAAGTTCAAATAATAACTTTTAAAATGTAAGCATCACTTAGATTTAGCATACATTTTTACTTAATAAGCCTTAGTAGTGCTGCACTCAATATGCCAGCAAATTTGAAAAACTCAGCAGTGGCCACAGGACTGGAAAAGGTCAGCTTTCATTCCATTTTTTTTTTTTTTTGGTTGCTTCAAAATATCTTATCTCAAATGATATCTAAAAACTCCTTTCATCAACCCCTCTTAATGATCCTGATTATCATGATGGTATGGTCACTCACTTAGAGCCAGACATCCTGGATTGTGAAGTCAAGTGGGCCTTAGGAAGCATTACTACCAGTAAAGCTAGTGGAGGTGATAGAATTCCAGCTGAGCTATTTAAAATACTAAAAGTGCTGCACTCAATATGTCAGCAAATTTGGAAAACCCAGCAGTGGCCGCAGGATTGGAGAAGGTCAGTTTCATCTCAACACCAAAGAAGGGCAATGCCAAAGAATGTTCAAATTACCACACAATTGTGATCACTTCCCATGCTAATAAGGTTATATTCAAAATCCTTCAAGCAAGTCTTGAACAGAACTTCCAGATATACAACCTGGTTTTAGACAAGGCAGAAAAACCAGAGATCAAATTGTCAACATTCATTGGATCATAGAGAAAGCAAGGAAATTCCATTAAAACATCTACTTCTGTTTCATTGACTATGCTAAAATCTTTGACTATGTGGATCACAACAAACTGTGGAAAGTTCTTCAAGAGCTTGGAATACCAGACCACCTTACCTCCCTCCTGAGAAACCTGTATGCAGGTCAGGAAGTAACAGTTAGAACCTTACATGGAACAATTGACTGGTTCAAAATTGGGAAAGGAGTACTTCAAGGCTGTATATTGTCACCCTGTTTATTTAACTTATATGCAGAGAATATCATGCGAGATGCTGGGCTGGATGAGTTATAAGCTGGAATCAAGACTGCCAGGAGAAATATCGATAACCTCAGATATGAAGATGATACCATCCTTATGGCAGAAAGTGAAGAACTAAAGAACCTTTTGATGAAGGTGAAACAGGAGAGTGAGAAAGCTGGCTTAAAAACCCAACATTCAAAAAACTCAGATCATGGCCTCTGGTCCCATCACTTAATGCCAAATAGATGGGGGGAAAGTGGAAGCAGTAACAGATTTTCTCTTCTTGAGCTCCAAAATCACTGCAGATGGTGACTGCAGCCATGAAATTAGAAGATACTTTCTTCTTAGATGGAAGGCTATGACAAACCTAGACTGCTTATTAAAAAGCAAAAACATCACTATGCTGACAAAGGTCCATATAGTCAAAGCTATGCAGACTGAGTGCCAAAGAATTTGATACTTTTCAGTTGTGTTGTTTAAGACTCTTGAGACTCCCTTGGACAGCAAAGAGATCAAACTAGTCAACCCTAAGGGAAATCAACCCTGAATACCTATTGGAAGGACTGATGCTAAAGCTGAAGCTGCAATAATTTGGCCACCAGATGAGAAGAGCTGACTTATTGGAAAAGACCCTGATGCTAGGCAAGTTTGAAGGCAAAAGGAGAAGAGGGCAGCAGAGGATGAGATGGTTGGATAGCATCACTGATTCAATGGACATGAACTTGGGTGAACTCCAGGAGATGGTGAGGGACAGGGAAGCATGGAGTGCTGCAGTCGATGGGGTTGCAAAGAGTCAGACACGACTTAGCAACTGAACAGCAAAGTATATTATGATGGCCCTCAGTGTTACCATCTTTCCTCATGACCAAAATCATCTGACCATCATGGGATCCTTTTTCATCCTCAAACACAAGAAGCCTTTTTTCTTCTCTATGTCTCTGACTCTAATATTCTTCACCCATCCCTGCTTGGCTAGCTTATTTCCAAACTTGCGATATCACCTCAAATGATACATTATAATCCCTCTGAAACTATATATTTCCATTTCCACCCCACCTAAAGTAGCCTCCTTGCCTTTCTATCATTTGAATGTATTTTCATAGCCTGATGATTGCCTTCTTTTTTGCTCTTATCATCGTTTACTCTCTGGTTTCCCCATAGGGGTGTTGTTAGTGTTTTCTGAGAGATATCAGCATGTATCCTGGTACATAGAAAATACCCAATAAATGCTTGATTGGTGAAAAAGTGAATAGACAATGAGTCCAAAATTCATAGTATTGTGGTATAAGTTGCTTTTTCCCGTGAAAAAAATGAATCATGGGGAAAGTCTTGTATCAGCTCATAAAGAGTTCCCTTATTCTAGTTGCTGAATTGTAGTCAAATTAGGAATGCCTATCATTAAATTAGGTATGTTCGTACTAAAATGGTCAGGCTCTTTTTAATTTCTTAGTATCAGACTCTGCCCTGAAATAAATAACTTTGTATTTGTATTTGAATACACAAATTTTTCTGCAAGAAATTTTCTAAGGATAAAACTATAGTATCAATGGATTTTAAATTCACTGATACGTTCAAATTGCTCTCAGCAAATGTTGTCAAGAACTGTGAAGAGACTGAGATTTTACCATCATAATAGATCATCCTGCCATAGTTTCATAGATGCCAGAAAACATGAGACTCCTGGATGAAAGACACATCATATCAGTCACATCATAACAGGCAGCATGGGCTTCATGTTCAAGTTGGATCTGCTGATCACCTCCCCCCCACCAACATACACACACACACACAAAGCCCACAGGCACAATGCAGCGGCCCAGATAAATTCTATACATGCAGTGAAACCTTGATCTTAGGAAACCTTCAGTGTTCTAAAAGGTCCACAACAAACTTGCTCAATCTTTGAGCCAGAAGGATACAATGGTTTATTATCCCAGACAGTAAACTAATCTGGCATCTTCTCCAGGGGAAAAACATTATATATTTACAAGGCAGTTTGCTTTACAAGTATCTTTGAAGAAACTGTCTGAAACAGAAGCTATCAATGTCTCTGCTTACAAAACTTACAGAAACACAAGAAGCCCATAGGGAAGTATCTTCCACAATGTTACATTAATTTACACTTCTACTAACAGCAGATTCCAGGGTTGGGAGTAAGGATGATAAAAATCAGGTGTAAAAGGAGTTGACCAGTGCTTCTAACTATTTATGCAGGCAAATCAAGAGGAAATTGGGATTTTGAGTTCTGGATTTCATCAAAGTATGCAGTCAATTTCATTACTTTTCCAGTGCATGAAATATGGAAAATGGCAAGCAGGATTTTATATCATAGAAATGACTCACCTCCCATTTCCCTATTTCTACCTGGTCAGAAGTCAATAACAGGGCTTCTCCTCACTGGAAGGGAGGCTGGGAAATGTACCTTAACCAGGTTCCCAGGAGGGACAGGAAGTAGAATTTGCTGGACATGAGATTTCACAGACAGTCCATGTGATTAAAGCCCCATATGATTCCCCCACATATTCCTTCTCTCTAGGTTTTGTCTATAGGTTCAGATATGCAGATGACACCACCCTTATGGCAGAAAGTGAAGAGGAGGTAAAAAGCCTCTTCATGAAAGTTAAAGTGGAGTGAAAAAGTTGGCCTAAAGCTCAACATTCAGAAAACTAAGATCATGGCATCCAGTCCCTTCACTTCATGGGAAATAGATGGGGAAACAGTGGAAACAGTGTCAGACTTTATTTTGGGGGGCTCCAAAATCACTGCAGATGGTGACTGCAGCCATGAAATTAAAAGACGCTTGCTCCTTGGAAGAAAAGTTATGATCAACCTAGATAGTATATTCAAAAGCAAAGACATTACTTTGCTGACTAAGATTCGTCTAGTCAAGGCTATGGTTTTTCCTGTGGTCATGTATGGATGTGAGAGTTGGACTGTGAAGAAGGCTGAGGGCCAAGGAATTGATGCTTTTGAACTGTGGTGTTGAAGAAGACTCTTGAGAGTCCCTTGGACTGCAAGGAGATCCAACCAGTGCAATCTAAAGGACATCGGCCCTGGGATTTCTTTGGAAGGAATGATGCTAAAGCTGAAACTCCAGGACTTTGGCCACCTCATGTGAAGAGTTGACTCATTGGAAAAGATTCATGCTGGGAGGGATTGGGGGCAGGAGGAGAAGGGGACGACAGGGGATGAGATGGCTGGATGGCGTCACTGACTTGATGGACGTGAATCTAAGTGAACTCCGGGAGTTGGTGATGGACAGGGAGGCCTGGCATGCTGCAATTCATGGGGCTGCAAGGAGTAGGACATGACTGAGCAACTGAACTGAACTGAACTGAAGCCTTAGTTTTAGAGTAGTTTTAGGTTCACAGCAAAACTTAGCAGAAAGTGCAGTTTTTGTAAACCCCATATTCCCACCAACAACAAGCTCCATCAGGTGGTATATTTATTACAATCAATGAACCCACATGGATGCATCATTGTCACTCAGGGTCTATATTTCACATTAGATTTAACTCTGCATTGTACATTCTTAAAATATCATTATTTTGCCATACACACACACACACAGAGCTACCTATTTCTGTCACAGTCTTTGTAGAGGTAAACAACATTTTAAGATTAATAGGTGGCCTTTCACCCCATATTTTTTTTTAATTTGCTACAGATCTGTATACACATGTAGTAATATGTGTTATGATTTCTTAAACTTTCACTTGGTTTTCTCAACTAAATGTATTTAAATTTGGCATAAAGGAAATCATATGACATATAATTTTGTAACTTGCTTCTTTTTATCTTATATATTTTTGTGATAAATTCATGCTGATAAATGTAATGACCATATCAATATTTATTGAATTTTCTGCTGATGGATATTTACATTTTATGCTTTTTGCATTTATAAACAATACTATAAACATATAAAAATACAAAAACTATTTCTTGTGCATACATATGCTCATGTGTCAGAATTTCACTAGGTTATGTATATCTAAAACAAAATTTTGAGGTTTTTAAGGTATTAACATCTTCAGTTTTACTGATATAGGTAGGCAAATTGTTCTTCAATGTGGTTATACTAGTTTATGCTCTCATTAACTGTTGGGATTATTGAACTTTTAATTTTGGTCTTTCTGATAATTTAAAAAGTAAAACTTGTTTTAACTTGTGTATTTCTAGAAGTTAAACTGAACATCTTTGCTCATGATTACTAGCCATTCGGGTATCTTCTTCCAAGAGCTGCCTGTTGACTTTTGCTCATTTTTCAGTTAGATTTTGCGTGTATATATATATATATATATATATATCGCATATATATATACAATTGGACTTCCCTGGTGACTCAGATGATAAAGATCTGTCCACAGTGCAAGAGTCCTGGGTTTGATCCCTGGTCAGGAAGATCCCCTGGAGAAGAAAATGGCAACCCACTCCTGTATTCTTGCCTGGAGAATTCCATGGACAGAGGAGCCTGGTGAGCTACAGTCCATGGGGTTGCAAAGAGTCAGACAGAACTGAGTGACTGACACTTACTTACTTCATGTTTTTGGATATGTATGCACATACATGTATCTCCATTTTAGCTTATTACGAGATATTGAGTATAGTTCCCTGTGCTATTCAGTAGGTCTTTGCTGTTTGCCTGTTTTGTATATAATAATATCTGTTAGTCCCAAACTCCTAATTTATCTCCCCCACAGCCTTCCCCCACTATCCCCTTGGGTAACCATAAAGAAGATGTAGTGTGTATATACAATGGGATATTAGCCAACCATGCAAAAGAATGAAACAATGCCATTTGCAGTGACGTAACTGGACCTAGCCCACTCCAATGTTCTTGCCTGGAGAATCCCAGGGACGGGGGAGCCTGGTGGGCTGCCGTCTATGGGGTCACACAGAGTCGGACACGACTGAAGTGACTTAGCAGCAGCAGCAGCAGCAGCAGCAGCAACTGGACCTAAAGATGACCACAATAAGTGAAGCAAGTCAGAAAGAGAAAGGCAAAGATTGCATATATTACTTATAGGTGGAATCTTAAGAATGATACAAATGAACTTAGTTATAAAGCAGAAATAGACTCAAAAACATTCAGCTGGGCTTAAAATCTTTTTTTATTGCTTGTGAGAGTGCAGGAGTTTATGCATTTTGGTAACTAATCTGTTCACAGCAAGCGTTCCAAATATCTTTCTTGGTTGATAGCTGGCTTCTGACTTTGTTTGTGGGGGTTTATGACACAAAAAAAGTTTTATATTTATGTTTCATATATCAATTTTTTCCTCTACACTTTCTGTTCTTTGTGTCTGCATTTGGATTTATTTCCATAAGGTAGAAATGTATTTGTGGCTTCCGTGGTAGCTCAGTTGGTAAAGAATCCACCTTCAATGCAGCAGACTCTGGTTCAATTCCTGGGTCTGGGAGATCCGCTGGAGAAGGGATAGGCTACCCACTCCAGTAGTCTTGGTTTTCTCTCGTGGCTTAGCTGGTAAAGAATCTGCCTGCAATGCAGGAGACCTGAGTTCAATCCCTGGGTTTGGAAGATACCCTGGAGAAGGGAATCACTACCCAGTCCAGTATTCTGGCCTGGAGAATTCCATGGACGCTATAGTCCATGGGGTCGCAAAGAGTCGGACACAACTGAGCAACTTTCACTTCACAGAAATGTATTAGTTTTGTAAAAAAATGACTGCAAATATTTTGAAGTTCCCAATAAAATGGTTAAATTATTTTCCAAAACTGTTGAAGAGTTAGTGCATCCACCACTGATGCAAAGGAGTAACTGATTTGCTATGCTCTTGTGGGAGTTAAATTTATGTGTCAGCTTGGCTAGGTCATGATACCCAGATAATTGTCCAAAAGCAGGTATTTTTTACATGCAATTGAAATTTAAATTGCTAGATCTTGAGTAAATAGGTTACTTTCTAAAATATGGAGGGACTTCATCCAGTTTTAAAAATAAAAGAAAAAGACAGGCCTCTCCTGAGGAAGGGGAGTTTCTCCAGGAAGACAGACTTCAACCTCCAAACACAAGGTCAGCTCTTGCTTTGGTCCCCAGCCTGCCCTTTATTTTTTATGTAAATAAAATATATACATGTCCCGGTGTCACTGACAGTTAACATGAGTTGTCAGACTTTCTAATTCCAAGATTTTATTAGGATCATGTTTTTTTTAATTTCAAATATAGTAGTTACTCCCTTCTACTCCTTTTATCAACATATTTGTCTTTGCCTTGACTTGGCATTTCATTTGGATGGACATCTTATGAAACCATGTCAATATTCATAAAGTTTTATACTTAGAAAGTTTATTTCCACCTATCAAATCTCCTTATATTACCCTGAATTATCTTTTTATTTTTAATATTATCCTGAATTATCAAATCATTTGACATATGCCATCAGTTTTCTGGAGTACTTTATGTTTTCTCCTTTTCCATCAATCTAATGGTGGTGTTTAAATAAAATTGTACCTTATGAAAGAAAAAAAAACAATTTCTAATTATTTGACGTCAACTGGTTGAATATTGTTTAAAGAGAAAATTTCATATCAATAGAGACAGCAGTATATTTACTTTCAGAGTTAGGAAATGTTTCCAAAAAGTATTTAGAAAAAACAACAACAGCAGCAACACCTGTAACATTTTGTATACGGCTATATATATGAGAATGTGTACAGCAGAATCATTTCTTGACCTATGTAAATTACTTTCTCCTTGAATTTGATGCTTTCTTTAAAAATATAGTCTGAAAAGCATAAGGAACTTTTAGTAAACAGTATCAGGGACTGAAAATGGGAAACTTGCCATTGTTTCTGCGTCCACAGTAACCAGGTCAGCTTTTTTCACATTCTACATCAATAGCTGGATGCCATTCAGGAGACAGAATAATTGCTGATAGCAGCAGAAATATTTTTAAACTCCCCTCTTCTTTTTACTCACATCTGTTAGGTGTTTGAATGAATTTTCATCTTGCTTTCAGAACATGTGCTTAACTGGGTGTTAAGTAGCTGGGGTCTGTGTGTGTGAATGAGCAGAGAACAGCTGACACAGAGTGAATCACGGGGCAGAAACATGATCCAGTCCCAGTGACCCACGATGGTCCCTGGCTTGAGGGATCAGTAAGAGAATTCTGTATTAGTTTCTCAAGCATAAACTGCTCAGCTGGTAGAGAATCCGCCCACAATGCGCAAGACCTGGGCTCCATCCCTGTGTTGGGAAGATCCCCTGGAGACTGGAAAGGCTACCCACTCCAGCATTCTGGCCTGGAGAATTCCATGGACTCTATGGTACGCAGGATCACAAAGAGTCGGACGTGACTGAGCGACTTTCGCTTCACTTCACTTCACTTCAAACATAAACAGCCCATGTGTTTGTGTGCCTTATCATTTTTGAATCTTGATGTTATTCTTAGAAATACATGCCAACTTTAAAAATAGGTACCGCATTCCTAAGCACAGGGCTTGATTACACAAGAGCGAAAACTGCATTTTTATTTTACTGTTTACAAGAACCAAATTTCCTCGCTGGAAAGAATGTCACAATTGAGAAATAAGCTGCATTTTACTGTTGCCTTCATGAATCAGTAACTATAACCAATGCCCAGAAAATCTTAAAGTCCCCATAAAGCACAAACATTTAAGAGAAAAGAGCCCCTCCATAATTGTAACCCTAAGTGTATTTCTTTCTCCAAAGAAAAGCAATCTCTTTATCGGAAAATGAGTTTCTCCTTCAAGGACACTGGTTAGATGAGGTCTCCCCTAGTCCACCTCCTCGGGTCTTAGCAGGGACCCCTTGTGAATTACATCTTCCCCCAGCCAGGTGTTTCTCCAGCAAAGAAAAGCTCTTAAGAACATGAGTGAGGGTGTTAGTAGTGAGACTCTCTTAAAGATACAGAGTGCTGAATATTTTTTAAAGAAATTCCCTATAGACGGTGTCATTTCACAAGCGTAGATTAAATTATTACTTTTTTTTCTCTTTCTCCTTTTTTCCAGATTAAAAATTGAAGCCAAGAGTGGTTTCTCAACCACGAGTCCCACGACTCTGGGCTGTCCTGGATCACGCTTTCCCTCACACTCTGAATGCAACCCCCAAGCAAGTCTTGCCAGCTGCCTTCAGAAAGTTCCCAAATCCACCCACATCCTCCACTGCCACCCTGGTTCAAGCGGCGACTGCTCTTTCCAGCACAATGGCATCTGTCTCTAACTGGGTGCCTCCCCACCCTGTAAAGATCCACTGCCCACACCGCAGCCAGAGATTTTTCTGAAGTGTGATTCAGACCCCCAGGCTCCTCCATTTATGAATCCTCAATGGCTCCCCATGACCTCCAAGGCTTTGGGTGATCTGGCCCTGCCTGTTACTTCATATTAGGCCTCTTACTTCATGTTCAACTTTCTCCCTAATTCATGGCACTCCAGCCAAATTGTCTTTCTTTCTGTCCATCAATGCCCAGCTTTTTCCTGGCTCAGGGCTTTGCTCCTATTGTGATTTGTTTGGGGGTTTCTCTCCCCTGCCTTCCCTAGACCTCTCTCCATGGTTGCATCTTCATGAAAAGGAATGTCTCAGCTCTAGTAAGACCAAAGCCAAGCATCTTCTCCACCACCGTCTGTCTATTACAGCATCCTATTTTACCTTCTTCCTAATACTATTCTTGAAATTATTTTACTCATTTGTATATGTGTTTATTTGATCACTTCCTGTATATTATGTCAATTGCTGCATGATCAATTACCCAAACATAGCAACTTTAAAACAGACACAGTTATTATCTCACACAGCTTTCTGAGGCAGGAATTTGGGAATGCCTTCGCTGGTTTGTTCTGAGTCTCATGTGAGGTTGCATTTAGATGTCAGTCAGAGCTGCAGTCCTCTGGAGGATTGACTGGGGCTTGTTGCTGTTGTTCAGTCACTCGGTTGTGTCCAACTCTTTGTGACCCCATGGATTGCAGCATGTCAGGCTTCCCTGTCTTTACCATCTCCAGGAGCTTGCTCAAACTCATGTCCATTGATTCAGTGATGCCATCCAACCATCTCATCTTCTGTTGTCCCCTTCTCCTCCTGTCCTTAGTCTTTCCCAGCATCAAGGCCTTTTCTAATGAGTTGGCTCTTCACATCAGGTGGCCAAAGTATTGGAGCTTCAGCTTCAGCATCAGTCCTTCCAATAGATATTTAAGACAGATTTCCTTTAGGATTGACTGGTTTCATCTCCTTGCAGTCCAAGGGACTCTCAAAAGTCTTCTCCAACACCACTGTTCAAAAACATCAATAACTTCCCCACCCAACTTTCTTTATAGTCAACTCCCACATCCATACATGACTACTGGAAAAACCATAGCTTTGACTACACAAACCTTTGTTAGCCAAGTAATATCTCTGCTTTTTAATATGCTCTGTAGGTTGGTCATAGCTTTTCCTTCAAGGAGCAAGTGTTTTTTAATTCGTAGCTGCAGTCACAATATACAGTGATTTTGGAGCCCAGAAAAATAAAGTCTGTCATTGTTTCCATTGTTGCCCCATCTATTTGCCATGAAGTGATGGGACCAGATGCCATGATCTTAGTTTTTTGAATGCTGAGTTTTAAGTCAGCTTTTTCACTCTCTTCTTTCACCTTCATCAAAAGCCTCTTTAGTTCCTCTTTGCTTTCTTCTGTAAGGGTGGTGTGGTCTGCATATCTAAGGTTATTGATATTTCTTCCTGCAATCTTGATTGCAGATTGTGCTTCATCCAGCCCGGCATTTTGCCTAATGTACTCTGCTTATATGTTAAATAAGTAGGGAGACAGTATACATCCTTGACATACTCCTTTCCCAATTTGGAACCACTCCATTGTTCCATGTCTGGTTCTAACTGTTGCCTCTTGACCTGTATACAGATTTCTCAGGAGGCAGTTAAAGTAGTCTGGTATTCCCATCTCTTTCAGAATTTTCCACAGAGTGTTGCTGGAAAACCTGATTTCAAGACAGCTGGCAGACAGGATTGGCAGGTTTTTGTTGGCTCTCAGGAAAGTGTCTCAGTTCCTGTATGGACTTCTCCCTAGGGCTGTTGGAGTGCACAAGAGCAAATGATCCCGGAGAAAGCAGGACAGAAACCACAATGTGTTTTAGGACCTAGACTGAGAGGTAACACCTGGTGATCTAGCACTAAGCAACTGATTGCACAGGCCACCTCTGTTCCACATGAGAACTGGACAAAGGCAAGAAGACCAGGGGACAGAAGTACCTGGGGGCTCATCTGTTTGCCCCACAATATCACAAACTATGTCCTGTTCAACAGCATCCCTATGACTAGGAAAGCACCTAGTACCCCACGAATGTTTGATTAGCAGTAAACAAATTGGAATCAGCGAACTAAAATGGACTGGAATGAGTGAATTTAACTCCAATGACCATTATATCTACTACTGTGGGCAAGAATCCCTTAGAAGAAATGGAGTAGCCATCATAGTCAACAAAAGAGTCCGAAATGCAGTAGTTGGATGCAATCTCAAAAACGACAGAATGATCTCTGATCATTTCCACTGCAAACCATACAATATCACAGTTATCCAAGACTATGCCCTGACCAGTAATCCTGAAAAAGATGAAGTTGAACAGTTCTATGAAGACCTACAAGACCTTCTAGAAATAAAACCCCCAAAAGATGCCCTTTTCATCATAGGGGACTGGAATGAAAATAGGAAGTCAAGAAATACCTAGGGTAACAGGCAAATTTGGCCTCGGATTACAGAAAGAATCAAGGCAAAGGATAACAGAGCTTTTCCAAGAGAAATCACTGGTCATAGCAAACACCCTCTTCCAACAATACAAGAGAAGACTCTACACATGGACATACAGAAGTCAGATTGATTATATTCTTTGCATCCAAGCATGGAGAAATTCTATACAGTCAGCAAAAACAAGACTGGGAGCTAACTGTGGCTCAGATCATGAAATTCTTATTGCCAAATTCAGATTTAAAGAAAGTAGAGAAAACCACTAGACCATTCAGGTATGACCTAAATCAAATCCCTTATGATTATACAGTGAAAGTGGCAAATAGATTCAAGGGATTAGATCTGCTAGAGATAAGATCTGCTAATGAACAGGGAGGCCTGGCGTGCTGCGATTCATGGGGTCGCAGAGTCGGACACAACTGAGCAACTGAACTGAACTGAACTGAACTGAAATCTGAAGAAATATGGATGGAGGTTCATGACATTTTATAGGAAGCAGGGATCAAGACCATCCCCAAGAAAAAGAAATGCAAAAAACCAAAATGGCTGTCTGAGGAGGCCTTACAAATAACTGAGAAAAGAATAGAAGCTAAAGGCAGAGAAAAGGAAAGATATACTCTTTTGAATGCAAAGTTCTAGAGAATAGCAAGGAGAAAGAAGAAAGCCTTCCTCAGTGATCAATGCAAAGAAATAGAGGAAAACAATAGAATGGGAAAGACTAGAGATCTCTTCAAGAAAATTAGAGATTCCAAGGGAACATTTCATGAAAAAATGGGCACAATAAAGGATAGAAATGGTATGGACCTCATAGAAGCAGAAGATATTAAGAAGAGGTGGCAAGAATACACAGAAGAACTATACAAAAAAGATCTTTATGACCCAGATAACCATGACAGTGTTAGAAACAGATCTCTTGGAATGCAAACTCAAATGGGCTTTAGGAAACATCACCACAAACAAAGCTAGTGGAGGTGATGGAATTCCAGTCGAGCTATTTCAAATCCTAAAAGATGATGCTGTGAAAGTGCTGCACTCAGTATGCCAGCAAATTTGGAAAACTCAGCAGTGGCTGCAGGATTGGAAAATATCAGTTTTCATTCCAACCCCAAAGAAAGGCAAAGCCTTTGTGCAAAGTACTTTGTTCAAAGTACCACACAATTGCACTCATCTCACATGCTAGCAAAGTGATGCTCAAAATTCTCCAAGCCAGGCTTCAACAGTACGTGAACCATGAACTTCCAGATGTTAAGGCTGGATTTAAAAAAGGCAGAGGAATCAAAGACCAGGTTGCCAACATCCACTGGGTCATAAAAAAAGCAAGAGAGTTCCAGAAAAAAGCATCTACTTCGGCTTTATTAAATACGCCAAAGCCTTGACTTTGTAGATTACAACAAACTGGAAAATTCTGAAAGAGATGGGAATACCAGACCACCTGACCTGCCTCCTGAGAAATCTGTATGCAGCTCAAGAAGCAACAGTTAAAACCGAATATGGAAGAGCAGACTGATTCCAAACTGAGAAAGGAGTACGTCAAGGCTGTATATTGTCACCCTGCTTATTTAACTTACATGCAGAGTACATCATGAGAAATGCTGGACTGTATGAAGCACAAGCTGGAATCAAGATTGCTGGGAGAAATATCAATAACCTCAGATATATAGAGGACGCCATACTTATGTCAGAAAGTGAAGAAGAACTAAAGAGCCTCTTGATGAAAGGGACACAGGAGAGTGAAAAGGTTGGTTTAAAGCTCAACATTCAGAAAACGAAGATCATGGCATCCTGTCCCATCACTTCATGGCAAATAGATGGGGAAACAATGGAAACAGTGACAGGCTTTATTTTGGGGGGCTCTAAAATTACTGCAGATTGTGACTGCAGCCATGATAGTAAAAGACACTTGCTCCTTGGAAGAAAAGTTATGACCAAGTTAGATAGCATATTAAAAAGCAGAGACATTACTTTGCCAACAAAGGTCCATCTAGTCAAAGCTATGGTTTTTCCAGTAGTCATGTATGGATGTGAAAGTTGGACTGTAAAGAAAGCTGAGCACAGAAGAATTGATGCTTTTGTACTGTGGTGTTGGAGGATACTCTTGAGAGTCTCTTGGACTGCAAGGAGATCCAACTAGTTCATTCTGAAGGAAATCAGTCCTGAGTATTCATTGAAAGGACTGATGCTGAAGCTGCAACTCCAATACTTTAGCCACCTGATGCAAAGAACTGACTCATTTGAAAAGACCCAGATGCTGGGAAAGATTGAAGGCAGGAAGAGAAGGGGAAGACAGAGGATGAGATGTTTGGATGGCATCACTGACTCAATGGACATGAGTTTGAGTAAGCTCTGGGAGTTGGTGATGGACAAGGAAGCCTGGTGTGCTGCAGCCCATGGGGTCGCAAAGAGTCAGACATGACTGAGCGACTAAACTGACTAAACTGAACTGAAACAAACTGTGGAGGGCAGATTTGCATCTCAGTTTCGGAGTTCGGGTTCATACACATGTGTTTGTGGAAAAAAAAAAAAAAAACAACCTCCAACTGGAAACTAAGGCACTGGGTTCCTTTCCAGCTCTGTCCTCACTTGCTCATGTGAACTTGGATAAATCACCTAATCTCTCATGTTTAACAGCTTTATCTATGAAATAGAAATAATATCTATCCTGACTCAGGAGCATATTTATTGTAAACATTTGATAATGGAAACTTAATTCAGCTGGGGTTCAGGAAACTGGCTCCAGATTCAGATCTTGAAGGTTTTTAAATTACGATACTTACGTGGGTCCAACCTCTGTTTCCTCTTTGATAGAATAAATAGATTAAAGTACATCATCTACAATGTTCTTCCAACACTTAAGATTCTTTCATTTTTATGGCTAAAGCCACAGTGGCATGCTGTTAATTTGAAGGCACATTAAGAAACAGTATTGTGTGGTTTAGCTAAGGAACATTATTTTTAATCAACAAAAAAGCCAAAATATAAGCTCCCTGTCAGTGCAGCAGTTGTCCTGATGGAAGAGGTGGGGTCAGCCAATGTGGGAATGGTACATGCAATTTAAAACGCCTTGGGGGCCATTGGAGGTGTCACTGGAAGTTACTGACAAACCTTCCTTCAATTCTGCAACCCCTATCACCACTCAGGCCTTGCCTTGGGCCTTTGCAGTTCCTGGATTGAGGGCCTAGATAATTCAAGAAAATGTGAGGAAAGCTTTTGCACAGGGCCCCAGAGGGCACCCTTGCGCCTTTCTAGACATGAAAGGGAAGCAGTCAGCCCTGAAACACAGTATCATATTTCTAGTAAATGCACACTTTTATTCCAAAGTTCACTGCAAATACTCGCAGATCTTGGCCAAGAATGAACTTGCCCCTTAAAATTGTAAGACATTTTTTAACAGCCACCAAATCACTCAATGCTAAGACTCCAGGGTCACAGGGTTTCATGAAAGACCTCGCTGCTTTTGTTTTTAAATTGTTGACCGGAAGTCAGTGGGAAGTGAGGCAGTAACAGCGACCATATTTGCCCCGTAGTCATGTTTGTTTCCTCAAAGCCATTTTGAAAACTAAGACTTGTAGGTTTTGTGAAAACAATTTGTTGATTTGGCATGAAGACAGTTTATCCTTTTTGATCTCTCATTGATTGCTTTCCTTACTAAAACAGCTTCAACTTGGAACAAACATAACCTGATCAGTCCTCATAGTAGACAATACACAGTTAGCCGCCTGTGTGGGGGGGGGGAGGGTGTTTACTTGCACGTATATGTGTATATATACTCATTGGTTTTGGTTTACGTTGTTTAATAGAAACATAAATGCCTGAAGGAATTTTAATGTTTGTATCTTATAAGAATACCACATTTCCCATGCTTCTAAGAATTCAGGAACATATTTCATTTGTGTTTAGAATAAAATCTGGGATGTAAAATTCTGAACAATGATGTAACTGATATAGTTGAACAAACGTCTGTATGGCCAGACCAAGTGTCATTGATTTGTTTGTGGAACTGAACCATTTGAAGTCAAGTTTGAAGGTCTTAGTGACTTACTTGCCAGCACTCTTTCTAGTTAGCCGGTTTGTAATGACCTTAACACATCGAAGCCCTTGAGCATAGCTCTGGGCCTAGAACCCAAACGACAGTGTGAGGATTCAAAGCATACAAAATAATTCTACCAACTGCACGGCATTACACAACTTCAGTTTTTGATACCTAATCCCTCAAAGCCACCTTGAACCATACGCTGCAGCCGTCAAGAGTGTAGAAGGGGAAAGGCTGAGGGATTAAGGAGTCATTACTGTGAGAGGGAAACACATTTTCTCAGCTGTTCTGGTTTCAATGAAGAGGGATTTTCCCTAAGCCCTCGGCTCCCATTCCCCTATGGAAAAGAGAGTTACTTGTCAGGTTGGGAATTTAAAATAAATACGGCATACAGAGCTCAGTTCTACCAAATTATGGGAGAGAGGACCCCCGATCTTGGTGTCCTACTCAGTGGGACCACAGCTGGGGAGACCCTCCTGGCTCCAGCACTGCTAAGGGAGTGGTTAACTCTCTTGGAGATGTGGTTAACAGTACCAATCACCTCTCATAAAGTACAATGTTTAACTTTGCCAGTACCTGGAGTTTCCACGTGTCAGTCTGTATCTTCCTTCCCAAGATCCCGTTTCTAACAAACCAATGACGAATATAATTAGCAGAAACATCCTCTCAAATTTCCATACACTTTCACATCCCCTACATCAAGCCCATACTCACGTCTGTGTACTGGTTTGAAGTGTACATGCTACAAACGTACTTAAGGTTAAGATAAGAAAATGGCCTTGATACTACATGAAGTGGAAGGAGTAATGTACAAATGTCTATATTTTAAACACTGCATTAAGTTCTATGGAAGTCAATTTTGGTGCAGATTCATGAATGTTTCTATTGGCTTTTTAAAAATATATGTATTATTTTTCCTTTGTTTTTAACCTTATACCTAAATTCTTTCCTAAGGACTTTTATAAAAGATTTTTTATGTTTAATTAGCTCTCTTCCTACAGACATATATTGTATCATTTTTTCAAATCAATAGATATTCTAAGCAAATACTCCTTCCTTAACAATAGCAGCTTTTCTATAGATAGCTCTTTTCTATAATTACTGGATTTCAGGTTATTAAATGGAGGTGTAGAAGAGAGGTGAAAATTTTATTTAGCCCAAGAACAAGTCCAAGGGGAAGTTTTAATAGATTGGCAAAATAGTTGTTTTATGATAAGTGAAGGCTTTCTCGGAGCTAGGCAATATCTGTTTAATTTAGCCCCCATGGAGGGAAGGAGCCTATCAGTGTTTCCTCCTGATCCGTGCCTCTTTCACTTCTTTGCCCCACACTCTGAAGCCATGGTCAAAAGTTCCACTTCCCCAGCCACTGTCACTGCTGGGACCCCACCCCCACCACACTGGACAGAAGTCAGCTGGGTTGGCTGACATCCCTGAGAGCTTCCTCAATTCCAGCACACAAGTGGGTCTACAAGAAGGTCACAGTGTGACCTTCTGTTATCCATCCCTGTGATTATAATGATGCCTGTACCATGAAGATGGAGAATTCTATTCACCTCATTGATGGTGGGTGGTCCTGGTAGGACCTTGAAAACTACAGAAATCCTTTATTTTCTACTAGAGAAAAATTATGTCACTAGCCACTGAAGTGTTTCTAGGAAGGTCTAAACTTAATGAGTTTACATTTTTAGCCTAAACTCTGTCCTCAGGCTAGTTAGAAGTGTTCAGTCTCTTTTAGTACCTATACATCTTGAATCCCTGTGCTTGTGTGTGTGTGTATGTGTGTGTGTGTGTGTGTGTGTGTGTGTGACAGATGTGACTTGGGGATGTTAGAATTCATGCTTGCCTGAAATTCCTATATCAGATCCTGTATGGCTCCTCCCATAATGTACCTGGGCATCTAAATTTACTTTCTCAGGCTTTCCTTGAGAATCACAAGACTCATCATTTGCTTTCAACGCACTCCTGGTATTGAGGTCCTCAGGTAACAACAGCTCTCTTGTCCTACTTTTTCAGAATATAACAAGGAAGAGTGGTCTAAAACTTTAATAGTCTTCTTCTGAAACTACTGAAAGATTCTGAAATTACAATGGAGGCCAAGAGGAAATCCTTACCATGACTTGCTTCAAGGGAAAAGGAGCCAGAAGTGGCAGGACCCAGCGAGAACGGAATGGAGCGGAGATGAGAAAACAGAAAACATTCTCGGGATTCAGCAGGGAAAGCAGAAATGAGGTGAGAGGGAGCTTTCATCATTGTTAACCAATTTTTAATTTATTTGGTCTCTAAGGAATAACATGAAAGCAATTCTGGTTCACGGTGCCAAGATTTTTATTTCTCTCCTTTTATGATTATTATTTACTATGAAAGTAGTATTAAAACAGCATTAATGGCATTTCTAAACATGAAGAACCTCATTTCCCATTATCCTCACACACTGCCCTTTCAGTGACCTCCCGGTTCTCTCCCAGGAAGGCCTGGGTTCTAAAATATACCCCCTAAATATTTAAATGCCCAAGATTCTCCCTTGTTCCCACTGCTCCACAGAGCAGTTCTCTGTCAACCACAGCAGCCCCAAGGCTCTGAACGCCACCTGGATGGAGAATTAAAGCTCCTTGCCCCACTTGCCCTCTCCCCTCTTGCCCAGATCAAGACCTCTCAGGCTCTGAAAATCATAAAACTTAAGGACACACAGCCCACCTCCTCCCCACAGTAAATGCATGTTGGCAGATCCATTGGTGAGTCCCGTGTGAGTCAGTGATGCAAACAGATTCTAAAAGGAAAGTGGTGTTTTCTTTCCCCCCTGCAGCCTCTATACCTATGTGTTAGGAAACCAGTTCACCAAGTGAATTGGTCTCAAGAGGAATGTACTTGACATACTGGGAGTTTTGATTGTTGTTTTTTCCTATCACTGTATTTAACCATAAACTGTGGGATTTTTTTTTTTTTTTTTGGTCCCTTCTTATTTCTGGAAAACCTTGTAGTTTCCTTTCAGATATTAGAATAGCATCATTCACTGCTTCTCATTTTAAGTTCTGCTCTCATATTTTCCCTTCCCTGCAGTTCAGTCTTAATCTTTACCTTTTGGGACCTTTACTTCCTAAGAGGCATGGTCTGCTCTCTTCTTCCCCCCACCCCTCCTCCTGTGAGCTGTCATACTGTTATTCAATCATTTAGTCATGTCCAACTCTTTGCAACCCCATGGACTGCAGCACCCCAGGCTTCCCTGTCTTTCACTGTCTCCAGGGGTTTGCTCAAACTCATTTCCATTAAATCAATGATGCCATCCAACCATCTCATTCTCTGTTGCCTTCTTCTCCTCCTGCCTTCAACGTTTCCCAGCATCAGGGTCTTTTCCAGTGACTCAGCTCTTCGCATCAGTGGCCAAAGTATTGGAGTTTCAGCTTCAGTGTCAGTCCTTCCAATGGATATTCAGGACTGATTCCCCTTAGGAATGACTGGTTGGATCTCCTTGCAGTCCAAGAGACTCTCAGGAGTCTTCTCCAGCACCACAGTTCAAAAGCATCAATTCTTCAGTGCTCAGAATTTTTTATGGCCCAATTCTCACATCCATACATGACTACTGGAAAAGCCATAGCTTTGACTAGACAGACTTTTGTCAGCAAAGTGATGCCTCTGCTTTTTAATATGGTGTCTAGGTTTGTCAAAGCTTTTCTTCCAGTGTCTTTTAACTTCATGGCTGTGGTCACAGTCCTTTTTGGAGCCAAAAAAGTAAAGTCTTTTATTGTTTCCATTTTTTCCCCACCTATTTACCATGAAGTGAAGGGACTGGATGCTGCTGTCATGTAGGAAGAAATAGAAAAGTGATAGGGGTCTGGCACAGCTGGCTGCCTGTTGACGGGAGAAGATAACCCTCCAGTCAACTCCGTGAGGTCTCCACCAATGTGATGGCCTCTGAGTAGAGGTTGCATGTGAATTTTCAGAGAGCCTCTTCAGTTTCTTCTTGACCTGCTCCTCGACTGAGGGTCCCTTCAAAGAGGGTTAACTGCATCCAGACATCACTATCTCCAAACACCTCTCTGAGTGGGGCATCCTTTGGGTGGGCCAGCAGCTTCCTGAAGACCTCTGTATCTTCTCTGACTTTACAGACCTCCTTTCAGACCCTTGGGGTCCTGTGTGAGCCCTCTAATAGATCGGAAGCCTGATTCCATTTTCTTGCTGTGTATTCAAAGCCAGGGTTGCCACGCACTGCATGAATTGGCTGTTCTGGTGAGGCTTCTGCCTGATGAAACCACAGGTGAGAAGTAGCCTCAGTCTTTGTTCTCATGTCTGGCCCCTTAACTTTGGAGGACACACATCAGCCTTCTGTTACGGGGTTCATGCCAGGATGGCACTGCCAGCTCTGCACCTCTATAAGCGTTGAGTCAAGAATGAGATGCCTGGGGCCCCTACTTGCAATTCAGCTGCTGTCCCTCTGCCTTTCTTGAAAGGAGAGCTCGCCGTCTATGAAAATGCTGCTCTCCCCTCATGTCTCTGGGGGACCACAGTCCAGAGGAGGCACTGACGTGTAGTTGGGAACATGGGACTTGGTCTGACCAACGGAAAGATGATGGGTGTCCCGTGTTACCTCCAGGCCTTAGCTTTTAAAAAACTGCTGACTTCTTGCTTTCTCTTCCTTGTTGTCACTGCCACGCAGAGAACTGAATTGCCTCAGAGGCTGTCAGAACACAGCGTACAAGGAGCTTTGGTTCCTATGTGTCTGCACAGAGGAGAGCCACCCTCTGAACAGTGACACACCTGTATATTTCTGAGTGATGCCAACCCTGCATCCTGTTACAGTACCCGGAACTGCCCATCTGGACAGCTAATGTGTCTGTGAGAGAAGGCAAAGAGTTTTGAGGTGTTTGCTGGAGGTGATACAGCCAGTAGTGCCACTTGTAAATGAGGTCCAGGAACGCACAGTGGAGAAGGCAATGGCACCCCACTCCAGTACTCTTGCCTAGAGAATTCTGCGGACAGAGGAGCCTGGTGGGCTGCTGTTCATGGGGTTGCACAGAGTTGGACACTACTGAAGCAACTTAGCATGCCTGCATGCATTGGAGAAGGAAATGGCAACCCACTCCAGTGTTCTTGCCTGGAGAATCCCAGGGACAGAGGAGCCTGGTGGGCTGCCATCTATGAGGTCACACAGAGTCAGACACGACTAAAGTGACTTAGCAGCAGCAGCAACAGGAATGCATAGATCCCACTGTTGAGGATTTTCTTTCAAATATATATAGATTATGAACTGACTTCCTTTAACTCAGCTTTGAGCCCTGATCATTACCATCATCATAATCATTACCATCATCCTTGTTAAACTTCATGGGCCAGAAACTGCACTGATTCTCTTATAGATATTAGCTCATTTAATTCTCAAAACAGCCACATTTCACAGATGAAGAAATTAAAGCACAAAGTTCATGGAATTCACTGAAAGTTATATACCAGGAGGCAGGGCAACCAAGAGGCAAATCCAGTCAGTCTTGCTCTAAAGCCTAAGGTTTTAATTAATGAAGCACACGGCCTCCAATTTCAAAGTACTACTCTGTTTTTCATAGACTTTGAGAAAAGTCTATTCAGCATATTATACACACGTTTTGAGTGGTTGTATTGCTGTTTCCCTCAAGAGACCTCATGGAGGTAACATAGACAGTGAAGATGTAGAGGAGAGCCAAGTTCAGGGACCATGTGTTTTGCTGTCTAATTACATCTGCACTGGCCACATGCAGAGTCCCTGTGATGAGTGTGATTTGGCCTCACTTCACAAACCTGGCTTCCCTGATTACTCAGTTGATAAAGAATCCGCCCGCAATGCAGGAGACCCCAGTTCTATTCCTGGGTCAGCAAGATCCGCTGGAGAAGGGAAAGGCTACCCACTCCAGTATTCTTGGGCTTCCCTTGTGGCTCAGCTGGTAAAGAATCCGCCTGTAATGTGGGAGACCCGGGTTCGATCCCTGGGCTGGGAAGATCCCTTGGAGAAAGGAAAGGCTACCCACTCCAGTATTCTGGCCTGGAGAATTCCGTGGACTCCAGAATCTATGGCGTTGCAGAGTCAGAGGCGACTGAGCGACTTTCACTTTCATTTTCTACACAAACCACTGCTGCTCTGAATAGGAAAAATAGTCCTCCTCTTGACATCATTAAAAATCCCAAAACATCCATCAACTGAAGAATAGATAAAGAAAATGTGTGTGTGTGTGTGTGTGTGTGTTTTCCAAGTCATGTCTGACTCTTTGTGACCCCATGGACTGTAGCCCATCAGTCTCTTCTGTCTCTGGGATTTCCCAGGCAAGAATACTGGAGTGGGTTTCCATTTCCTCCTCCAAGAGATCTTCCTGACCCAGGGGTCAGACCCATATTTCCTGTATCTCCTGCACTGGTAAATGGATTCTTTATCACTGAGTAACCTGGGAAGCCCAAAGAAGATGTAGAACTGAAATAGTGCAGAGATGTGGATGGACCAAGAGACTCCCATACAGAGTGAAGTAAGCCAAAAAGAGAAAAACAAATATGGTATAATATGACACTATGTGGATCAGAAAAATGGTACAGATGAACTTATTTGCAAAGCAGAAACAGAGACACAGACATGGAGAACAAACTTGTGGAAACCAAGAGGGGAAGGAAAGTGGGATTGAATCAGGAGATTGGGATTGACATATATACACTGTGTGTGTGCCTGCTCAGTTGCTTCAGTTGCGTTCAACTCTTTGTGACCCTATAGACTATAATCCACCATAGTCCTCTGTCCTTGAGACTCTCCAGGCAAGAACACTGAAGTGGATTGCCATGCCCTCCTCCAGGAGATCTTCCCTACCCAGGGATTGAAACTGCATCTCTTATGTCTCCAGCATTAGCAGGTGGCTTCTTTACTGCTATTGCCACCTGGGAATCCCCCCATATACACTACTGTGCATTAATATTATAAAACAGGTAACTAATGAGAACCTACTGCATAGCACGAGTAATCTACTCAGTACTCTCTGGTGACCTAAAAGGGAAGGAAATCTTAAAAAGAGAGGTATATGTATGCGTGTAACTGATTGACTTTGCTGTACAGTAGAAACTAATATATTGCAAAGCAACTGTATTTCAACATAACTTAGTAAAAAAAAAAATACCAACACAGAACAGAAAACTTTTACCTTCTTTACATTATAACCCCCATACACATGCACACAGACACATAAACCCACACACAAATTGTTCAGCTCATTCTTTGACTTAATTTTGGTTTTCAGTTTTACTCCAAATTTGGCACAAGAGCTTTGTTACCGGAGGAAAAGGCTATAAGAAGAAGTTGTGCTTGAAGTAAGTACCAAATCGTAGTTTCTAAATATGGTGCTCAAAGTGGAGCCCCCATCACCCCCACTTTCGCCTCCCACCCCCACCTCCATCCCCTCCCTAACTTTCAGCAGTGCCTCTACACCAAGTTTGCATCGAGACCATCCGTCTGTCTGGTAAACTTCCCAATGGCCACACACATCCCTTGCACCCTCTCCCTCTCCCTCTCTCCATGTCTATTGTGAGGCCGGAGGATTGGGATCAACCATGAACTCCTTGTGTTCAACTACTGCCTCCCTGGGAAAGCTGTTCAAGTTCCCATGGAGACAAAGCACCCAACAGCACCTGCCTTTGAAAGTCCATCCAAACATGAAGAATAATCATTGATCAACCTGAATTCAAAATAGCTACATAACTGAATTCCCTATTCAGGGTGTGATTCTAGAGAAGAAAACACCACGTTCTGCTCTTTCTCATAGCATTATTTCCTGCTAATCTTCCATATATCGAACTTGTCTTTCTAGCTTTTATTTTAATAGTTGCATGAGATTACATTACACGGGTGAAAAAAATAATTCATGTAACAATTCTTTAGATGATGAATATTTAGGATTTATTTTGGTCCAACTTCAGCTAATTTTCACTAAGGAAAAAATTACATGGTATCTCCATAAAGACAAATTAGTGAAATAGAATTAATCCTAGCTCTCCAGAGAAACATACCTCCATGGAGTAATGATTTCCAACAGGATCCCAGACTATCAGCTGGAGGCTTCCACACAATCTAACGGAGTCTGTAAAATTAAGTATTCTAGGTTAAAAGTTACCTATTTGTTAATAATGAACTTATTAACAGGAACTTTACAAACTTTGTTCACTTGGGAATCCAGGAACCATGAAAAGCCCAACATGCTTAATAGTGCAAGCATTTGTAGATTTTCCACAATGTATTTTGATGTTGGATTATTAATCTCGGGAGAAGATCTGATGTTGCCTTTCCCTCTCTGTTGCTTTCTCCATCTAAGGGTGTTGCCCTTCTCCCTAATCCCACTGCTGAGGTTTTGGGGTTGAATGACTGTGGCATCCACGGAAATACACCAAGAGACTCAGTGAGAGGCTTCACACTGTGCAGACTCGAGGCCCCTTAGTCCAAGGCTGGAGCCGGAAAAAGCTGAATCGTCCATGGGTCACAGTCTGAGAACAGTGATCAAGGGATCCAAAAGCGAAGCCTGAGGACCACACCCCATGGGAGAGGTGAAGGAGAAAGTGGAAGAACATGAAACCAGGTAAGAATTCCAAAGAATAGAGCGTTGGTCAGGACAAGATGTTTAGAAGAGGTATGAGAAGTAGATTGATTGATTGATTTTTATTGGTGACTTATTTTTATGAAACTCTACTATGCAAAAGAAGCCTGGGGAGAGCTGTTTGTGGGACCATTGGGTGTCCCCACCCTGAGGGAGGCAGGCAGGCCCAGCAACTGCAGCAACTGCCTTCTGGAGCAGAGACTCCTGGAAGCACATAGGTTTTCAGCTCTCCTCTGCTTGAGATGCTGGCTGGCAGCCCCAGGTTTCCAGTTTTTGTCCAGGACAAGTTTGTTCCCACCACCCTCACAGAGAGATATCTGGGGTCTCTGGGCCAGTCCACTCCGAAACGAGGTCCCAGAATGTCTTCAGAACAGGTCCTCTACCTCCACTGAACTGATGGTCCTTTGCTCTAAAGTCACCTCTGCTTCAGCCCACAGCTGGGTCCTCTTCAGCTACAATTTATGAAACAGACTCTGCATATAGGATGCATCAGTGCCGGGGTGAGGAACTCACTGGTATCTCTACAAGGAGGCTCACGGTTAGAAAAAGTGTTCTTGTCTGCCTGGTGCCTGGAAAAGGGCTGGATGCAGTCCACCATTCATTTCCTCCTTGCTGAACTTTGATGGCCACTCAGACTCGCTCCTCCAGCAGGGAGAGCTCCCTGGTAAGGTCTGTGATGGCACAGGTAGGGGCCTCCTGGGGGTGCAGTCCAGGGCACTCTGAACATGGATGATGGTCTTGTGCTGCAAGGGGCGAGGGACTTTGTGGCCAGCAAACAGCACCTGTGGGGCCTTCAGCAGCTGAGATTGAATGACGTTTCCTAGTGTGTGGTTTTCCTTGTTGATGGTAAACAAACAGGCTTTGGGTACCTTAATGTCCTTGTTAACGGTGATCGTTTTCAGGACCGTTGCCTGACACTCGGTTAGCAAGTGTAATTACAGATGAGTGATGATGTATTTACTCAGCAACAACCTTAAAGTGATATAAGATCTAAAAATGAATTCCAAATTGTTCATAATATTTCATCCAATCGAGGATGCTATTTTGTATCCCATGCATCTGACTGCTTTAAATGAAATTTAATATGGGTAAAATGTAAAAACTAAATATACAGACAAAATCAAAAGAATGTGTAGAAGAATATTTGTACAATTTTGTCAAGGAAGCGGCCTTAAGATGACATATACACATATATATGTGTGTGTGTGTGTTATATACATAGCTCCAGAGAGAATATGTAAGTTCTAAAGTCCCTAAAAGTTCTATCTGTACTGTTGTTTTAGGTAGGTTTTGTATGTCTAGTTAGGCAAGAACACAGTGACCAGATTGACCCTCACATAGCAGTAGTGTAATCCAGTGAAGGTTTCCTTTGCTCTCTCAGCCCAGGCTGATGGCGTCAGGAAGCTTCCCTCTTCTGTACCATCAGCAGCACCAGCCTGCCAGCCACTGCCGCACGGAAGGGACGGAGGAGACAGACGGAGACCCTGAGCAGCTCTGGCCCAAAGCCAGCCCTATGCCTCCTGCTCCTGCTCCATCAACAAAGTAGTCACACAGGCAATTGAAAGTTACAGCATAAGGCAAATTATCCAGCTGGTTAGTATCAATTTATATTTATAAAAATGCATAAGGACATTTAGGTTTTTTGCTCTTTTTTTCAGATTTTATTGGCATATACTTGATTTACAATGTGTTAGTTTCAAGTGTACAACACAGTGATAGTTATATATAAATATATATATATATACACATACATATTCTTTATATATACTCTTCTTCAGATACTTTTCCCAAGTACAGTTCCCTGCGATATACAGTAGACCCTTGTTGTTTATCTATTTTATACATAGTAGTGTGATATGTTAATCCCAAACTCATAATTTATCCCTCCTAACCCTTTCCCCTTTGGTAAACCTTTCCCCTAGGCTTTCTACATCTATAGGTCTATTTCTGTTTTGGAAGCAAGTTTATTTGTATTTTTTTTTTTAGACTCTATATATAAATGATATCATATGATGTTTGTTTTTCTCTATAAGGACATATACCTTGAAATGGAAATGGCACCCCACTCCAGTATTCCTGTCTGGATAATCCCAAGGGCAGAGGAGCCTGGGCAGCTAGAATCCATGAGATTGCAAAGAGCTGAACACAAATGAGCATGCACGGAAGGACATATGACTGTAATAATCAATATGGCTTCACTTTGCCTTACACACAGTTCTGAAAGATACTTTGCTAAAATGTTTTAAGCTCAGACAGCTGACATTAATGCTATTAGGTATTATTCACCAGAAATCACTGTGAAGTCTACTCTATTTATTCAAGCAATTCACATCCCCAGTAGCTGGATGGCTGACCTATTTCACTGTAGTTGGATGATGTTACTTTTTTGTTTGCTTGTTTTGCTTAAGTGATGCATTAAAATTTTCACCTGATTTTTGTATACTTTGTACCTCTGATTCACTAGTGAGGAAGAAAATGTTTGTAGTAATTTTTCTTTTTTTTTAATTTATAGCTTGCCTTTCCTTTTAATGGCCATTTGTATATTAGGAATAGCAACTTGTTATGTCTTCTGATAGTATTCTAATTGCATATAATTTTTCCAATTCATTGTTTTGCATAAGCTATATACTAAATACTACATATATAATGCACATATATATGCACATATATGTATATAGGGAGGCTGCGTTTTCCAAGTTTCCAAGTTTCTTATCTACTACCTTAAAATATTCCCCTTGAACAAAAATTTATAAATATTCTTCTACATATTATTTTATCTTTATTTTATAGTTAGTTTTATATTTTATTCATATTAAAATTTCACATGAAGACAGGGTCAAGCAAGAACTTCTGGGAGTTAGTTGCCCTTTTAAGTTCCAGGTTTTTCTACCATGTCTTTATATCACTCTTGTCCCACAGATCATTTCTTTCTATTCAAACTATGTCTTCTAAGTGTTTCCATTAGTGTCTGTGGAAATAGTAAACTGCTTTTCTTTTATATTTATCTACAAAAATTTTTCTTGAATTTACTCCATTTAATTTAAAAAATTGTAATTGAACAAGCACTTACTGTCTACTGTTGTCTGCTGTTTGTCCAATGTTGGGAAAAGATTGCCTGAAACACAAAAAGGGACCTATATGACATGGTGATTCCCCACAGGCCCTTCCAAACCCATCAGATGAGATATGATTCCTGAGGCCAACATTCCCCAGGGTTTAGTTTACAGAGTGAAGCTTTATATTAAGGGGCCAATTTTCCATCCTCTAATCATCATTTGGGATTTGGTGGTGGGAGGGGAAATGGCAAAAGAATGTCAGTCATGTGGGGGAGAGATTGTCTTTTCTGTCCTCTTGTAGGAAAAAAAATAAAATAAAATCTGATTTTCACTTCCTTTTTTTCAGTCTGTACGTGGTTTAGAGGAAGGAAGTGCTTAGGGGAAAAATCAGTTTCCTAAAGTTTTTAGAACCCAAAGACAGGAGATTGGCTTTTTCTTTTGCTAAAACAACAACTGCAAACGGATATTTATATAAAGAGTTTGGTCAAACCTAACAACTTAAGAGTGTATTTTTAGATTTCTGCTTGGCCAAGGGGGAAACATAATAAATGAACCTTATGTTCTTAAATGGGCATGCAGTTGAACTCAAAATATTTGAGCACTCTGACAGAAGTCACCGAAGACCATAGCTTTCCTAGGTGTTGTTAGTAATTGCCGAGCAATGACCCTATTATCATTGCTTTCTTTATTCCTTTTTTTCATAACTTATTTTCACTTTCAGTGCTCGAATCTTTCTAGTTTGAATATATCAAGGCAAAAGGAATAAAGATTATGTAAACATAGAGATACAAAGACAGAGTTCAGTAACTCTGGCTGAGTGAATACAGGGTTGTGCTTCCTGTCATGGATACCACCAGCTGCACGTGGCTCCTGACCATTGGAAAGGTCCTAATAGAGTTGTGGAGAAATGCTAACTCAGGACATATGATAAAAGACTATTTTCTGTGATTACATATTGAATGGTTAACTTAAACATATGATTAAAATTAATTTCAAGAATCCCTTAGAAGAAATGGAGTAGCCCTCATAGTCAACAAAAGAGTTCAAAACGTAGTACTTGGATGCAATCTCAAAAATGACAGAATGATCTCTGTTCATTTCCAAGGCAAACCATTCAATATCACAGTAATCCAAGTCTATGTCCCAACCACTAATGATAAAAAAATTGAACTTGAAAGGTTCTATGATGACCTACAAGACCTTCTAGAATTAACACCCAAAAAAGATATCCTTTTCATGATAGGGGACTGCAATGCAAAAATAGGAAGTCAAGAGATACCTGTAGTAACAGGCAAGTTTGGCCTTGGAGTGTGGAATGAAGCAGAGCAAAGGCTAATAGAGTTTTGCCAAGAGAATGCACTGGTCATAGCAAGCAAGCTCTTCCAACAACACAAGAGAAGACTCTACACATGGAAATCACCAAATGGTCATACCGAAATCAGATTGATTATATTCTTTGCAGTTGAAGATGGAGAACCTCTATACAGTCAGCAAAAACAAGACCAGGAAATGACTGTAACTCAGACGTTAACTCCTTATTGTGACATTCAAACTTAAATTGAAGAAAATAGGGAAAACCATTAGACCATTCAGATATGACCTAAATCAAATCCCTAATAAATAAAGGGAATAGATATGATAGAGTGCCTGAAGAAGAATGGACAGAGGTTTGTGACATTGTACATGAGGCAGCAATCAAGACCATCCTCAAGAAAAAGAAATGCAAAAAGGGAAAATGAGTGTCTGAGGAGGTCTTAAAAATAGTTGAGAAAAGAAGAGAAGTGAAAGGCAAAGGAAAAAAGGAAGGATAGAGCCATCTGAATGCAGAGTTCCAAAGAACAGCAAGGAGAGTATAGAATAGCAAGGAGAGATCACTGCCTTCCTCCGTGATCAATGCAAAGAAATAGAGGAAAACAATAGATTGGGAAAGAGATCTCTTCCCAAAAACTAGAGATCTCTTCAAGAAAATTAGAGATACCAAGGGAATATTTCATGCAAAGATGGGCACAATAAAGATGGAAATGGTATGTACATAACAGAAGCAGGAGATATTAAAAAGAAGTGGCAAGAACACACAGAAAAACTATATCAAAAAAGTCTTTATGACCCAGATAATCAAGATGGTGTGATCACTCACCTAGAGACAGACATCATGAAATGTGAAGTCAAGTGGGCCTTAGGAAGCATCTTATGAACAAAGCGAGTGGAGGTGATGGAATTCCAGTGGAGCTATTTCAGGTTCTAAAAGATGATACCATGAAAGTGCTGCATTCGAATGCCAGCAAATTTGGACAACTCAGTAGTGGCTACAGGACTGGAAAAGGTCAGTTTTCATTCCAATCCCGAAGAAAGGCAGTGCCAAAGAATGTTCAAACTACCATACAATTGTACTCATCTCACTTGCTAGTAAAGTAGTGCTCAAAATTCTCCAAGCCAGGCTTCAACAGTACATGAACTGTGAACTTCTAGATGTTCAAGCTGGATTTAGCAAAGGCAGAGAAACCAGAGATCAAATTGCCAATATCTGCTAGGTCATTGAAAAAGCAAGAGAGTTCCAGAAAAACATCTACTTCAGCTTTATTAAATATGCCAAAGCCTTTGACTGTGTAGATCACAACAAACTGGAAAATTCTTAAAGNAAAGGCAGAGAAACCAGAGATCAAATTGCCAATATCTGCTAGGTCATTGAAAAAGCAAGAGAGTTCCAGAAAAACATCTACTTCAGCTTTATTAAATATGCCAAAGCCTTTGACTGTGTAGATCACAACAAACTGAAAAATTCTTAAAGAGATAGGAATACCAGACCACCTGACCTGCCTCCTGAGAAATCTGTATGCAGCTCAAGAAGCAACAGTTAAAACCGAATATGGAAGAGCAGACTGATTCCAAACTGGGAAAGGAGTACGTCAAGGCTGTATATTGTCATCCTGCTTATTTAACTTATATGCAGAGTACATCATGAGAAATGCTGGGCTGTAGGAAGCACAAGCTGGAATCAAGATTGCCAGGAGAAATATCAATAATCTCAGATATGCAGATCATACCACCTTTATGGCAGAAAGCAAAGAAGAACTAAGAGCCTCTTGATGAAAGTGAAAAAGAAGAGTGAAAAGCTGGCTTAAAACTCAACACTCAGAAAACAATGATCATGGCATCTGGTCCCTTCACTTCATGGCAAATAGATGAGGAAACAGTGGAAACAGTGACAGATTTTATTTTTCTGGGCTCCAAAATAACTGCAGATGGTGACTGCAGCCATGAAATCAAAAGACGCTATCTCCTTAGAAGAAAAGCTATGACCAACCTACACAGCATATTAAAAAACAGAAACATTACTTTGCCAACAAAGGTCCATCTAGTCAAAGCTATGGTTTTTCCTGTAGTCATGTACAGATGTGAGAGTTGGACTACAAGGAAAGCTGAGCGCCAAACAATTGATGCTTTTGGCCTGTGGTGTTGAAGAAGACTCGACAGTCCCTTGGACTGCAAGGAGATCCAACCAGTCCATCCTAAAGGAAATCAGTCCTGAATATTCATTGGAAGGACCGATGCTGAATCTGAACCTCCAATACTTTGGCCATCTGATGTGAAGAACTGACTCATTGGCAAGGACCCTTATGCTGAGAATGACTGAAGGCAGGCAGAAGAGGGGACAACAGAGGATGAGATGGTTGGATAGCATCACTGCCTTGATGAGTATGAGTTTGCATAAGCTCTGGGAGATGGTGAAGGACAGGGAAGACTGGCATGCTGCAGTCCATGGGACCACAAAGAGTTGGACACGACTGAATGACTGAACTCCACTGAACTGATTAGCAGGCAGATTTACCACTAGTGCCACCTAGGAAGCCTAATACACACTCATACACACACACACACACACACACACACACACATATATAACTGAATCACTTTTCTGAATGTTCAGCAGAAATTAATACAATATTGTAAATCAATTATCCTTCAATCAAATAAATTTTAAAACTTCATGGTACCTGTTTCCTTTTTTGAAATGTGACTAGGAAAGCATTTTATTTGCATATGTGACTCACAAACTCTTTCTACTATGTAGCCCTGTAGTAGGGCATTGTAAATAAGGGCTGAAGTAAATGTACCTAGATTTAAATCAGACTAGGCAACCCACTCCAGTACTCTTGCCTGGAGAATCTCATGGAGGGAGGAGCCTGGTAGGCTACAGTCCATGGGGTCGCAAAGAGTAGGATACGACTGAGCGACTACACACTTACACACACCATTGCCCCAGCCATATGACCTTGGGTAAGTTATGGGGATAATCTGTGCTTTCAGTTGTCCTGTATCTAAAATGTGAGTGATATAATATCCCCACTCTCATAGGGCTGTGCAAGGATTAAGTGATCAGAGCCTGGTACAAAACAAGTGCTCACTTAGGCTTGATTGTGTTATTTCTTACTTTGGAATCCAGAAGAATGAGAGAAATTTCTCTGCATGAAGAATCTCTCAAGTTAAATGTGCTAACGTGATGCTCCTCCTCTCCCCCTTCCCCATCTTCCTCCAGCCAGTTTATTGTATTGAGAAGTCAAACCATCCCTCTAAATATGGCACCTATTCAAGATTTGTAGAGTCTCTAATTAGGTATGTTTTACCCTCCATAGCTCCATCCAGTGCTCTGAGGAGTCCAAAGCAATTAGACAAACACTGCAGGTGTTTCTTTTCTGTGGGCACACTTAATATTCACATATACAAGGATCTGACTTTAACAAGATTAAGAACTTGTTTATGACACCCCTGAAACCATGGGACATAGTCCAAAAATAGCATTAATAATGCATACTGTTGAGCTTTTGCTACATATAAAGTATCACCCCTAAAGGCTTTATGTGATTTTTTTTTTCATTTAAATTTACACCATTGTTCACTGAAGTGGGTCTTATATCTTCTCCATCTTATGGTGAAAAGGATCTCAGAAAGATTGAGGAATTCCCCAGTGGTCCAGTGGTTAAAAACTCCATGCTTCCAATGCAGAGGTCTTGGGTTTGATCCCTGGTCAGGGAAGATCATGCATGCTGCATGGCATGGCCAAAAGCAAAATCAGCAATTGCCCAAAGTTTCATAGTTAGTGATTGGCAAGGACTGATTCTCGCCCAAGTCTGTCTGTGGATGGGTACCGCCATGGAGTCATTTTATTTCTCAGACAACTGTCCATAGCTTTTGTTGTTGCTCAGTTGCTAAGTTGTGTCTGACTCTTTGTGATCCCACAAAATGTCAGCAGGTCTGCACAGCACAAATCACAGTCCTGTGGAGAAAAACAAGTGCTCTCATTTTACAGCAAAGATATCACACTCATGAAAATGGAATCCTTATTAGGATCATCACATTGTTTCTGCCTGAGCATGACTTCAGAAATTATTTTCAGCATCTCCTGTAGTCCACTCAGGGTGATGGTTTTGAGGGAAAATCTGTATCTCACTCATCTCAGCTATCACATCACATAACACAACACTGAGCACATAGTTAGTGCCTGGTTAATGACTGCTCAATGAACAAGAGTGTGATTGCACGCGCTACCAGCCAGAGCTTGTCAGCTGAACCTCAGAACACAAAAATGTTTTGAGTGAGTATTTACTCAGTTCTCCTAACATAACAAGTACTTTTCTAAGAGCAGCTGATTCAGATCATACAATGGTACAATGGGCGCTTTAGAACATGAGGGTTAAATTCCCACTTGGAACCCCATGAAGACCTTCCTCAGATTAAGGCATAGTCTTTGAGGGCCACCTTGACGTCAGTCAATGATAACAAACTGGGACAAATGTGACTCATAGCCTATTTTTATAGGACCTCTGAGCTAAGAATGCTTTTACATATTTAATGTCTGATTTTTTTTTTTTAATGAATATGCAACAGACCATATGTGACCCGTAATGCCTAAAATACTTACTTTCTGACTATTTGCAGACAAAATGTTGACTTCTGCTTGAGGTCAAAGTGGCTCTATACCCAAGTGGAGTAGGATTATTTTACTTGGAAATATTTAGGAAGCCCAGATGGCACAGTGGTAAAAGTATCCACCTGCCAATGCAGGGGACGCTGGTTCAGTCCCTGAGCTGGGAAGATTCCCTGGAGGAGGAAATGGCAACCCACTCCAGTATTTTTGCTTGGAGAATCTCATGAACAGAGGAACAGGGCATTCTACAGTCCATAGAGTCACATAGAATAGGACATGACTGAGCGACTAAGCATGCACACACACACTTTGATCTATGATCCCCAAACTGTCCCCTACCAATCTGTCTCCAGGTGTAAAATTCTTATTTGCTTTCATTTGTACAAGAACACCAAAGTAACAGCCTTGCCACCTTCATCCCCTACCTAAAGCACCTGTGAAAATGCGCATGTCTTCCAGCAGCACAGCTTAGAGGTTGAGGCCTTGGGCTTTGAGGGAACTGAATTCCAATCTCACCTCTTATTAAGCATCACTTGTTGGATGAAAACCTGGAGCATGTCAGTTAGTTTCCTTATTCACCAGCCATAAGGACAACTTGCATGCTAAGTCACATCAGTCGTGTCTGACTCTTTGTGATCCCATGGACTGTAGCCCGCCAGGCTCCTCTGTCCATGGGATTCTTCAGGCAAGAATACTGGAGTGAGTGGTCATTCCCTTCTCCAGGAGATCTTCCCAACCGAGGGATTTAACCTAGGTCTCCCACATGGCAGGCAGATTCTTTACCAGCTGAGTCACCAGGGAAGCCCTCGCGACTTACCCAGGACTGTCGAGTAAAGCAGTATACCAGTAAAGGAGCTCTGAAAAATGAGGAAAGTGTCTGGTTGAGTCAGGACTGAGGACATTCTGGTGCCAGGAGTCCCAGTGAGGCAGGAGGCCACATGGTCAAGAATCCAGAGGGTCCCCCACAGCAAAGGACAGAGCAGATCAGTGAGTCAGCAGCCAGGAAGCAAGTGGCAGTCAGAGCTTGCCAAGACAGAGCTCAGAGCAAATTTTAGCAGAAAAAAAAATGCAATCAGGAAATAACCATGCAGCTAATGCAGAAGAGCGAGGCTGGAAAAGGCTGGGAGGTGAGGAGTCGGGGTCTGGAGGGAGAACAAACAAATGGGAATTGGCAACGGTGGCAATTCGAGTGTAGCTTTCACACTGCCAAGCAACAGCCAGAAGGGCGTGGGGGTGAGTGGCATGAGTATACATGAGTGGCATCCCCTGGGTGACTGGCTTAGAGAGGTCCTGACTGCAGGCTCAGGGGCCATGGGGCAGACTCTTTCCTGACGGTAACGTGGTCCCAGAGCTGATTCACTGATGACATGATCAGACTTGTATTTTAGAAAAATCAGTTGGCCTTAGAAAAGATGGATGGATTCACTGGAGAGAAGTTTGAAACAAAATAATTTATTCTCAGCGTAGCTTCTGAGAAAAGGCTATATCAAATCAAAACCATGTAACTGCGTGCACATTTCCCACTGGGTGCTTCCTACCTGTTTCCACTGTTCAACGCATTGTTAGTGATCCTTGTCTACTTCAGGCTGGAAACCACTTTAATGGGTACCTCAGATTATCAGTCCTCTTCTGAATGTGAGGAACTGTGATCCACTTCACTTATTCACTAACTTCTAGAAACACACTGCATTGGGATTTGACAGCTACTGTATTTTTTCTTTTGTCATTTAGAATTAGGTTTATATTCTATTTCAGAAATGATAACCAAGAGAGTTTGTTTTTATGGAAATAATGAAGCAGAGGAGGATGCTTTACCATTTGTTAGTGGCATCTGCCAGTCTGCTTGGCAGCACAAGACAGTAACTATCTTTCTTGCTTTATAGAAATGACAAACTTAAATATGGCTTCATTTTCAAATGCATTGTGAAGGGCATGGGGTACATATCATATGCATCATAAGCACCATAATGCCAAAGAGGTTACACCTGACTCTCTTAACACAGCCTCTGCAGACGTCATTTACAGCAAGAAAGAGAAGGTATGGATATTACCAAATGACATTTGACAGCCAGTTGCCACTAGAGAACTTGACTGTGTGATTCTGTGGCATTGGAGAAGGGAGTGGCTATCGTGTGTGTGTGTGTGTGTGTGTGTGCGCGTGCACACATGCACACACATATGTTGGAGGAAGTTGTGGCAAGGTGATCAGAAAACAAAAGTAGCATCAAGGACCCACAATCTTTGCCACAGATAATGCCCAATTGCTCTTTTTCCCCCAAGTAGTTTGTTAACCCCCAGAACTAAATCCCAGCTCTTGAGAATTGACACTGAATAGTAACCATGAGTGCTGTTCACCAAGAATTTCTGGCTCTCTTTCCAGGCATGAGATAGGACAGGCATTTCCTGCCCCCTTAAAGTTCAAAAAGCACTCATTTGACACACCTTGGTCAATGAAGCATTAAAAAGTGATCTGTACCATATATGAGAAGAGGCTTCAAGGGCCAAGGGCTCTCTTATTCTCCTGGCATGACAAGAGGATGGTCACTCCATCAATGAGGATTCCTGAGTGCCCACTAGGTTCCAAATGTCAAACAGGCAGACAGACAGCATAAGCAGAAGTGAATATGAAGATTTTGTGGTAAAATTGGTCTGCTTTGACAAGTACTGACATCGGAGCCCTGACATGGAGTTCTACCATAGCTGATAAGCCTAAAATATATGGCATAGCCAAGGGCTGGATGATGGACAACAAGTTTCTGGGTCCAGAACACTGGTCATCCATGTAATCGGGATTTTTGTTGTTGTTCAGTCACTAAGTTGTGTCTGAATATTTGTGACCCCACAGACCACAGCACTCCAGGATTCTCTGTTCTTCACTATCTCCCAGAGCCTGCTCAAACTCATGTCCATTGAGTTGGTGATACCATTCAACCATCTCATCCTCTGTCGCCCCCTTCTCCTCCTGCCCTCAATATTTCCCAGCTTCAGGGTCTTTTCCAGTGAGCCGGCTCTTTGCATCAGGTGGCCAAAATATTGGAGCTTCAGCTTCAGCATCAATCCTTCCAAAGAACATTCATGGTTGATTTCCTTTAGGATTGGCTGATTTGGTGTACTTTGCTGTGTTTTCCCAAAATTTTGGTAAAACTGTTACTGGTAAAAACATGACAGACAGAAAAAGTAGTTCTAGAGAAAAAGATTAGAAGCAGTATTAGTGGGATGTATTGATTACCAATTGGAGGTCTTTCACAAGGCACCGTAGAAAGAGATCTTGAAAACAATCAAGCCATTCGCAAACCACCGTAAAAGAGAGGCAGGAATTGTTCAGAAATCTGGGAACCTTCAGTGTTAGAAGACACAGCTTCCTCGCTCCAGCAGGTGAAAGATGAAGCTAAAAGCTTTGAAGCACAAAAGTCAATTGAGATTCTGCCTGTAGCAGTGGTGTATCTAGTGAGCTGGATTGTGCCCCAACCCACATTCATATGCTATAGTTCTCAACTCCAAGAACCTCAGAACCAATTCAACCCTAGTTTACAATGGAGCTTTGAAAGATGATTAGGCTAAAATGAGGCCGTTAGGGCAGGGCCCTCATCCAGTAAAATTAGTGTCCTTAAAGAAGAGGAAGATGCAGAAGCCAAGGGCGCTGAGGGAAGAGGCCAGGGGAGGACACAGTGAGAAGGCAACCTCCTGAGCCAAGGATAGAGGCCAAGGAGAAACCACACCTGAGGCACCTTGACCAAGGCGTCCAGCCTCCAGATAGTGCAGGAATAAAGTTCTTGTCCTTAAGCCCCCCAGTCTCAAGTGTGTGGCTATAGAAGTCCTAGCCAACTAACACAGAGAACATGGCCAGCATGCTGCTGAATGAAGAAAGGTGTTTCCATAAAAACCAGCAAATACTCTCAACTGGACCAGCTATCAGACAGCCCAAAGTTCTAACAGTTGTCACCTCAAACTAGCACTTGCCATCTACCTCTACAAGGATTAAATCATGTGCTGTTGTAGCCGCTGACCTTCAACACCCTCTGAAAGGATTTCAGGGTGGAGAGTGGAAATGAGGCACTCTGTGCTCTGGGGAAAACTGGCAGAACAGGTTTGTAGATAGATATTTTCAGAACTGATTTTATGAGTCCAATTCTTGTATCTTCTCATATCTAGAAATGCCCTAAAATTCTTCATGGTGATGATTATTTCTTGTGACTACCAGGAATCTTCTGCAAAAAATATGTGGTTGATTGCATGTACTCCCCCTTCACCAAAATTGCATATATCCTGACCTTCCCCCCTGCCTCTTTGAAGCAATTTCTCAGAGCTATCTGAAATGTTGTCTCCCAAGCTACATATCAACTTCATTTTGTCCCCCCAAAACCTTAACTCACAACTCTCACATTGTGCTTTTGTCCGTTGATAGAGTGAACAGAAAGAGAAAGGCATAGGAGTAAGACAGCTGAGAAATTAGGCAGATCTAAGAAATATGTGAAGGAAAGAATGGTGGGTGGGGATGCGTACAGCTGTTTGGAACCCAACAGGTCAGATGATGTATTACTCAGTTTGGCAGGGAGCAGATGAAAGACACAAAGCCTTTAACTACAGGAAACAGACAAGGAGGTGGTTTATGTCGACCCAAGAGTGAAGGTATCAGTTAGGGATGATGAGGTTCTTATAGATCAGCAGCAACAGGAAACCTACACCAAGCCAAGGCCCAAAGGACTGAAGGAGGGTTCCCCTGCCAAGATCCTGGTGGGGTCTGAAGCCACAGAGGAAAGGTTTCAAGACAGAACCCAGGGCCACAGAGCTAGGAACCCTTGCAAGGAAAACAACAAGGTCAGGGATGGAGCTTCAGGATGGGGGTGATCATCCCAACCTCTCTCAAATTCTGCCCTCCAACTTCCTACCTCTGTGCTATGGTCCGAATGTTTATGTCCTCATAAAATTGGTGTGAGGTGACCTATGTCACATCTGATGGAGACAATTCACCCTCATCTCCCTCTGTTTCAGCTGCACCAACTTCCTAATCATGAGGCCTTCATCTGGTTTGGTCCCTGAGGCCCTACAAGAAGCAGAAATGATGAACACATATATCATACACACACACACAAAAAAAATCAGTTTTGATTATTTCAAGTCCCTGAGACATTTGGGGGTTGTGTGTTTTGACCCCACCCTAACCTGACCAATTCTGACTGGTCAGTGTAAACAGTGAGTTAACAGCTATAGTTGAGACTATGTCATGGTAAGTTCTAAGGTAGAAACAATCACATCAGAATTCTTAAATCAATATACCCATCAGGTGTTACTCTTTCGGGCCACACTAATTGTGGACCAGAAGGAGTTTGATTCAATTTTCTGCAACCCCCACACCCTGGCCTTGGCCTCCCCCAGAGTTCAGCTTAGGGGGCATGGTAATCTGAGTTGAACTCAATAATAACAGCTAATAACAAGGGCTTCTTTCTCATTTCATCAAACCCAGTGAGCTCCTCCCAGGACTGTTCATACATTTGTAGGCTGTGAGTACAGCATAGTGACTGGGACAGAGGAGGGCCTGCTTTCCTGAAGCTCACCTTCCAGCATGATGCAGCCTCTCACTAAAACTCAGCCACTTTAGCAGGGAGGTTGGAGAAATCTTCTCTAAACTGATGACATTGAAAGTAAAATCAGAATGGCAGGGAGCCAGCCACCTGAAGACAAGGAAGGAGAACAATGTGTGACAAGCCCCGTGAGTGGGAGGAACTGGATGTGTCTGGGGAAACTTTGAAAGTCCAGAGCCAGGGCTGAGCTGGGCAGTTGAAGGAATAGTAGCAGAAGGAACCTTTCAAGGGTGGACAGTTTCAGATCACGTGTGGCTTTACAAGTCACTGTAATGGTTTCCCAAGTGGCACTAGTAGTAAAGAACCTGCCTGCCAGTGTAGGAGAATTAAGAGATAGCCGTTTGATCCCTGGGTTGGGAAGATCCCCTGGGGAAGCAAATGGCAACCCACTCCATTATTCTTGCCTGGAGAATCCCATGGACAGAGGAGCCTGGTGGGTTACGGTCCATAGGGTCGCAAAGGGTCTGACATGATTGAAGTGACTCCGCCCACATGTAGAGGTTTAGGGTTTATTTTAAACACAGTGCAAAGGCAAAAGAGGAGTTTAAACAGAAGTTATGTTCTCTTATGAAGTTGCAAAAACCTCCCTGTAACTGACATGTGGAGGAGTTAAGAGGAGACAGTACGGTGACAGCTGGGAAGGTAGAAGCTCACAGTGATATAGAGAAGGCAGGTTTGGGATGTTTTCATATGGATTTTGGCATCTCCGAATGTTCAATTGAATGAAGAGATGAGAGAATCTAGAATAACTCCAAGACTTGGCTTCAGCAGCTGGATGAGGTTGCTGCCATTTCACCAAGTTGGGCTTGGTCTCCATCCAGGTGCTTTGTTAATGCTTACATTTAATTGTGGCCCTCAGTACTGTAACCCAGGATGGTGACTGCCTGGAGTTGTGATTGAAAGAGTGGGGGGAATATTTTTGAGATGCTTTGAGACAGTGCCTTCTAAGGAAAAAAGAAAAGAAGAACAGAAGGAAATAAAAAGAGGAAGGGAGAGAGAAAGAGACTGATTTTTCTCACTTTGGCATGAAAGAAGGATCTCTTCATGACCTGAAGTTATCTGACCTTGGAGCTTTAGTCCTCCCAACAGATTCACCCCAAACCTTTGGTGAAATCTTACCCTTTGGTCCAAAAAGTGAGAAGTTAAGGGAAAGCCTTATTTCCCTTTAAGGTTAGATCCAAACTATTAAAAGAAATGATTAAAGACAATTTGGGTGATACAAACGAACTTGAATGCTTTGTGAAGCTACAGCCTCCTCTGTAGAAAAATGAGGTGGAAGGCAGGAAACTTTTATAAGTTTAACAAACAAGGAAGAGTAAATAACTGGTCGGGGCCACAGATGCCAACTCATTTGCAATTGGAAGGCTTGGCATTTGGGATCAGCTGCCTGGATGTCCTGCATTTCTGGTCTAGCAGAGCATTTACAGGGAAAGTGACCTAAGTTTCAGTTTGCTGACATGCCCCCGCCTCCCAGGCCTGAAAGTTATTTCAACACAACAGCTGCAGGACTTTTTCCTTAGGAGCCTTGGAGCATCTCTTGGATAGAACAAGCATCAAATGTGACTTCACTGAGGGAACCAGATGGAAGGCAGAGCATGAAACTTGTTTTTCCAGTTGAACGAGGCCTATCTTCCTCAATTTGTTGCTCCCAGCATGACTGGATCATTTACAAATTCCTAGTCTGTCCCTAGGAATGGGGGGTGAACCCGATACCCAAAGACACACTGAGTCACCAAGTCACTAATCCCATGAGTCTGCGGCTCCAACCTCCCTTCTTTCTCTCCCATGAGGTCTCCTTTCCTGGATGATGAGGCTGGCAATGCCCTTCATCCTACCCCAAAGATGGTAGTATCTGGACTTTAAGTTCCAAAGAACCAGATATGTGCTCTACACAGACACTTGCTGGGTTAGAAGAGTGGAGTCTTTTCCTTACTTTAACCTTTTGGCCACTCAAATGAGTCCATGTCAAGGGCTTACTCTCTGTCTTCCCTGGTGGTTCAGATAGTAAAGAATCTGCTTGCAATGCAAGAGATCCGGATTTGATCCCTGGGTCAGGAAGATCCCCTGGAGAAGGGAATGACTACCCACTCCAGTAATCTTGTCCGGAGAATGCTATGGACAGAAGAGCCTGGTGGACTACAGTCCATGAGGTCACGAAGAGTTGACATGACTGAGAAGCTAACACTTTTGTATCTCATTTCAGTTCACTAGTAGTAAGAGCTCAGACCCTGGACACAGACCAAGAGTTTTTAGCCTTGTTGCTTACTATGTGAGTGAACTTGAGCATTCCCTTAAACTCTCTGAGTCTTAGTTCACGTGAAGATCAAGGGTGTTAACTTAAAAAAACGCACAATATGAGAGTTGCCAGGTAAGTTTTATTTGGGGGTAAAGTGAGGACTGAAGCCTCGGAGACAGCACCTCAGATAGCTCTGAGAAACTGTTCCAAAGAGACAGCAGGAAATCTCAGTATATGTGTGATTTCAATGAATGAGGAGTACATGCAATCAACCACATATTTTTCCAGAAGGTTTCTAACAATCTGAAGCTTTCTGCCAGTCATAGGAAATAGTCATCACCATAAAGGATTTTAGTGCTTTTCTAGATAAGAGGACATACAAGAATTGAGCCAATGAAATCGGCTCCTAAAAATATCAAGCTATCTGAAGACTTCTCCTGCCAGTTTTTCCCAGAACCCAGAGCCTCACTCCTGCTCCAGCCTCACATCCTGAGCTCCTTTCATGGGGTGTTGAAAATCAGCAGCTGCAGCAGCACATGATTTAATCCTTGTAGAGGTAGAGGGCAAGTGTTCATGGCATGGGCCAATTTATAGTTTACAGAGCTTTAGAGGAATTTCTGGAGAGTGTGCATAGATGGTTATCAATAAATAACTCAATAAACATCTCTCTGTGTATTTTTCTCTCAATCCAAAAATATTTAACTTTCTTAGATGTTAAAAAAGAATTAAATTTGTGATTTCAAAAGCAATATATTTAAAATTTTAAGGTGTTCACCTGATATAAAGTCTATCGTTTTCCAGTATTAAAATTCTGAAATGCTTAGCTCATGTTATGCTTTACTATAACTGAGAGTTGCTCCTTTCATAGCTGCTGCCATTCCATTTATCTTCCACTATAAGTTCACTACAGGGTAGCTGTTTGCAGATTGTTCTTAATAACAATGCAGTAGAGTTTTGAACCTATAATTCATAAATAAGGTTAAAAACTAAATGACAGAAGATAAAACTGTAAATCATAGTACTAGAAGAGCAACTTGGGATATTCAAACAGATGGAACTCAGACATCTAAGATTTGTGATCTTCTGGCTCCTAATTATTATTCTTAGCAGCAGAGAGGACTAAAAATAGTTGGATGTCTATGATAAACAAAGAGGTAGCTTACACACGATCTTTTTGGGTTAAAAATAGAAATGTAAATAAAAGCAAAGAGGTCACCAAATAGTTAAGATCCACTAGAGCAAAAATAGCCACTTCTGAGTTCAGCTGTTATTTGCAATAAGGTCCACTGATAGCCCCAGTCATTCTAAAAATGTCCCTTCATCTTATCCGTTTTTCTCCTTAAAAGACAAAAAGGAAAGCTAAACAAAGCAAAAACAAAGAAATAGAGGAGACAAGTTATATAATTTAACTCTGGAAGACTAACCATTTTTATTTCTTATTGCCATTTGAATTGGAAAGGAACACTCAGTCCTAGAACATGGTAATTCTTCTCGTGTTTCTTTGTCCACAACTACAAGTAGGAGATAATTCAGAGCCCTTGCCAATCAGAAAACACAACAGAGCTGTACTTGCTTCTCATTTGTTTTTTAGCCATCACAGGCGTGCTCCTTGAACCTCAAACATCCTGTCAGATCCTGGAAGCTTCACCCAGGCTTACCTAGAGTGCTTCTGAAAAGAAAGGCATCTGAGAAGCCTCCTCTTATTGTTCTGTGAACATGTCATAGTTGAGTTGACTTCTTAAAATACTCTCCACCCTTGTTTCTTATTGTGGCACCAAAATGTAATCTGTATGGAAGCCAAAACTGCAGACATGCTGAATCTGTGAATACTGAGGAAGTGGTTTCCTTAGCAATAACTGGCATGTGAAAGTCAAAACTTCCTCTCCCTCTCATGTGACCTTTTTTCAAAGCAATTCAGCTCGAGGACAATAGAATTGAATTCCAGGCACCCACAGTGTTCATGAATTGCTAAGCAGTGATTCACCAAGCACCCAAATTACGATAGACAGCTTGAGCATTTTGTTAGTGGAATGGCTTAGTATTTAAATTTTTTCTCCTCACTCTGTACATCAGTTTTCCTCATTCCTGTTGCCCACCACTCTGAGATAATGCAGATAAACACAGTGGCCCCAATTAGCGATTAATATATGGACTTTCGACTGTTAGAAGTAGAACATTATATTACCTATGATATTTATGACTATTTGCTCCTTTTGGATAACTTGGATATTAGATAGTTATAGAAAGGTTTGGTTGATAAATAAAGTCTACTATTTGTTCAGAATAATATAATTTATTTTTTTGACTTCTTAAATGATATTTTAGAAGCACTGAAGATTTTACTCATTCCAAAGATCAATTTATCTTGACTCATTCATCCCACCCCACCCTACCCCAAAAAAAGTCCTAAATTTGGCTTACAAATTGCAGGTTCCGGTTGGTCCTTAGAGGTTGAAAGTGAAAGTGAAAGTGAAGTCACTCAGTCGTCTCCGACTGTTTGCAACCCGTGGACTGTAACCCACCAAGCCTCTCCGTCCATGGGATTCTCTAGGCAAGAATACTGGAGTGGGTTGCCATTTAATTTAACAATGTACCAAGAGCTGGGACCTGAGGGTACCCTGCTTTTTTGCCTTTGATTAATTATCAATGTTCTTGAGGGACATAAATAAGACTCTTCTAGGAATTTCTCTTTGTAGCCTCTGAATTGTGAATCTCAGGATCACTAACATTACTTATCTTCCTGCTACCATCGTCCTTTGAACTGACTTTGCAGTAAATGATGCCAGACAGACCCAGAATCCAGAAGCTGGGTGCCTTCCCCTCTGTGATCCTTGCGTACCCTAGCACTGCCAGTGACGCTCATGTTTGGTTATTTTACTCTCGAATGCATAAAGAGAGGACCTGGCAAAAGGAGTGTTGAGTAACAGTTGATCAATAAATAAGAGTTTTGCCTCTGTCCTCCATGTGGCTTCTCCATTCTGATATTTTTCATTCAGTTTATGCCTGTCTGCTCCTGGTTTAATGTCTCTCCTGGACTCAGGCTTAGAACTTTCTTGTTCCAGTGGCCCCAACTGTTATCTTCCTTAACGGTAGATAACGGACAAATCCTGATTACAGTGTAAGGATCTTCAGAGGATTCACTCTCTCCATGCTTGTGAGACTGTTAACAATCTGAGTGGCCCAAGCAAGCAGGGAAATCGTCCATACCCTCTGACGAGGCAGAGGACCATGTAAGTTTGCAATGTTCTCATGGGCCCAGAACACACCGCTCTCTGGTGGTGAGAGAGCGGGGGCTTAGCGGAGCTTATTTCTCTCCCTGGACATGTGGGCCATTGTGTGTGTCCACTGGGATTCCTCCGTGAGAAACGGATCTCATTTTTGTGGCATCAGTTCTGCGAGTATCCTCTTCTTTTCCTGACAAAGGTTCGCTCTACTTTGGGTAGTTACCCTGCCAGTCTCACTAGTCCTACATCACTGGATGCAGTGTCACAAGGAAAGTACTGAGTTGCCTATTGGAGTAAAATCCAGATGAAGACAGTGGGGGAAAAAAAGAAAAAGACAGCTATCAGGAACTGCAATACGCTTAATGCTTATTTGTTGTTGACTCGGTTGGTCAGAGAAAGGTGACTCCAGGAGTCAGAGGTGACCTTGGCTAAACCCTTTTATCTCTAGACTTTGGAACCTTGGATAAGCCACAAGCATTCAAACTGTGTTCCATGGACCTTGGAGTTCTGCTTTGCTGGGGTTCAAGGACAGGTGATAAAAAGGACATGTAGCAGGTGGGATTCTGGGTGTCTGGGCTTAGTGAAGCTCTGCTTTTATCTAATTTTATATACTGATTTAGCTTGTTAAAAGGGGTCTTTTGGCCAAAAAAAGGTGGGGGGATACAGGCCATGTATTTTCTAATTTCTTTCAGCCTTTATATTCTGCAATTGTGCAACTACAAATTTTAGTTTATAATTCATATTAAAACAAATTATGAAATCCAAAACACTCACACAAACATGAACCACAAAGTTTGTTCCGTGACCAAAGACTATTTTAATCTTAGTCAGAATCTTATTAATGTCCATTTTGGTCCAAAGTGTTGAGAAATATGTCACAGATAATTCAAAATAAATCTGTGGCAATCAGTGGAAGGAAACAACGACCAAAAAAAAAGGCAGTGCAACCGTGAGGTTGACGTACTTGTAATCCAGTTCAGTTTTCCTTATTATTCTGGTGGTGGTGGGGAAAGTCCCTTACACTGGCAAGGCATTGGGGGCTATCTCAAACTGAGTGATTTTATTGATTCTTTTCAACCTTTGAAAATGTCATAGGTTCTGCTGGGTATTCAAAGTGAATATCTGAAAAGTAAATGAAACTTTGTCCACATGTTGGGCAACGTGGGAGGAATCACGGCCACAGAGTGGAGGCGGCCCTCATTCTGGCCGTGTGACTGTTCTCTAAGTGAGAGTTGGGTCACTCTCTGCACAGCCAGTTTCTTAGGAAGTAAATTGCTTGACACCTATTCCTTATTATTCAATGTCTTCAGAAAAGGCTGCAAGTGAAGCAGTCAGCCTTTCTGGCATGGTTTTATCCCGATTACAAAGGCTATTGTTGAACGGTGCCAACTGGAATTCTTTGACTGTTAGCAGGTTCAGCAGGCTGTGATTACAATAATTACAGACCTGTGAAGGTCAAATTGACAAAACCGAATATAAACTGGGATAACCCACTGCACTGGTTCTTTCCTTGCTCTTTGGGATTTGGTGGTGGTTGTTTTTGAAAGATTTGCCAAGTGGTAAGTATTTGGTAAGAAAATAAAAATGGAAATTGTTGATTTCACAATTTGGTTTGACCCCATAGAATCACTGTTCCAGGTAGGTCCCTATGTGAAGGCAACACTGTACTTTCAGGTCCAGGTATATTTTTAGTTCCATCACATTTCTCCCTAGTCATGACCCTGAGTTTGTGTGATATATCTAGGTACTTTTTAAATAATATCATGAGTCTTCAATGTTTTACCCCCTTATTTTTCTCTTTGTGTGACTGTGGTGCTGCATACAAATGAACAGATACATATTTTTGGCTCATCTGTGTATTGTTTCTGGAATATTTAGAAGCAATGACTCTCATGGAAAGAGAACCTACAAAATTCTACAAAAAATAAATGGTCTTCTGATAATTGTCTAGCTAAAGACTAGAATAAAGTGACTTCTCGGGTACACTAAATACAAACAAGTCCTTATTTTCCTCTGTCTTTTTGATGGTTAAAAGCAATAGTTTAGGTTATAATCAAGTAAAAATAGTCTGTTATCAGGTATACTATACGGAGAAGTAGAGACAGGTAGGAAAAAATCCTCTCTGTAGACAGATGACAGTGTTTGCACAGTGCTAGGAAAAGGCAAGGGCTCAACACAAAGGCTGGATGAAGCCAAAAGAGTGGAAGTGGGTGGAAATTAATCAATTCACAGAAATCCAGATGTTCTGCATACTAAAGCCAAGTCTCTGAATCCTGACTGCCAGAGATTTTCATGTTTCCTCCAGATGTCTGCTTTCAGGTAGAGACTGTCATCTCACGTGCCTGATTTCATTATAATTTACCACATTGTTCAAAATTTAGAGTGGCTATGACAGGAATAAGGATAGGGTAGTGTAAGTCATTGTTCACGTTTCAGTAGAAATCACGCTGTTAAAGGATACTATTTAAAAAAAAAAAAAAAAGGACAAAATCATGCCTCTCATACAAATGTCAAATGAATGCTTGTTACAGATTTTATTTAACTCATCAATTAATGAGGAAAGCAGTAAAATGTTATAGCCTGTTCAAAGGAGAATTCTGAGAACCTTCTATGGAAGGATAGTGATACATATAGAGATACAGATAGAGATGTAGATATAATATAGATATTTTAGGGAATTTTGAAGTGAAATTACAAATAGATGCAAAGAGGATCTACCCACAATTGCATTTCACTGGATACAATTATTTTCATTTCTACGGACAAGGGTCTTTTGCATTTTCATCAGTTTCTACAATTACAGAGCTGTATAATAGCTTAGACAATGAAAGGCAGAGATAACCTAGAAATGTGCACTAAATAAGACACTGACTAGTTTTTTTTATTCAAATTTCAAAGTCTTTGCTACAAATGTTCATAAAAGACTTTGTTTACTAAGGTAAAAGTATTTATGTCTACAAATATTTCCAAAACTCCCATAGGACTTTTACCCAACATCACCTAATTGACCACTTTCTTAGACACTCTCAGCTATACTATTGATTCTTATATTGTCTTGCCTTACTACAGCTCCTTGTTTTAATTGCATCCTATTCATCACATTGAATGAGATGAGGGAGGCACTCTTGCACCATTGACCCTGGTGTCGGCCAAACACACAACGTGACACTGGGCAGATGGCTCAAGAGTAATTTCTTAGTCTCATTTGCTCTCAGCCAGGGGAGAGGGACATTGTGCCATCCTGCATTACACAGGGCTGCACTCAGTAACAGAGCAAACAGTCAGGGCCATGGAGGGCAGGCTTTGTAGAGTCAAGAGGATGAGGTGCCCTGGGGTTCCCACGGAAGGATGTGACTGGTTTGTTCGACTAAATCCACAGAAGACGAGATGGTTGGATGACATCACCGACTCAATGGACATGAGTTTGAGTAAACTCCGGGAGTTGGTGATGGACCGGAGGTCTGGCGTGCTGCAGTCCATGGGGTCGTAAAGAGTCTGACATGGCTGAGCGACGGAACTGAACCGAACTGAACTGAACTGAACTGTCTAGAAAAGAACTTAAACCCATTATACAGGGACCAGCAAGAACTATCCCAGGTTTGTTTGCTCAGGAGAGTTGATTGGCTAGGGGACATTTTCTGCTGGATTGAGTAGGGATGGAAATGCATTAGCCCATTCGAGGTCATCTGCCTTTACCCATTTAACAGTGAGCCTTCATCTCAGGGCAGATGTCACACTTCTCTAGAGTAACAACCAAATCTAGCCATCAAATAAACAGTTTCTTGACCTCCTACTATGTGCCAGGTGTGCTTCCAGGTTCTGGATATGCAGCAGTGGAATAATAAAGATCCCTTCTATACATTCCAGGAAGAGTCGATAAGCAAATATAAAATACTTAGTATGATAGAGTGAAAAGGGTAATGAAGGAATTGCAAGCAGGAGATGGAAAATGAAGCAAAGGTGGATGGGGGTGGGACAATGCCTTGGAAATTTTAACTGTGGTGATGGGAAACCTCAGGCAAAAATGACATCTGAGATAAGAACTTGTGAGCCAGGACAGTGTCTGCTGAGGGAACCTGGAGATGGAGAGATCAGAGACATTTAGCAGAAAGATGCGCTTGTGTTCAAGGGTCCAGGATGACTTGAGGAGTGAGCTGGGGCAGGAGTGAAAGGCGATGAAGACACAGAGGTTGGAGCATGAACAGGATAGGGCTTTCTAGCCTTTGATTTTTGCTGAAAGAGTTGGGAGCCCATTGAAGGAATTAGGACCGATTGACTAGTTTCTCTCTTTCATCTTTCAGAAGAAGTACTGAGAATATAAAGACTGCTCAAAAGATTATCATCAGATCATTGCAAAGGAGGCAACCCCTTCCTTCACTGCTTTCCATGACTGTCGACCAATGTTCACAATTAAAGGTAGGTGACTTCTCCCCTAAAACACACACTCACTGCAGGAAAATGGGCACTCAAAAAACACAGTGTACATAACGGTGAGTTTTTGAGGCAATTCCTATGTCTTCCCTGATCACATCTCTTAGCATATCTGGGTCTTCTGCCACAGAAAGCAGAGGGAAAGGAGAAACTCACACACTTATCAAGAGATATAGTCTTTCCCTTCTCTCCCAAATTCTAGAATTTCCTGCAGCTCTCTCCTACAGGACAAGAAATGTTTGAACTTTAATGCATTAAACATGTTTCAACTAGCTTTACTTCTTCATAAATTTGGTTTATGTGATGGAAATATATTTCAAACTATATAACAGTTATAAATTTTTGCTAGGATGGACTCAACATATTTCTTTCTGTGAACAAGTCCACATATAAAAACAGCACATGTTATACATTCTGAGATCAGAAACTTGACTGTGCATAGTGCAGTTTGACAGACAAGACTCATAACTTTGTCCACTCATACCTTTCCTGAATAAATAAATATCTATCACTGACATTATTTCCCCATTTTCCTCTTCTCCCTCCTTGGCCATAGGTGTGACGTTTTCACCGTGAGTGTTAGAGAGAGAGGTTGGTATACATAAAACAATGAAGAATTGGAGATGACGAGAAAGTTGGAGGAATCACTTCAGCTACTGCAGAAGTGAGTCATTCTGAGTCCAGAAGCTGATGGTTTGGTTTTAACCAGATTAAACAGCACTTGTCATCAAGATTCAATTCAACCAAAACTCGATCCTGAGAGCCTACTTCCTCTCATGCCTTCCAGAACTGACCACGCACTCACTGGGCCATTATTGTCATTCGGTCTAAGGCACTCTGTAAGTGCAGTCCGTTTTTCCTATTAGACTAGAGGCAATTTAAGGACAGAGACCAAACTTTGTCATCCCTTTATCCTGAACACAGAGCCCAATGTCTCAAGCATGAAGGATTCAAGAAGTATCGTGGATGGTCCCATATTATCAGATTCACAAGGTGTGATGCTGTAACATGTGAGAATGGCACCTAGTTCAGCTTCATGATTTGAGGAAGGTCCTGGGCTTCCTATAGCATCATTGATTCGATGGGCATGAGTTTGTGCAAGCTCCAGGAGTTGGTGATGGACAGGGAAGCGTGGCATGTTGCAGTCCGTGGGGTTGCAATGGTGTGATGCTGTAACATGTGAGAATGGCACCTAGTTCAGCTTCATGATTTGAGGAAGGTCCTGGGCTTCCTATAGCATCATTGATTCGATGGGCATGAGTTTGTGCAAGCTCCAGGAGTTGGTGATGGACAGGGAAGCGTGGCATGTTGCAGTCCGTGGGGTTGCAAATACAACTGTGCAACTCAATGGACTGATGGGCTTCCCTGATATCTCAGTTGCTAAAGAATCTTCCTGCAATGCAGGAGACCCCGGTTTGATTTCTGGGTCAGGAAGATCTGCTGGAGAAGAGAGAGGCTTCCCATTTCAGTATTCTTGGGCTTCCCTTATGGCTCAGCTGGTAAAGAATCTGCCTGCAATGCGAGAGACCTGGGTTCGGTCCCTGGGTTGGGATGATTCCCTGGAGAAGGGAAAGGCTACCCACTTCAGTATTCTGGTCTGGAGAATTCCATGGACTGGATAGTCTATCGGGTTGCAAAGAGTGACTTTCACTCCACTCCATTCTTTTTCAGAGACAGCATCATTACTAAACAAAGCCACTATGGGCAGTGGAGTTTGGCGGTATTGTCTTTGGTGCAAACTCTTGCTTTGTGTGCAAGAAATCAGTTTACTGATTCTTTTTTTAGTAATTCTCATGCAACCACCATCTCAGATGGCAAAGAATCTGCCTGGGTTCAATCCCTGGGACTGGAAGGTCCCCTGGAGAAGGATATGGCAACCCACTCCTGAATAATTCCATGGACAGAGGAACCTGAAGGGCTACAGTCCATGAGGTCATAAAAAAGTCGAACACAACTAAGTGCCTACGCTGTCAGTATCACTTTTCTTTTTTCATGCAATCACCATACGTAATCAAGCGGGAAATTGTGACTGATGAAACATCCAAATGGTCATACCACAAAGCAGGACTCATGCATGCTACAATCTATTTTTATCAGAGTATTGGGTGCCTTCTCAGAGGGCAGCATGACACTGCTGGGATTATTATAATAGTCAATATTCAATAGTGTTTTTTCTTCCTTGTGCATGTACAGGGGTGAGGAGTTGGGCTTCATGTTCTGGAGCAGAGCCCTAAGGGAGAACTGCTCAGGGCAGCACATGTGGCAACTTCAGGGCCATAGAGAGGGGAGAGCACAGGGTCCTCTGACTGACCCACAGAGACTGACAACGATTCTTTAAAGTGTTTCCCACCCTGCATTATAAATATTCTCCTATACCCTCCAGGGCTTCATTGATTCTGCCAAACATGATAGCTTCAGGCATGGGGAGAGCTGGATGGTGGAAGTAGCCAGTGAAAGAGCATGGATGGCTGGTGGGCTGCCACTCGGGGGCATGTCCAGTTGGAAACTGACCATCAGAAATCAGAATAGCTTTGTGCAAAATCGGGACCCTCAGAAGGATGCTCATTCATGTTGGAGAACAGCCCCCTGCTGTCTTCCTCAGGCAAGCTGGAGACCCAGCTGGTTCTTTGTCCAAAGAAAGGAGGCATCCTGGCAAATGGGAAATGCTGAGGTTACAGACAGATGGCTTTTCTCAAAGAAAGTTTTGGGTAAGACTTAAATAGGCACAGCATCTCTTCTAAGAGACAGAAGGTTTCAGGGAAGGTCCTACAGGTAGTTAGTCCTCTGTCTTTACTCCTAGATGGAATCAAGGGCCTCTTGGACCAATTTTGGCTCCCCAGCCCATGGATTCTCAGAGAAGCCCCACGTCGAGTCTGAAGGGCAGGCAAACGAGAAAGGCATGGGGACATGGGGACACCAGAGGAAGGGGAAGAGAGATGATGGGATGAACACTCCCTAAGGGAGGAAGAGAGAATTGTTCAGGGCACTCTTGATGGCTCAGATTAAGGTTGAGTCAGTAAGTGCCACTGGCATGGATGCCAACAAGGGGGACAGCGACTGGCACCCCTAGTGGCCAGGCTGGCTGGACATCTGTGGCTGGCTCTGCACACACCAACACCCTCTAGATAGCCCTATGAATTTGCCCTGATGTCACTGCGCTCACAGGGGCATCAGAGGTCCTGTGTCATCGTGGGCAGCATCCTGTCTGGGGGAAGGGATTTTCTGAAGATGGAATTCTGCATCTCTGGTGAAAAATTCCCCACTTGGACAGCCTCCTTTGCCCACTTATGCCTCCCACCTCCCTTTCCTACATATACTGGCTCTTTGGAATTCTGTGGGCGGCAGGGGTTTTCTCCCCAGCTCCTGTGCTCAACGATGTGGAAAGCGAAGGACTAAGAACTATGACACCTTCTTTTTGTGAGCATTTTGATGAAAGGACAAGTGAGAGTCACAGATCTTCAAGCAGGTGGCAGAGGAGTCTGAAAAGCCTTATTTATCACCAGGAGTAACTCCTTTCTGGACCATCCCAAAAGATTGGCATGGGCCTAACAGCCCAGTTTGGAGAGAATCCTGTTTATAGAATAAGCGAGGTGGTGGGTAGCTTTAATAGCATTTCTCTCCCTCCTCTAAGCCCCCGATCTGTNGAGTCACAGATCTTCAAGCAGGTGGCAGAGGAGTCTGAAAAGCCTTATTTATCACCAGGAGTAACTCCTTTCTGGACCATCCCAAAAGATTGGCATGGGCCCAACAGCCCAGTTTGGAGAGAATCCTGTTTATAGAATAAGCGAGGTGGTGGGTAGCTTTAATAGCATTTCTCTCCCTCCTCTAAGCCCCAGATCTGTCCCTCTAACACCAGTGTCCTCTTTGCCGTTTCTCTCTTTCATTAAATGCCTTTGAAGTGGTGGATTACTTTTTTTTTTTCTGACTGAAAATTCCTTCTGGCTAGTGGATTTCAGAACTGCAAGTGCATTAAACTTTTCCCTCCTCTTTTGAATTAATACTGTACTCCAGGTTTTTTTTTCTTTCCATTTTGGGGGACCAACTACTGTGTTGTTTTATATTACATTTTCATTTCAGAACTGTTTGAAAATGGAACTCATGCCATGCACGTGAATATTTTGCCTCCTCTTGGCTGATTTCATCAGCATGGATACCATTATTCATGCAACTGCATGAATAATTTATTTCACTGTTGTAAAAGTTTAATAAAAGTTTTCTTGTCTTTATCAAATTCCATGTTACTCTTTGTTCATTTTATAGCAGCAGCATAATCAGAATATAAAGCAGTGAATGGCTTGGACTGCAGCCCTGAAACTCTGGGGTCAATTTTACTGCAGTTTTAGCTATGATTAAATATGATTTAATACATGGAGGAAATATAGTACCTCTTTAGATCTAAGCATGACCAGCTCTAACCTGTCAGCAACACTTTAAAGTTAGAAAAGATTTGGAATCTCATTGTTACAGCTGAGATGCCAGCCTCGTTTGTACCATTTGACAAACAATGTGGTTTTCATGCGAGCACATGTTTGCACATGGGCATGCAAGTGTGTGTGGTCTTCTGCTACTGTTGCTGAGTCACTTCTGTCGTACCCCTCTCTTTGTGACCACATGGACTGTAGCCCACTGGGCTCCTCTGTCTGTGGGATTTTCCAGGCAAGATTACTGGAGTGGGTTGCCATTTTCTCCTCCACAGAGTCTTCTCAACCCAGGGACTGAACTCATGTCTCCTGTGGCTCCTGCATTGCAAGCAGATTCTTTTCCACTGACCCACCAGGGAAGTCCATAGTATAACGATGAATAATGATTGGTGATGAATTCCTAATCCAGACAAGTGCTATTTCTTCACATGAATAGAGACACTGAAAACAAAGTATTTGTTAAGAATGATTTATTCCCCTAAATCTCCAAGTTATCCACTTTTACACAGTGAAATGACCGTATAGATTAAATGTAGCTTACTATTTATGTATGTATCTTTAACGTTAGTATGTCAGACCTTATAAATAAGAGCCATCAACATTTATATCTACATATAAGTCAAGTCATATTATTATGAAATTTTGAGTGCTGAAATTGCAAGCACACTCTCTTCTTACCATCAGGCACTACATAGCTGAAAGGTAGAAATTAGCTCAAGAGGGCTATGAAGACCAGGGACTTTATCTTGTAAAAGACAGAAGCCTATAATGACATATGATTTAACTACAGAGTATGAAGGGTTACTCATAGCTCAGAAAGTGTTCACTTGCTGACACAGATCCACAATCTCTTATTTTAAACTCTTGAAGTCAGGATGAGTTTTAAAATTCAGAATTTGGGGGATTTTAGAGAAGTAATAAAATACATCTACTACGTATAATGTAACATCACGCATGTGGCTGAAAGCATCCCTCTAGAATAAAATGTTCAGTATTTCTTCAAGGAAAATTATAAATGCTCATTTTATGTGGGTTAATTAATGACTAAAAATATTTTGTGTCCATTTAGATCAGATTTGGTTGCCAAATGAGCTCAGATCAGGTCAGATTTTACTATAAATTGTCTAGGTGGGCTCTTTGACAGTGTAGAATGGTGCCTACATATCAGCAAACATCTCTGAGTGCCTGCCTGGTCTGGGTTCTCTGTTAGATACCCTGCTTAAGTCAAGCATGACATAGTCCCTTCTTCCAAGGAGTCTAGCTGATGAGTTGCTTAAGCAAATTGATATTTACATGTGTGCTTTGGATACCAAAGGGAAAATGAGAAGGAGCATCTAGATGATACTGGGGATTCAGGGAAAATTCCTAAAGAATTTGCCATCTCTAATCTCACCAGAAATACTTTCATGAATAAACATATATAAATATTTTACACACTATATACCTGCTTTGAGAACCAAACAATCAACACAGCATAAAATGGTAATCCTCAAAAATTCCCCATGGGTAAAAGTGAACATTTACTAGATTATGCCACAGTAAGAAAATATTTCTATATTTCAGTGGTTTACAACATAAACAGCTTATTTCTTGTCCATGTTGCATGTAGATTGTTCCATGTGTTTTCTCTTCCCTGGGATGCAGACTGAATGATCAGTTCTTACCTGGAACATTGCTACTCTTTGAGAAAAGGAAAGTCAGTTCTTGGCTGAATTATGCAATGGCTCTCAATGTATCTGCCAGAACTGGCACATGGCATTGCTATTCATATTTCACTGGCCAAACCAAGTCACGTGGTAAGACCTGATATCGAGGAAGCATAATCTCCCAACATGGATGTCCCATAAAAGCACCCTGTAACATCATGCAGCAAATGTTGACATTAATACAATCTACCCAATGGCTTCCTCATTCTATTATACATATTCTTCATTGACCAGCCTCCCTGTTTCCTCAAGTCAACAGCAAGTGTCTCTCTATTGAACAAGTGGTGAATCAATTCCCTCAACTAGTGAAAGGGCCATTCCTACCAGATGGAAAATGTATCTTGTGTAGTGAAAGTAGTTTGGAAAGATGTAGGTTGATGAATGACAAGAGTTAAGAGCTTAGAAGAGGTATTGGCCAACAAAAGACAACTGGGCCTTTGGAAATGGGTTAAAAGTTCAACAACAACAACACCAAAGCAACAGCAAAAGAGACCAAACATTTCTGGAATCATATATTAAACTATTTCAATCATTTAACTAAAATATAGAACACTTCTGCATAGAGCTATCATTGAATGAATGCACTGTGATCATTCAGAAAGATTCATCAGTGAAAATTCATACACGTATTTGATAACCTAGAAACATTTGTTTCCAATCATGTATCCACTGCATTAGGAGCATAGAATAAGATGCTGCAAGGATGGAAGATAGAGGATTAAGCATTTGTTTTCAAAATCAACACATGATAATTTAATTATATTTTGTTTGTGGAACATACGGTGATCCCTGGAGGAAAGAAGAGCAACTTTATAAAAGACAATAAAACTAGTAAATATCCTGCACTCTATCTCACACTCTTAAACACAGTATCCTGTTTTGGTCTTCCTATGATCACAGAATTGTAAGAATTATAGAGGTCCCAGAAAAGAGGAAGAAAAAAATTATTAAGGTGTCCAAATGTGTGTATATAACATATTACATGATATTGTATATAGTAAGTGAATGTCTAAGGCTATATACAAAGATTATATTCCTATATTTATGAAGAAAGCTATCTGTAAGTTATAATTTTAAAAAATATTGCTTCAAGACAGAATCAAAAGAAATGGAATTTAGTTGAATCAAATGATTTAAGATCTTGAAGCATTAGTCATACACATATGTATTTGGTTACAGCAATTTCCTATAAATATTATTTAAATATTACTGAAATTAAATAATCTCATAATTCAATGTGTGTGATCATGATTGTTACATATTTCTATTTTTAATATTTGATGAACAATTCCAACTATGGCCCTTGTTTGTAACCATCAGAAATGACTATTTAAAGCAGAAAATGAACTAATTGTAAGGATATAGATGTTTCAGGTTAAAACGCATACAGCCATGAGACCACTGTTCCCACTCTAACAAACAGAACAAGGTAGACAAATTATAAAATCATGGTTTGGTTTTTTCCATTAAAAAAACTGAAGATTAAAAGGTATATAAATTGATTCACGTTGTCATAGAGCAAGAGACCTACACAATATTGTAACAAATATCCCCCAATAAAAGTGTATCTGGTACAGGATGCTCGGGGCTGGTGCACTGGGATGACCCAGAGGGATGGTATGGGGAGGGAGGTGGGAGAGGGGTTCAGGATGGGGAACACGTGTACACCCTTGGTGGATTCATGTTGATGTATGGCCAAACCAATACAGTATTGTAAAGTAATTAGCCTCCAATTAAAATAAATAATTTTTTTTAACTGTATCTGGGAGAGTGCTACTGCTACTGCTGCTAAGTTGCTTCAGTCATGTCCAACTCTGTGCGACCCCAAAGACGGCAGCCCACTAGGCTCCCCCGTCCCTGGGATTCTCCAGGCAAGAACACTGGAGTGGGTTGCCATTTCCTTCTCCAATGCATGAAAGTGAAAAGTGAAAGTGAAGTTGCTCAATTGTGTCTGACCCTCAGTGACCACATGGACTGCAGCCTTCCAGGCTCCTCCGTCCATGGGATTTTCCAGGCCAGAGTACTGGAGTGGGTTGCCATTGCCTTCTCCGTCTGGGAGAGTAGGTAGGGATAAATTGTAAGATCGGGGTTGATATATACAGGCTGGTGGTGGTGGTTTAGTCGCTAAGTCATGTCTGACTCTTGCGACCCCATGGACTGTAGCCTGCCCGGCTCCTCTGTCCATGGGATTCTCCAGGCAACAATACTGGAGTGAGTTGCCATTTCCTTCTCCAGTATACAGGCTGCTGCTACTGCTGCTGCTGCTGCTGCTAAGTCACTTCAGTCGTATATGGGAGAGTTGGACTATAAAGAAAGCTAAGCACCAAAGAATTAATACTTTTGAACTGTGTTGTTGGAAAAGACTCTTGAGAGTCCCTTGGACTGTAAGGAGATCAAACCAATTGATCCTAAAGGAAATCATTCCTGAATATTCATTGGAAGGACTGATGCTGAAGCTGAAACTCCAATAATTTGGCCACCTAATGTGAAGAACTGACTCACTGAAAAAGACTCTAATGCTAGGAAAGATTGAAGGCAGGTGGAGAAAGGGATGAGGATGAGATGGTTGGATGGCATGACTGACTCTATGGATGAGTTTGAGGAAGCTCCAGGAGTTGGTGATGGACAGGGAAGCCTAGAGTGCTGCAGTCCATGGGGTCACAAAGAGTTGGACACAACTGAGCAACTGAACAGATTGATATATAAAATAGATAATTAATAAGGACCACTGAATGGCACAGGGAACTCAATTCATAGTTTGTAATGGCCTATATGGGAAAAGAATCTTAAAAAGAGTGGATGTATGTATATGTACAACTGATTCACTTTGCTGTACACCTTAAACTAACACAACATTGCAAATCAAGTCTACTGAAATGAAAAAATTTTAAAGAGAAAGAATAGAGGTGGAGGAATCATGTCCCTGAATTTAGACTATACTACAAAAGTATAGTACTCAAAATATATGGTACTGGCACAAAAAACAAAAATGTAATTCAATGGAATAGGAAAGAAAGCCCAGAAATAAATCCATGTCATTGTGATCAATTAACCTACTACATAGGAAGCAGGAATGTACAACAGAGAATATACAGTTTCTTCAATAAGTGGTGCTACGAAGCTTGGACAGCTCATATAAAAAAATCAAACTGTACTGCTTTCTCACATCATATGCAAAAATAAACTCAAAATAAAACTCTTAGAAGAAAACATAGGTAGTACATTCTTTAGTATCTTATCTTAGCAATATTTTTTTGAACATGTATCCTTAGGCTAGGGAAACAAAAGCAAAAAAAAAAAAAAATTAATGGCACTATATCAAATTAAAAAGCCTTTTCACAACAAAGGAAACTATCAACAAAATAAAAAGGTAATCTACTGAATGGGAGAAGATATTTGCAAACAATATATTTGATAAGGGGGTAATGGGCGGAGGAGCCTGGTAGGCTGCAGTCCATGGGGTCGCGAAGAGTCGGACACGACTTCACTTTCACTTTCACTTTTCACTTTCATGCATTGGAGAAGGAAATGGCAACCCACTCCAGTGTTCTTGCCTGGAGAATCCCAGGGACGGGGGAGCTTGGTTGGCTGCCGTCTATGGGGTCGCACAGAGTCGTACACGACTGAAGCGACTTAGCAGCAGCAATAGTACTTTGGCAACCTCATGCGAAGAGTTGACTCATTGGAAAAGACTCTGATGCTGGGAAGGATTGGGGGGCAGGAGGAGAAGGGGATGACAAAGGACGACATGGCTGGATGGCATCACTGACTCGATGGACGTGAGTCTGAGTGAACTCCGGGAGTTGGTGATGGACAAGGAGGCCCGGCGTGCTGCGATTCATGGGATCACAAAGAGTCAGACACGACTGAGCGACTGAACTGAACTGAACTGAATATCAACATATACAAATAACATACATCTCAACATCAGAAGCAAACAACTGATCTTAAAAATAGACAAAATTCTTTTTTTCAAAGAAGGCATACAAATGACCAGCAGACACATAAAAAGATGCTCAATATCACTGATCATCAGGGAAATGCAGTTCAAAACCACAGTGAGATACTATCTCACATCTGTCAGATTTGGTTATCATCAAAAAGACAAGAAATAACAACTATTAGCTGGGATGTAGACAAAAGGGAATCCTTTTGCAATGCTGATGAGATTGTAAATTGGAGCAGCCACTATGAAAAATAGTATTGTGGTTCCTCAAAAATAAAAATAGAACTGCCATATGAATCAGCAGTTGGACTCTTTGGTATTTGCCCAAAGAAAAGAAAGACACTAATTTGAAAATTTTTTTTAAAATTAAATATATATAAATAAAATAAATTTCAGAAAGGCAAGAGCCCTTCCTAGTACAGAGAATCTTTAAAATGCTGGAAAAAATCTGTAAAATGCTGAAGAAAAAGAAATGTCAATTTGGAATTCTACACCTTACAAAACTAGCCTTCAAGTTAAGGTGAAATAAAGATCTTTTCAGACAGATTAAATCTGAGAGATTTGGCTCTAATAGAAGGCCATTTTAAAAATTTCTGGAAGACATTCTTTAGTCTACATGGATCAGAAGAGATTCAGTGAAAATAGGTGACACAGCTCAGGTCATGTGGTCATCTTTTATTCCTTAATCAGGTGTTCAGTTTCTACAGTCTCAGTGGTAAACCAAGAGTTGAATTTTTACCCCCCATGGGAAGAAGAGTACACTGAGGAAGCCTCTGTGACTTTTCTCCAGCCTCTCTCTTCTGCTTTTCTGTGAGATCTTTACATACATCCTAATCTACCATAAACATTTCAAGGATCATCAGATCGATTGATTCTGAGTCAAATGGTGGAACTGCTTTCAATGAAGCCTGACTTAGACAAAGACTCTTTTCTCTAGAACATATTTCTTGCAAATATGTCTCAAAATATATTATGGAAATTATAGTTGAAGCAAAAAAAATGTGAATTATATAAATTATATCATCATGAATATATCATCCTCTGAAATAGTACAGTACTTATATTTGACAAAAAACTTGCTCTGATAGGATTTCCCAGGTGGCGCTAGTGGTAAAGAACTTACCTGCCAATGCAGGAGATGTAAGAGAGAGGGCTCAATCCCTAGAGGAAATGACAACCCACTCCAGTATTTTTGCCTGAAGAATTCCATTGACAGAGAAGCCTGGCAGGCTTCAGTCCATGAAGCTGCAAAGAGTCAAACATGACTGAAGCAACTTAGATGCATTCACATAGTTGAAGCAAATAAAATATGTATGATGAATTATGTCATTCTCTAAAATAGTACAGTAATTACTTTTGACAAATAACCTGTTCTGATCATTTATTGCTGATTAACAAACCGCCCACCCTAAAATTTAGTGATTTAAAACTGCAATGGTCATTTATTTTTTACTTACAAAACTTCAATTTCCATGTCCCTGTGAGACAGGACAGTTCACCTTTGTTCCACACAATGTCAGCTGGAGTTGCTTGTTTAGTGCAAAACAATGTACTCAAGGTCAGAACTGTTAAGCGAGAGCTATTAGCTGGAGACTTTAGTTGGGGTAGTTGGTTGGGGGCCTTAATCCCCCTCCAGTGACCCTATGTGGCTATTTGGGCTTCTTCATGCCTGTTAGCTCAGTTTCAAGAGCAAAAATTCCTATAATACAGAACATGAAAACTGTCTCTCTCTTAAAATCTGGTCCTGGAAATAATCACAGCATCATTTGCACTATGTTCTATTGCTCAAAAAGTTACCAAACCCACCCAGAGTCCAAAGACAGGGCAAAAATTTCTCCTTTTAATGGGAAAAGCACTAACAAAATTCAAGACTATCTTCAATACACAATATATCGTCTACACTTCCACATCTTCATAGCACTTCATAGTTTACAAAACAGTTTACCATGTTTCTCATTTGATTTTCACAAATACCATTCATGAAGAAAGGATAGAAATATTTATCCCAAGTTTACATAAGAAACTGAAGTTCAGAGATATTGACTATCTCAGTTTTCAAATACCAAGTCTAGATTTGTTATTATCTTCATTATAATGAAAAGAGTTGCAAAAGACTTCTATTTCAGGCTCAGTATGTACTAGGAACCCCACGTCTCTATTTTCTTATGGATAATGAATCTGTCATGCAACCCCAGAATCAGGTGATCCTAAAATTGAATAAAAAGGCTTCAACCTCCCTAGCACCATCCTGGGAGAGTCTGGAGACTTTCTTGACATAAATCATCCTTCCTTGTTTTGTTGGCTTTGACTGTGGATATTCAACTTGTCTCAAAGACACCAAATATTTTCTTTCTATCAAGTGAAGTCACTCAGTCGTGTCCAACTCTTTGCGACCCCTTGGACTGTAGCCTATCAGGCTCCTCCGTCCATGGGATTTCCCAGGCAAGAGTGCTGGAGTGGATTGCCATTTCCTTCTCCAGGGGATCTTCCCGTCCCAGGAATTGAATGGCTTTACTGTCTGAGCCACCAGGGAAGCCTCCACCCCAATTCTTTCCTTCACTGCAAAACCTCCTCCAATTGCCACTCAAGCCCCTGTATCCATTCTCTGAACAAAGTCCCCACATCATTTATTACTGTACAACTCTTGGTGTTTATCATACTCTGTTTCACATGATATATTTGAGTACGTCTAGCCTCTAAAATTTAAGAACTTGGAGAACAGAAAGTGTAAGACAGTGACTCATATTTGTTTCTCACTGCTTCCAGGGTCCAGTGTGGTAGTTGATATATCTCAACAACTCCACAAATACCTGTTAGAAGACATAGATAAACAACTTTAAAAAAGTGTAGTGCAAATTGTTTACATAAGTATTGAAACTCCATTATTGTATTGGCTCTAAATTAGTTTTTCCAGCATTTCATTAGGAAAAACTTGTCCTTGGTTATCTATGATTTAGTTCACTATTTAGTATAGCCAGCCCAATGATAACTTTCAAATTTTCATACATTTTATTTAAATCCTGTTTCAGTTTTTGAAACGAAGTTTAGGTTTAAATAGTTAAATAAGCAGTCATTCAGCAGAAACAGATCACTGAGATACCATTTAATAATCTGCGCCTTTATTTTGTTTAATGGAAAAAAATAGAATTCCATTGCATAAATATGGTCTATTTTCAGTTGTAAAAACTCATGAGTGGATTACATGGGAATACCTTTTCATGAACATAAGGTAAATTTTTCTGCTTTCCTCTGACATACCTGAATTAGAGCTGTAGAAAACCGTTCCTTTAAGTTAAAAACACATTTTAAAAAGGATAATTCCTTAGAGAATGGGTGTGAGATGGCAGGTACATTCCAGGGTGGCATTAGTTTAGGTAGCACTGACCATGTAACAGATTAACCATCGATGCTTAGTGTATAACACAGGTTTATTTCTTACTCATCTAACTTCCACATGTGGATGCTTCTAGTCTCAGGGACCTGGGGACCCAATCTCATCCTCTTTCAGCATATGACTCAAAGTTCATGTGGAAATCAAGAAGATAACAAAAAAGATTATGTAAGGCAATCAAATCTAATCTTTAAAAAAATGGATTATCACTTCTTTTGTTCCCTTAACCATTAAGTAATAAACAGCTGAACATTAACCACTAAGGCTCTAAATTTAAAGATTTTGGTTGAAATGAAAAGCTACTAATGGATATTAATGGCAGCATAGTTTATGGGCTGACATATAATTGTTCATGTAATTGTCTTTGTATATCTGCCCTAGGAAAATCTTACAGCTCTGCTAAGTAACAGATTGCATTTTTCTTTTGTCATCCTAAACGGCAGAATTAAGATTTTCTGTAGAAATCAATTTTATTGTGTTCTATAAAATGATTTTTCTGCCAAATTAAAGGTCTGATTTATTTTTAATAATTCCATTTAAAACTTAGAGTTTTCAAAATGAGATGTAACTCATGAGAAAATTAACTTGAATTATATCCTAAAATGACTCCATCATAGTCACTCAGGTAGCTTCATCTTAGTTCAATGCCTGTGACTTCAGTTACAAAAAAACAGCTACTGCTATATCATAATGGAGACTTTTAGTCAAGACAGTGGCATAACTCTATGTTGTTACACTCCTCTGCTCCAAATACATGCCAATAATATGATTTTAAATTTTTAAAGAAATGCAAAAAATAATACCAGGTTTAAAAATATGATGTGATAAACAATTCTGGAGTTCATAGACAGCAGAAATACAAATTGATGAGCAGGACAAAATTACATGCCTGCTCATTTCTCAGGTTAGAAGCAGGCAGTGTTCAGTAGGAGTTTGCTCCTGAATGATACCAGACATTAGAAGAAGCCATTTTATTTAAATCCTGTTTCAGTTTTTGAAACGAAGTTTAGGTTTAAATAGTTAAATAAGCAGTCATTCAGCAGAAACAGATCACTGAGATACCATTTAATAATCTGCGCCTTTATTTTGTTTAATGGAAAAAAATAGAATTCCATTGCATAAATATGGTCTATTTTCAGTTGTAAAAACTCATGAGTGGATTATATGGGAATACCTTTTCATGAACATAAGGTAAATTTTTCTGCTTTCCTCTGACATACCTGAATTAGAGCTGTAGAAAACCGTTCCTTTAAGTTAAAAACACATTTTAAAAAGGATAATTCCTTAGAGAATGGGTGTGAGATGGCAGGTACACTCCAGGGTGGCATTAGTTTAGGTAGCACTGACCATGTAACAGATTAACCATCGATGCTTAGTGTATAACACAGGTTTATTTCTTACTCATCTAACTTCCACACGTGGATGCTTCTAGTCTCAGGGACCTGGGGACCCAATCTCATCCTCTTTCAGCATATGACTCAAAGTTCATGTGGAAATCAAGAAGATAACAAAAAAGATTATGTAAGGCAATCAAATCTAATCTTTAAAAAAATGGATTATCACTTCTTTTGTTCCCTTAACCATTAAGTAATAAACAGCTGAACATTAACCACTAAGGCTCTAAATTTAAAGATTTTGGTTGAAATGAAAAGCTACTAATGGATATTAATGGCAGCATAGTTTATGGGCTGACATATAATTGTTCATGTAATTGTCTTTGTATATCTGCCCTAGGAAAATCTTACAGCTCTGCTAAGTAACAGATTGCATTTTTCTTTTGTCATCCTAAACGGCAGAATTAAGATTTTCTGTAGAAATCAATTTTATTGTGTTCTATAAAATGATTTTTCTGCCAAATTAAAGGTCTGATTTATTTTTAATAATTCCATTTAAAACTTAGAGTTTTCAAAATGAGATGTAACTCATGAGAAAATTAACTTGAATTATATCCTAAAATGACTCCATCATAGTCACTCAGGTAGCTTCATCTTAGTTCAATGCCTGTGACTTCAGTTACAAAAAAACAGCTACTGCTATATCATAATGGAGACTTTTAGTCAAGACAGTGGCATAACTCTATGTTGTTACACTCCTCTGCTCCAAATACATGCCAATAATATGATTTTAAATTTTTAAAGAAATGAAAAAAATAATACCAGGTTTAAAAATATGATGTGATAAACAATTCTGGAGTTCATAGACAGCAGAAATACAAATTGATGAGCAGGACAAAATTACATGCCTGCTCATTTCTCAGGTTAGAAGCAGGCAGTGTTCAGTAGGAGTTTGCTCCTGAATGATACCAGACATTAGAAGAAGCCAGTGGCTATGGTGGGTTTGCCTTCTTCTCTGATAAATAGAGACTCAGATTATGCTACCTAATCTTCATCTGCAGCTATTACTATCATCTGTCAGGGGAGCCTAAAGGCAGAAAGAGTGTTGAAATTACACAAACTATTCTTCTCTTTTGGTTTCTGGATACACAAGAATCCCACAGTCATCAGAAAGGAACTAATCATCAGTCTAGACTGTAAGACTGATTTCTGTGCAGCAGAGTTGGGATCCAATGTTGGGGACAATGAAAAAACTGAAAGAGAGAGGAGACAGTGAGAGAGACAGAGAGAGAAAGAGAGAGAAAAGGGAAAAACAACATGCATCAAACTAAAACATTTCCACTCAAAATGAGCTTATAACCCCTAGTTTAAAAGTACCTGGAGAAGAAAAAACAAGATATGTGAAGAAATACAATTCTAAGAAAGTCTTCCAGATGAAATTAATGTTGTAAAATAGTCTGACAAAGACTTTTTAAAGGTATATTTAGGAAGGTGAAGGTGAAGTCGCTCAGTCGTGTCTGACTCTTTGTGACCCCGTGGACTGTAGCCTACCAGGCTCCTCCATCCATGGGATTCTCCAGGCAAGAATACTGGAGTGGGTTGCCATTTCCTTCTCCAGGGGATCTTCCCGACCCAGGGATCGAACCCAGGTCTCCCGCATTGGAGGCAGCCACTTTAACCTCTGAGCCACCAGGGAAGCCTAAAGGTATGTTTAAGATGACTCAAACAGGAGAAAAAAAAAAAAAAAAATGAGGTCCTATTTATGCATTGAAACCAGAGGTCTGCAAACTTTTTTTGGTAAAGTGCCACTAAGTACATTTTTTTGGCTTTGCTTGCTCTTCTGTCTTTTCTGTACCTACTCAAGTCTATTTTTATAGCAAGAAAGAAGCCATGGATAATACATAAATGAATGAGTGAGACTGTGTTTCAATAAAACTGTATTTATAGAAATAGTTGCTGCTGCTAAGTTGCTTCAGTCGTGTCTAACTCTGTGTGACCCCATAGACGGCAGCCCACCAAGCTCCCCATCCCTGGAATTCTCTAGGCAAGAACACAGAGTGGGTTGCCATTTCCTTCTCCAATGCATGAAAGTGAAGCCACTCAGTCATGTCTGACTCTTTGCGACCCCATGGACTGCAGCCTACCAAGCTCCTCCATCCATGGGATTTTCCAGACAAGAGTACTAGAGTGGGGTGCCATTGACTTCTCTGATAGAAATAGCAGTAAGCTAGGTAGAGACTGAATCATAGTTGCAGACTCCTGATTTAAAGAAACACGAAACTATGAAACAAAAACAGGCAGAACTGTGATAGGAACTGGTAGATATGAAAAAGGAAAGAGTTAGAAACCTTGAACTAAAAATATGATCATTAACATAAAATAATGATCAAAAAAGAATTAGCAAATTGTTCTTAAAAAAAAACAAAGCTAAATAGCAGTAAGCTAGGTAGAGACTGAATCATAGTTGCAGACTCCTGATTTAAAGAAACACGAAACTATGAAACAAAAACAGGCAGAACTGTGATAGGAACTGGTAGATATGAAAAAGGAAAGAGTTAGAAACCTTGAACTAAAAATATGATCATTAACATAAAATAATGATCAAAAAAGAATTAGCAAATTGTTCTTAAAAAAAAAACAAAGCAAAAAAAAAAAAAAAAGATACAGTTCTAAAAACCATTAAGATTTTTGTTAAATTTGGGTGGAAGATGAAAACATTACATGCATTTTAGAACTTACCAGGAAAATAAGTATCATTAAACAGGTATGTTTAAAACACATTTAAGGAAAACTATTAAAATAATAAGAACACATTTTATAGCTTCCAAAGCAGCAGAGGGAGACAAAAGGTATAGAGTTAACAGGACAAGGAGCAAACATCCTATTTTATGTAGACACAATACATAATTGTGTACACAATTGCATTTCACTGTCCATTTAAATTCAGAAGTGACCACGTAACTCCTTTCGGTGAGTGAGATGGGGGTGGAAGTGGCCAGTGTAACTTGCAGCTCAAAGAAATGTAGTGCTGGGCATATTCTCTTTTCTCGGCCTCTCCTACAGGAACACATGTCCAGATGAAGCCTGCATAGGTCTGAGTTTCAATGAGTTAATTAGCCATCCCACCATCATCTTACAGAGTGAGTGAGAAATAACCTTGATTTGAAGCAACAAATTTGGGACTTTGTTACTCCAGTATCCCAAGCTTTTTCTGAATGATAGGCTTTAGCAGTCCACAAAAGGGGAAGGTACAAGGAAAAGAGAAAGCCTGGCAAACAGAAAATAATGCAATCATAAGACTGAAGGCAAAAGGACAAAAGGGTGGCAGAGGATGTGATGGTTAGACAGCATCACCAACTCAATGGACATGAATTTGAGCAAACTCCAGGAGATAGTGAAGAACAGGGAAGCCTGGTATACTGCAATCCATGAGGTCACAAAGAGTCAAACAACTTGGCAACTGAAAACAAGACTAAATCTATTATAAATCACAATAAATATATTACACTCATTTGTTAAAGAAAAGACTTGGACTGAATTTAGAATCATATGATTCTTAATAACAAGATTTAAAAGCACATAGGTACACTGTTCATTAGTTTGAGTATTCAAGCAGACACAAAGACAAGATTAAACATGTAGGAGGTTCATTGAATAAATGCCTGTACAAAAAGTTGAAGGTGCGAAAGGAGGGGAGTCTTCCAGCTGTGATGCATGTTTGAATTCTGCATAGGACAGGGAGCAGGAAGGACCTAGTAGGAGAGTCTAAAGTACAGTGCAATTCCAGGAAATTCAGTTCAGTTCAGTTCAGTTCAGTCGCTCAGTCATGTCCAACTCTTTGTGACCCCATGAATCGCAGCACGCCAAGCCTCCCTGTCCATCACCACTCCCGGAGTTCACTCAGACTCACGTCCATCGAGTCAGTGATGCCATCCAGCCATCTCATCCTCTGTTCCCTTCTCCTCCTGCCCCCAATCCCTCCCAGCATCAGAGTCTTTTCCAATGAGTCAACTCATCACATGAGGTGGCCAAAGTACTGGAGTTTCAGTTTTAGCATCATTCCTTCCAAAGAAATCCCAGGGCTGATCTCCTTCAGAATGGACTGGTTGGATCTCCTTGCAGTCCAAGGGACTCTCATGAGTCTTCTCCAACAGCACAGTTCAAAAGCATCAATTCTTCGGTGCTCAGCTTTCTTCACAGTCTCACTCTCACAATATGTGACACTAATTGAGGGTCCCTGAGTTAAGGCCACCTGGTTAAAGAGCCCTACATGTCAGAGAAAGGCACCTGCTTTAGTTCTCCTGATCTGCTCTGTCTTTGGGAGTGGCCAGTGGGAAGCCTGGTTCATCATGACTTGGTGGTGGATTCAAAGGAGCAGCCACTGGAGCATCTGGTCAATCACACTTCCTGATTAGGAGACCTAAACCATATGTTTCCATGGCTACCAAAACCAGAGAGTTACATATAAAGGGATGGGAAATTTCTATCAAACAAAACCTAAGCAAAAGAAAGCAACATAAGAATATTGATATCTTTTTAAAAAGAATATTTATATTAGAATAGTTGAAGGCTAAAGCATTCAAGGGGCTTCCCAGGTAGGTCAGTGGTAAAAGAATCCAATACTGCCAATGCAGGAGACGCAAGAGATGTTGGTTCCATCCCTGGTTCAGGAAGGACAAAATGGCAACCCACTCCAGTATTCTTGCCTGGAGAATCCCATGTGTAGAGGAGCCTGGTGAACCCCAGTACATAGGATCACAAAAAGTCAAACATGACTGAGCAACTGAGCATGGACTCAAGGGCATTTAAAGAACAAAAGAAAGAAACTATTCACTAATAACTTCAAAAGGAGCCCTGGTGGCTTTCAGTTTAGCTCAGCTAAACTGAAGCTAGACTTCTTGGAATACCTGTGTTCCTTCTCATATTTCTCTCTATTTCTATATGAAGGTTGGTGTCAATAGAAATTCACATGAGACTGGGGAGGCAGAAGTTGTAATACTCACCTTTGTGCTCAGCAGCACCCAGGACAGCCCTGGGCCCAAGCTCCTCTGACTTCTGCACCCATGTCCACTGTTCTGGGCACAGAGGACCAGCTTCCCCCATAGGCCACCTTCATTACCCAAGGTCAAGGCTTGCAAACAGTGAGATACAGACATGGGTTTCCGCTTGTGCCTGCTGGATTGCTCTTTATCCTTGCTTTGCTCACTTCCTGGCCATCTTCCTTCCTAGCTCTTGCCCTCATGCTCTGCAGCAGACACAAAGCAGCACGGAAACTTTAACCACAGTCCACGGTTCGATTTGGTCAATACCCCTGCACTAAATCCCTCCTTCAACATTCCTCACAGTGGTTCTGAGTCTCTGATCTTGCCCTAACTGATAGACCAGAATCATGAAAGACAATGGGACTATTAAGAATTACACAGAGTGAAGTAAATCAGAAAGAAAAACACCAATACAGTATGCTGCTAAGTCACTTCAGTCGTGTCCGACTCTGTGCAACCCCATAGATGGCAGCCCACCAGGCTCCCCCATCCCTGGGATTCTCCAGGCAAGAACACTGGAGTGGGTTGCCATTTCCTTCTCCAATGCATGAAAGTGAAAAGTGAAGGTGAAGTCGCTCAGTCGTGTCCGACCCTCAGCGACCCCATGGACTGCAGCCTTCCAGGCTCCTCTGTCCGTGGGATTCACGCCAAGCCTCCCTGTCCATCACCACTCCCGGAGTTCACTCAGACTCACGTCCATCGAGTCAGTGATGCCATCCAGCCATCTCATCCTCTGTTCCCTTCTCCTCCTGCCCCCAATCCCTCCCAGCATCAGAGTCTTTTCCAATGAGTCAACTCATCACATGAGGTGGCCAAAGTACTGGAGTTTCAGTTTTAGCATCATTCCTTCCAAAGAAATCCCAGGGCTGATCTCCTTCAGAATGGACTGGTTGGATCTCCTTGCAGTCCAAGGGACTCTCATGAGTCTTCTCCAACAGCACAGTTCAAAAGCATCAATTCTTCGGTGCTCAGCTTTCTTCACAGTCTCACTCTCACAATATGTGACACTAATTGAGGGTCCCTGAGTTAAGGCCACCTGGTTAAAGAGCCCTACATGTCAGAGAAAGGCACCTGCTTTAGTTCTCCTGATCTGCTCTGTCTTTGGGAGTGGCCAGTGGGAAGCCTGGTTCATCATGACTTGGTGGTGGATTCAAAGGAGCAGCCACTGGAGCATCTGGTCAATCACACTTCCTGATTAGGAGACCTAAACCATATGTTTCCATGGCTACCAAAACCAGAGAGTTACATATAAAGGGATGGGAAATTTCTATCAAACAAAACCTAAGCAAAAGAAAGCAACATAAGAATATTGATATCTTTTTAAAAAGAATATTTATATTAGAATAGTTGAAGGCTAAAGCATTCAAGGGGCTTCCCAGGTAGGTCAGTGGTAAAAGAATCCAATACTGCCAATGCAGGAGACGCAAGAGATGTTGGTTCCATCCCTGGTTCAGGAAGGACAAAATGGCAACCCACTCCAGTATTCTTGCCTGGAGAATCCCATGTGTAGAGGAGCCTGGTGAACCCCAGTACATAGGATCACAAAAAGTCAAACATGACTGAGCAACTGAGCATGGACTCAAGGGCATTTAAAGAACAAAAGAAAGAAACTATTCACTAATAACTTCAAAAGGAGCCCTGGTGGCTTTCAGTTTAGCTCAGCTAAACTGAAGCTAGACTTCTTGGAATACCTGTGTTCCTTCTCATATTTCTCTCTATTTCTATATGAAGGTTGGTGTCAATAGAAATTCACATGAGACTGGGGAGGCAGAAGTTGTAATACTCACCTTTGTGCTCAGCAGCACCCAGGACAGCCCTGGGCCCAAGCTCCTCTGACTTCTGCACCCATGTCCACTGTTCTGGGCACAGAGGACCAGCTTCCCCCATAGGCCACCTTCATTACCCAAGGTCAAGGCTTGCAAACAGTGAGATACAGACATGGGTTTCCGCTTGTGCCTGCTGGATTGCTCTTTATCCTTGCTTTGCTCACTTCCTGGCCATCTTCCTTCCTAGCTCTTGCCCTCATGCTCTGCAGCAGACACAAAGCAGCACGGAAACTTTAACCACAGTCCACGGTTCGATTTGGTCAATACCCCTGCACTAAATCCCTCCTTCAACATTCCTCACAGTGGTTCTGAGTCTCTGATCTTGCCCTAACTGATAGACCAGAATCATGAAAGACAATGGGACTATTAAGAATTACACAGAGTGAAGTAAATCAGAAAGAAAAACACCAATACAGTATGCTGCTAAGTCACTTCAGTCGTGTCCGACTCTGTGCAACCCCATAGATGGCAGCCCACCAGGCTCCCCCATCCCTGGGATTCTCCAGGCAAGAACACTGGAGTGGGTTGCCATTTCCTTCTCCAATGCATGAAAGTGAAAAGTGAAGGTGAAGTCGCTCAGTCGTGTCCGACCCTCAGCGACCCCATGGACTGCAGCCTTCCAGGCTCCTCTGTCCATGGGATTTTCCAGGCAAGAGTACTGGGGTGGGGTGCCATTGCCTTCCCCGCCAATACAGTATACTAACGCATATATATGGAATTTAGAAAGATGGTAATGATGACCCTATACACGAGACAGCAAAAGAGACAAGAGACACAGAAGTAAAGAACAGTCTTTTGGACTCTGTGGGAGAAGACGAGGGTGGAATGGTTTGAGAGAATAGCATTGAAACATATGTATTATCATATGTGAAATAGATCACCAGTCCAGGTTCGATGCATGAGACAGGGTTGCTCAGGGCTGGTGCACTGGGATGACCCTGAAGGATGGGATTGGGAGGGTGGTGGGAAGTGGGTTCAGGATGGGGAACACATGTACAACCCATGGCTGATTCACGTCAATGTATGGCAAAAACGACTAATACTGTAAAGTAATTACCCTCCAATTAAAATAAATAAATTAATTAATTTTTAAAATATATTAAAAAAAAGAATTGTTAAATTCATGGTAGAATTTAACATACTTCTATGAGAAGTTGAAAAATCAAGCAGACAAAAAACAATGAAAGATTTAAAAATCAATATTAACAATATTGATCTAATATATTAATAGAGTGGATCAAGAAAACCAGGTAGAACTTTCAGAAATACTGTTCAAAAACAAAGAAAGAAGGATGATATGACACACAATATTAAATTAAAAGAGGACTAATTACAGATACTAGAAGGATCCTAAAAAGTCAGAGCTTAGACAATTTTTGGCAAATAAAATTTATAATTTTGATGAACTGGATAATATTCACTAAGTCACTTCAGTCATGTCTGACTCTTTGTGACCCTATGGATTGTAACCTGCCAGGCTCCTCTATCCATGGGATTCCCCAAGCAGAAATACTGGAGTGGGTGACCCCATGGACTGCAGCCCACCAGGCTCTTCCGTCCATGGGAGTTTCCAGGCAAGAGTGCTGGAGTGGGGTGCCATTGCCTTCTCCAATTACAGATACTAGAAGGATCCTAAAAAGTCAGAGCTTAGACAATTTTTGGCAAATAAAATTTATAATTTGGATGAACTGGATAATATTCACTAAGTCACTTCAGTCATGTCTGACTCTTTGTGACCCTACGGACTGTAACCTGCCAGGCTCCTCTATCCATGGGATTCCCCAAGCAGAAATACTGGAGTGGTCTGCCATGCCCTCCTCCAGGGCCTTTTCCCAACCCAGGGATTGAACCCACGTCTCTTACATTTCTTGCACTGGCAGACGGGTTCTTTATAATTTAGCACCACCTGGGAAGTCCCAGTATAAATCACTAAAACTCAAGATGAAATGGAAAACCACAATAAGGCAATGAACCTTACAGAAACTGGATTATTAATAGATTATTTGTTAGATTTATAATGAATCTAAGACCCAGCTGGCTTTCAAGGTAAACCTGACTCTAAGGAAAAACTTATTGTTTTATATTAACTGTTGCAGAAAATTACACGAACAATAACAAAAAAGTAATAGTAATACCAAGGAATATACAAGAAAAGTATAGACTAATCTCACTTATAAACATAGACACTAAAACATTAAATAAAATGCAAGCAAGTATAAATAAGCTATTAAAAATTAATATGTCATGAACAAGAAAAGTTTACCCCAAGTATAAGATGGTTCAGCCTCAGAAAATCTATTAAACACCATAGTAACAAGTAAAGGAGAAAAATAATAAAATAAAGTATATGCTAAAAATACAAAAAACTGTTCAAAATTACATTTATAATTTAAAACTTTTAGTAAACTCAAAAAAGAAAGCTATTTCCTTAATGAAGAATATCTGTGAAAAACCTAAAACAAGCATTATCTTTAATTGGAGACATCTAAAGGCACTATTTTAAATCAAAAATAAAATAAAAATGACTATCATTGTATTGTTGCCTGGAGAAGCCCATGGACAGAGGAGTCTGGTGGGCTGCAATCTGAGGGGTCGCAAAGAGGCACGACTGAGCGACTAACACTACTACTATCATTGCCATTTTACTTAACATTTTACTTTTACTGGAAATTCTAACTAATGCACTAAGATAAGTAAAAGAAATAAAATCTATAAGTATTATAAAGAAAGATGTGGCTATCTTTATTTAGAGGTGAACTAATTGCACGGAAAATCCATAAAAATATACCAATTATTTAAAATATTGATAAATCAAGAAAGTTCACTGGTTGTGATATCCATACAAAATCACAAAATTAGTAGCAGTTCAGTGTGCTAACTGAGGAGCCTGGCATGCTGCAGTCCATGAGGTTGCAAAGAGTCAGATATGACTTAGCAACTGAACAACAACAAATGCTAATAATCACTTTGAAAATATAAAAGAAAACAAGATTCAACTCAAAATATCTTCAAAACCTGATGCTAAGATTCTAGCCAACAAAATACGGATGGAGAGACTCAAAAACATGAATTTTAAATTTTGCTAAATTAATCTATCGATTCAATTTGGTTATAGTCAAAACTTTACCATATTTTTAAGGAATTTGACATAGCTATCCTAAAATTTACTTGGAAAATTGAAATGCTCTAGACAATTCTGAAAATAAGCATTAAACAGTAACTTGTCCTATGAGACAGAATTTCCTTTGTAGTTGTAAATGAAACAGTAATGTATTAGGATAGGGAAAGGCAAATTGACAAAGGATAAAGGATACAGAATACAAAATTTAGAAACAGACCCAGACATATATCAAAAAATACTATGTAATACCTGTGTCCTTACAAATTAGTCAGGAACAATGAATTATCCAACAAATGGTCCAGGGAGAGTTGGTTTTCCTTATGTGGGGAATATCAGATATCCATTCCTACTATACACACCAACAAATATCAAGTTCAATAAACACCTAAGAGTGAAAATTAAAACTTTTAGAAAAAAAAAAATTCTTAAAGAAAAAGCCACAAAACTTTATGATTTTGAAGAAAAGGAGAATTTCTTAAATGACACTCAATGAACCAAAATCCTTAAAAGAAAAGATTGATAAACATGACTACATTAAAAATAAAACATTAGACATGTCCCAAGACAAATAGCATGGGGTCGCAAAGAGTCGGACCCAACTGAGCGACTGAACTGAACTGAAGACAAACAGAATGAAAACCAAAGTCCAGACTGGAATAAGAAATCTGTAAATGCTTTGAAATGTGATTTTCAGTTTGAAAAAAATTCATTCATAGCATATTTGATCTATTTTTTTTTAATTTAAATGAATAGCTGAATTTGAACTGTGGGCATTGCATCTTTACATGACCAATTTTCTAAATGTTCTAGTTTGTGAGCCTAATAATCATTTAGAAAACCTAAAATCCTAATTAGTTTTAAGTCAAAGATGTCTGTTGTCATGTTTCCACGGTTGAAAAAATTTATACGGTGTTACCCAAAGTAATTCCTGTTGCTTTTGAAATAATAAATGTCAGTGAAATGAAATACTAGGGCTTAGCTCTTCTGGGGTCAGTGCACCAGTGACAGCCTGGGAGCTCTGTTCCATTCGGAATCAAGTCAGAGTCCTCACGGGAGTCCAGTGTGTGTTCCGTGAACTACAGTCTTATTGGTGGCCTTTGTCCAGGCCCACATTATCCAAAATGTACCTTCTAGATACATTTTCTTTCCTAACCCGGATCCTTAAGTATTTGTCATAGACAATTTTTCCAAACCAGTAGTAAGGATTTTTTTTTTTTTTTAATTAACTGGAGAATGGTGATGTTGGAAGCATGGGGAGTCTAAATTACTAGCACTCTTACCTTCCATTCCTGGGACCATCTGGTTGAAATATGCTGAAGGGAAAAGCAGCATATGGTTTATTTGTCTCCCTAGAAATTTCAATTTAGTAGGGACATCTTGGTAGGAGTTTGAAATGGAGAAATGGTATTTGAAGAGAACTGAGAGACATTTTTCTATTAAATTCCATGGACACACCAATGCAAAAGGGGATTCTTCAAGCGCCCTTCCCCGACTGTCTTCGTAGGAGGAAACACCGTGTCAGAGGAATGGAGTCTTGAGAACAAGGGAAGGGACACATAGCACTCCCTTGTAGTGGAGGGACACATAGCACCCAGAGACATTTCTGAAGAAAGAGGTAAGAGAAAAGAACCACCAACCGTGGAACGTCTCACCCTCCACTGTGCTTCAACTACAACCCCAGTCAATGAATGACTACATTCAGTTAAGTGATGAGAAGAATAAACCAGCTCAGCTCAGTTCAGTCGCTCAGTCGTCTCTGACTCTTTGCGACCCCATGAACCGCAGCACACCAGGCCTCTCTGTCCATCACCAACTCCCGGAGTCCACCCAAACCCATGTCCGTCGAGTCGGTGATGCCATTCAACCATCTCGTCCTCTGTCATTCCCTTCTCCTCCTGTCCTCAATCTTTCCCAGCATCAGGGTCTTTTCAAATGAGTCAGCTCTTCACATCAGGTGACCACAGTATTGGAGTTTCAGCTTCAACATCAGTCCTTCCAATGAACATCCAGGACTGATCTCCTTTAGGATGGACTGGTTGGATCTCCTTGCAGTCCAAGGGACTCTCAAGAGTAAACCATGTTCTGTCCAATTCAGAATATGCTTTTGTTGCATTTTTAATTGCCTAAATAATTATTATGGCACCTATATGCTTTGAATGCCATGACAAAATTTTGGATTAGCAAACAAGGGGAAAAAAAGTTGCCATTTGTGTATGTGTGTGTGTGTATTTGTTCATCTGGCTGTCTCTAGAGACAGGATTCACAGAACATTCATCACATGTTCCCAGGTTGAGTCCTACTTCTTCCAGGTGTATACTGTGACCTGGACAAGTTACTTACTGAATTTTAGTTTCCTCACCAATAAAATAGAAATTATAGTACCTCAAGGAAAAGAGATTTGAAAATTCAGGATTGCTAAAACGTGTAAATATAATAATGACATAACATAATAAAAAATTGTCTTCTCTACTTGGGAAAGATAAGGTGATATTAGACTGTCAGTGCTTTATTCTTATTGACCTTGTAAATCTTTTAGGAAATGTTGTTTTCTGAAAAAACTGAAATATGTCTACAATTAGATATTAACCCCATTCTTAAAACATGATTAACTATTTTTTTTCATTACACTTTAAGTTTGTGCTCATCATAATTAAAATTTACCAAAGCTATAAAGCTGTTTTAAAAGTTGTTTATATGAATGTCTACCTAGATATATCCATGTCTATCAACTAGAACATACTATTACACTTTGTAGAGATCTTCACAGTCTTGTAAAATATTGTAAATATTCTTGATTAAAAATGTAGAATCCAGAAAATAAAAGATTCTTAGTTTTAATTTTGGAAGACTTAATCTAAAATCCACAAATAATAGATTAGACTATAATCATCAATAGAGTGGAAGCCTTTGCTTTAGATTATCCATTTCTGCCATAAGTCAGTTATTTGTTCATTTATTCAATCAAGAAATAATTACCAACCAGATTTTAATTACTCTCCTATTTTGTCCCTCTAAAGAAACAAGTAGCTCACACTTCAGGAGTTTTCCATCTCCATATCCATTGATCACCCAACTGCCTTCTTTGATTTAAGCATCTTTGGAATTACCATTTCCTTCTGGGAGTTAAACTTCATGAAAACCTGCAAACTTTCCTTGACACTCCTGTATCTAATCACATAGCCCTTGAGGATACCTGAACTCGCTCCTTCATGTTGTTGTTATACATTCACTAAGTTGTGGCTGACTCTTTGAGAACCCATGGACTGCAACATGCCAGTGTTCCCTGTCCTTCTCTATCTCCATGAGCTTTGCTCAAACTCATATCCAGTGAGTCGATGATGCTGTCCAATCAATCTCATCCTCTGTTGCCTGCTTCTCCTCCTGCCCTCAATTTTTCCCAACATCCAGGGTCTTTTACAGTGAGTCAGCTCTTTGCAACAGGTGGCCAAATTGCTGAAGCTTCAGCTTCAACATCAGTTCTTCCAATGAATATTCAGGGTTGACTGGTTTGGTCTCCTTACTGTCCAAGGGACTCTCCAGAAACTTCTCCAGCACCACAATTTAAAAGCATCAATTCTTTGGCATTCAACCTTCTTTACTGTCCAGCTCTCACATCCATATGTCACCACTGGAAAAACCAAAGCTCTGACTCTAAGGACCTTTGTTGGAAAAGTGATGTCTCTGCTTTTTAATATGCTGTCTAGGTTTCTCATAGCTTTTCTTCCAAAGAACAAGCATCTTTTAATTTCATGACTTCAGCCACCATCTGCAGTGATTTTGTAGCCCAAGAAAATAAAATCTGTCATTCCTTACACTATTTGTCATGAAGTGAGAGGACAAGATGCCATGATCTTGCTGCTGCTGCTGCTGCTAAGTCACTTCAGTCCTGTCCAACTCTGTTCAACCCCATAGACGGCAGCCCACCAGGCTCCCCTGTCCCTGGAATTCTCCAGGCAAAAACACTGGAGTGGGTTGTCATTTCCTTCTCCAGTGCATGAAAGTGAAAAGTGAAAGTGAAGTCGCTCAGTCGTGTCTGACCCTCAGTGACCCCATGGACTGTAGCCTTCCAGGCTCCTCTGTCCATGTGATTTTCCAAACAAGAGTACTGGAGTGGGGTGCCATTGCCTTCTCTGGCCATGATCTTAGTTTTTTGAATATTGAGTTTTAAGCCAGTATTTTCAATCTCCTCTTTCCCCCTCGTCAAGAGGTTCTTTAGTTTCTCTTTACTTTCTGCCATTAGAGTGGTACCATCTGCATATCTGAGATTGTTGATATTTCTCCCAGCAATCTTGATTCCAGCTTGAGATTCATTCAGCTTGGCATTTTGCATGATGTAACCTCCCCAGAAGTTAAATAAGCAGGGTGACCATATGCAGCCTTGACCTATCCCTTCCCTAATTTTGAACAAGTCCATTGTTCCATGTTGGTTCTACCTGTTGCTTCTTGACCCACACACAGGTTTCTTAGGAAACAAATAAGGTGGTCTGGTATTCCCATCTCTTTAAGAGTTTCCCAAAGTTTGTTATGATCCACACAGTCAAAGGCTTTAGCATAGTTAGTGAAGCAGAAGTAGATGTTTTTCTAGATTTCCCTTTTTCATCTATGACCCAACAGATGTTGGCAATTTGACCTCTGGTTCCTCTGCCTTTTCTCAATACAGCTTGTACATCTAGAAGTTCTTGGTTCAAATACTGTTGAAGCTTTACAGTCAAAGGCTTTAGCATAGTTAGTGAAGCAGAAGTAGATGTTTTTCTAGATTTCCCTTTTTCATCTATGACCCAACAGATGTTGGCAATTTGACCTCTGGTTCCTCTGCCTTTTCTCAATACAGCTTGTACATCTAGAAGTTCTTGCTTCAAATACTGTTGAAGCTTAGCTTAAAAGATTTAGAGCATTACCTTGCTAGCACATGAAACGAATTCAACTGTATTGTAGTTTGAACATTCTTTGGCACTGCCTTTCTTTGGGATTGGAATGAAAACTGACCTTTCCCAGTCCTGTGGCCACTGCTGAGTTTCCCATATTTGCTGGCATATTGAGTGCAGCACTTTAACGGCATCATCTTTTGGGATTTGAAATAGCTCAGATGGAATTCCATCACCTCCATTGGCTATGTTTGTAGTAATGCTTCCTAAGGCCCACTTCACTTCACACGGGATGTCTGGCTCTAGGTGAGTGACCACACTATCATGGCTATATGGGCCATGAAGACTTTTTTGTATAGCTCTCTTGTGCATTCTTGCCATCACTTCTTAATCTCTTCTGCTTCTGTTATGTCCTTGCAATTTCTGTCTTTATTGTGCCCATCTTTGCACAAAGTGTTCCCTCAGTATCTCCAGTTTTCTTAAAGAGATCTCTAGTTTTTCCCATTCTATTGTTTTCCTCTATTTCTTTGCATTGTTCTCTTAAAAAGGCTTAAGTGATGATCAGAATAACTCACCAACTCATCCAGTATTTTCTGGGTGTCTGGGTTATTTACATTGATATCAATGGTATTTTTAGAAAGGAAAAGATCACTGATTAACTTACGGTTTGTAATATAAACAAGTGAAGTGAAGTTGCTTAGTCGTGTCTGACTCTTTGAGATACTATGAACTGTAGCCCTAGTCCTCCAGCCTCCTCCATCCATGGAATTTTCCAGGCAAGAATACTGGAGTGATTTGCCATTTTCCAGGGGATATTCCTGCCGCAGGGATCGAACTCATGTCTCCCACATTGCAGGCAGACTCTTCACCATCTGAGCCACCAGGGAATCCCAAAACATAAACAAGCCTGCCACATAAAATTTATCTAGTTCCCTTTGTGATAATAAATACTAACTCCTTAGCTATACTCTTTTTCCTATTGAATGCAATAGTAATTGTAAGAATATAGAATGGCTATGCATTAGACCCAGGGATCTCCATGCTTTTAGGCCCCTAAGGGTAAGAACAAGTCACGGAAGGCAGTTTCAGGAGAACAGAAAGACTTAGATGTAAGCCTGAGGTTGGAGGCGTGGGGGTGGGCATGCGGGAGTAGGGAAGGATGACTGCACTGAGGGGAGAAAAACAGAAGGACCTAGAAGGAAATTGTGATGGGATGACCCCTCTCCAGTGCCATTACATCACTTGAGCTCAAGTTAAGTAAAATTAAAATACTCAAAAAAAGTGATGCAAATTTGAGATGGTTACAAAAGAGTGAAGGAAAACTCACCTACCGGGTTAACTATGAAAGTGAAAGTCGCACAGTCATGTCCTACTCTTTGTGACCCCATGGACTATACAGTTCATGGAATTCTCCAGGCCAGAATACGGGAGTGGGTAGCCTTTCCCTTCTCCAGGGGCTCTTCCCAGCCCAGGGATTGAATCCAAGTCTCCCACATTGCAGGTGGAATCTTTACCAGCTGAGCCACAAGGGAAGCCCAAGAATACTGGAGTGGATAGCCTATCCCTTCTCCAGCAAATCTTCCCAACCCAGGAATCGAACCAGTGTCTCCTGCATTGCAGGTGGATTCTTTACCAACTGAGCTAAATTGAGAGAAAGGTTTTGTTATAGTTCAGCAGTTAAAATCCTTGCAAATCTTTCTTTGATTGCTTCTAACCACCAGCAGGTCTCCATCTGTATACTCCAAAGATTTTGCAGGTTATCATTCTAACTGCTTTTCTAGTTGATACATTAACCTCTGATCACTTATTAACTCATTATTACAATAAGTTCTACTTTTATTTCACTATCACATCATTTTCAGAGTTTTTTATTGATGTGTAATACTCACACAAAAAGCTCATGTATCCTAAATATACTAGGCAATGTATTTCCCTACAATGAACACAGCTAAGGAAGCGGTACCCAAGCAAAGCAGCAGAACTTTGCCAGCACTCCAGAAGTTTTCTTCTTCTCTAGAGGTTGGTAACAATTACCCTGACTTCTAACAGCCCAGATTAGTGTTGCCAGTTTTTATACTTTATGTAACTGGAGTCATAGAGAATGTATTGTATGTCTGGCTTTTTTCACTTACTATAATGTTTGTGAGGTTCATCCACACCAATGCAAGAAGGAGTAGATTTCTTTTCATTGCCAAATGTCATGATGCTGTGTGAATGTACCACAATTTGCTTTTCTGTTCTGATACTAGGGCCATTAGAGGGCTTTCCAGCTTGAGCTACTCTGATAAGTACTACTATGAACATCCTAGTGCAATAAAACCACAGTGAGCTTCCACATAAAGCAATGTATCTTGGGAAATAATACTCAACATTTTCGATTTACTAACTGTTTGGCTGTTATCTGCTACATACTAGTCTGTGTTCTCAGTACTTTTCCATATTTATTTTATGATGCTCTTGACTATCCTTTGAGGTTAATATTATCACTGTTTCAATTCAACTTGTGAGGAAATAAGACAGCACAAGATTCTGGGAAAACCAGAATTTGAATCCAGGCAGGCTCGCACTGAAGTCTGAGATTGACTTTTTAAATATATTTAATAAGCCTTAGTATATATTCAGTAATTATTAGTTGCTCTCATTTCTTGGCGGCAGACAGTGAGGCTTAGAACATTAGTGTATAGGGCATCAGTTTTGAGTGAAATTCAGGATATTTCCTAGTTATAGGAACCTTTTATTTTTCTTCCCTTGGAGCCTGTATATTGGCCTAACCTTTTTCCTTTCCACAGGAACTGAACTCCTGAGGAGATTCTCTCTGCTCTGCATCCAATGGTTTCACAGTTTTTCCCTGTGTCTCATTCACAGGCCTTGGCAAATTCTGTGCAGCATAGTGGGAGACGGCACATCTTCCTTCTCAGGACAGCCCTCTCGCAACTGCTTTCCCTTCTCAGCACAGAAAAAGAGAAATGTAAATGTATATTCTCCCAATATTTATCCCTCTCATTCATATCACAAATTTACTGAGCATTTACTATCGGCCCAGAATGTGTTAGGCATTATGATAAATGTAAAATGGAATAAGAGAGAATCAATGATCTTAAACAACATAAAAACAGTCTAGGAGAAGAAATGGGATTTCATTTTGAAAAGTATGGTAATAAAATGTGAAAAAGGAGTGATATTAAAAAGATTTAACACCTATGAAGGCATAAACACTGGTCAGTTAGGACACATTTGGGTGCCGACAATGGCATGGTTGACTGGTCCTGTAGTCTCTGAACAGCAGCCTAGCTTGTCCAAAGGATAGAACTGAACAGGAGGCTGTGACCAGAGCACGGAATGCCTCGGATGCCAAGCAGCGTGCCTTGACTTTATCCTCTAAGCCCCACAGAGCCGCAGAGCAGCCCTGCCCACGGTTAAGATACAACAGGGCTGTGTTTAGCTCCTTGATTCTTAGCCTCTTAGCTTACTGGAGACCCAAAGTCACGGAATAAAGAGGATTGTTCTTTCCTATTCTTATGATTTTATTTCTCAACCACCCATGACCTTATAAATTTTCCAGTCACGGCAGCTTGCTCCAAGTTCACATAGAACAGACCTAGTGAGTTGTGCTAGGACATCCGGAACATTGCAGCGTTGTTATCCCTCGAGAAGCACACAGGCAGCTGAGCCTTTGACTTGTGTGCCCATGAACAGCTCGGATGAAAAGAGCGCGAGTGGATGCACAGTGCAGCTGGAATGCCCCTCAGCCAGCTGGCTGCCCTGACACTTGTACTCCTTTGCATACTCTTCCCCACTTTGGAAGCTACTAAGCAAGCCAAGAAAGCAAAGGTTAAGCTGGGGGCTGGGTCAGTCCCAGTGGAGTGAAACGAATGAAGGAATGGGGAAAGAGATCTCAAAGAGACACTTCTTTTGAATTAATCTCCACAAGCATGTCCCTTTTAGTACTAATTTTCTTCTTGAATGTGTCCTTTTGGGAGATGGTTTGCTAACTCTTCCCATATGAACTGAGCACTGTTTTATCCACTGGGGATTAGTTGCCTAAACACATCAACTTGGTTTATAAAATAGGATTGAAAAACCCTTGGCTCACTCTGCAGGAAGGATGGCATGGTGGGGAAAAGTATGTACACTTTCTGGGACACGATACACTTACCCTAAGTTCTTGGGAAGGTTTCTTACTGTCATTTTTCTCATCTGTAAAATGAAAATGATGATGTAACTACCTCATATGGGGTCCTGGAGATTCAATGAGCTATGTGTAGAAAAGAACTGAACATATAGTAAGCACACAAAAATGTGAGTTGTTTCTGTCATAATTATTAATATTCTGTCTTCGCCTATGTCTCTTTCTACTCCTCAATAGGAAAGCATTAATAAAAAACCCTTTTGTGAATGAAGCCTAGCTACCTATGACCATAACTTCTGAAAGAGACCTCTATCTCTCCAGAGCATAAATCACTAAAAGAATACTAAAACTTTTAGAAATGTAATAGAAACTCAGAGGTTTTTGCATACCTCTTCCTCTGCAATGATAGGTCTCTATCAAGCCCTCTTTTTAATTTTTTGTAAACCTAGGGTGCTCTGAATGTAAACAACCAACCAGGGATAAGATAATTAGGATACGTGCTAGCTTACTGGATGAAATTTTTAAATCATTATTATTGATTATTCCCAAAAGAGTAAATGTGAGGGTGTGTCACCTGGCTGAACAACTCTCTCTTCCTTACCACTCCTGAAAGTGTGCTTGCAAAGGTGTGCTTTGCAGAGAGAACCTTCCCAGAAGGAGCAGCATTTGTTAGGGATGAACTTCATAGTTATAAACACCCATTAAAGATGGGAAGTTCACACAGATCCTGAGAAATGGGGAAAACCACCTCTCCAGAAATTATATGACTTCGATTGCACTATTGACTTGAAGGGTGCCTTTCTGCTCAATTATAGTACAGTTCCCTTGCTTTTTGCCTCAAGGTGGTCATCTGTAAAATGGGAATTATTTACATTTTCTTGATGGTGACTCTGAGATATTTAAAAAGATGAAAAGCAAAGTAAAACTGTGAAGTGCTTTGAGTTCCACACAGCAATCAAGGACTGATTCTAGAGAGTGTATCGCCCACATCAACAGATGGCACTCTTTGTTAGTTTCAGTAAGATCTGCAAGATCAACTAATTGTTATTTTATGAGGAAGTAGGTCAGCAGGAAGCACCAAGCTACAAAAGAAAAACGCCACCACAAACAACAACAACAAAACACTAGCCTGTATGTTATGAACAATTCTTTGAATTATTCATTCTCATCACTGATAGCTTAATTGAGTCATAGAGGTACAAAATTCCAAAGCACCCTCTGGAACTCGAGATGTAGCAAGTCTTTCCGGCTTGGAAGAATCTATCAGAAATAAAGAGCTCTGTTTTAAAGGGGAACCTGGCTAGCAGGACATGAGGAAGCTTTTTCCCTATTTCTCACCCAAAGTAGTTCAAAATTGAAGAAATTGTTGAAAATACAATGTGAAGAAAGTAGGACTCGCAGGCTTGTGCTGGAATCTGGGAGGGATTTCCAGGAACGTCCAGCACCTGGGCAGAGAGGAGAGCCCTGAAACCAGGGTATGCTAGGAATCATATCTGTTCAAGCACTACAGCTTTTCAGATGGGCAGAAAATCAAGAGGGGAGATTCAAGAAAAAGACTGCATCATGAGTTAATGGAATTGTCAGGTAGAACACACAGTAACAAGAGAGCTAAAAGGTGGTATATTAGCTTAACAGTGGAAACACAGCAGCGCTAAGGTCGACTGACATACCATTAGCATAGAAAAAGAGGCTATTTGTTTTAGTGTGGGTAGAGACAAAACCCCAAAACATACAATAAATTTAAAAGGGGGCAATTAAAGGAAAAGGAACAGAATTCTTAACTCCTATGTCAAAAACTCACCCCTTAAAATTACTTACACTACTTTAAAATGATGTTTGTCATCCACTACATGAGGTGAGAAAATGCTTCCTGTATGAAGTAGAAAAGAACGTTATAAAGAGAATCAAAGAGAGACTGAGATACTAATATGAGACATGAATGATAAGAGATATACAAGAAAACTAAAAATGCAGCTGTTACTCAGAAATTCCATTCCTGAATGTGCTCATAACCCTGGAGACATTCTTACACATGTGTGTGAGGGTTTCTAAGTGGGGTTTTTATCATATGGTGATCTGATGACAACCCTAATGTCTATCAGGAAAATAGAGGATAAATAAATAATTTTTGAATATTTGAAATATTTAATGAATTAAATCCACAACAAAATCAGTAAGCTCCAGAATCTGTACTATGAAAAATCAAATCAGAGATCTTAAGGACAAATGTTGAGTAGTTTAGTCAGAAAACATAGGAAAATTAAGAAAAGATGAAAATTCTAAAAAATAAGACTATAGTCATGCAAAGAACCACAATTCAACCTACGAGCTATAGCTAATCTCAAGAAAAAGAAAACTACTGGAATAGATGTGATCATAAAAATATTCCAGAGGGGAAAATTCAATGAATAAAGGACTAAATGATTTAAGCATAAAAATACAAAAGTGTCCACTACATTCAAGGCAAAAATTTATGAAAAAGGAGAACTAGAGCTACACTGAATTATGTTCTGGGAAAAAAAAATTTTGAATTCAATGGTTAAGAAAGTTTATTTTAAGCATTCAGGAAGGAAAAGAGTTAATGACTTTTAATAAAGTTGGACCACATGCTATTTATAAGACTTTATTTTCCACAAACAAAATTATGAAAATCAATGTAGCAACATCTCTTAAGGGAAAAAATTGTGAGAGTAAAAGTTTCAAGAATTGTGTTCTCAGAGAACTTGACCTTCAGCAAAGAAGGAAACAGAAAGTCTCAGGTTTGCAAGAGCTCAGAAAATGAACTATCCATGTGAAAAGGTCAAAGTTGTACTCCTAGTGACCAAGAGATTAAGTCCTAACAAAGACCTCAAACACAGGAAGTCAGGGCATGCATCAAACCTGTTCAATACAAAGGTAATCTCAAGAACTGTTGCTAATTTTGTTACAGAGCAGAAGGCAAATATATCAAGTATTTAATGATAATTATCTGGGCCTATAATTATACATTATTGTAAGAGAAAGACACAAGTGAGGAAAGGTCAAAGCTGAGAGGAAAATGAACAAAATACCACATTTTATATGAAGATAGTAAAAAATCTATTTTGTCTTTTTTTAAAAAATATGAGTGAAAGTACAATTTCAAAAAACCCAAAGATAATCTTTATACATAACAAATACTAGAGAGTGGAAAAGCTTATAACATAAGCAATATTACTAGGAAAATGTGAGAAAAGTCACAAATCAAGATAAAAGAAATGAGCAAACATATTAGTTATAATAATTGGGGTAACTGATAATCTGTAATAGAAGGTAAAAACAGTTCAGATCTAGTTTCAAAACCATGAACCTCATGATACTTGTAAGAGAAACTCTGAAACAAACTGACACAGACAAGATAAAAGAATGTGCAAATACACATCAGGCATTCACAAAAGAAAACAGGATATAATTTCAGAAAAGGCAAAAGATATTAATGGTGACCAAAGGATCATCACATATTAATAGAGATACATAGCTCAAAAAAATAATAATTCAATTTTATAAGCTAAATGAAATAATATCCATATAGAACAGTCTATCTGAAATGTGGAAAGTAAGGCATGTTGTTATGGGAGACGTCAACACATCTTGATAAACAAATATGCCATTTTATATGTGTATAAATATAATTTGTTTACCGTCTCATATTTATTATCTCACTGCTTTTGTGGATCAGGATTCCAGGCCCAGCTTAGCCGGGTCATCTGTTCAGGGTCTCACAAGGCATACATCCAAGGTGTTGCTGGTGCTAGGGTCTCACTGGGGGCTCAGGATCCTGTCCCCAACTCACGCCTTTGGTGGCAGAATTCATTATTTTGCAACTGCAGAACTCATGGCAGCTTGCTTCTTCCAGGACAGCAGAAGTGTGCTGCTGCTAACAAACTCAACTTCTCCCTTCTCTGATCCCTATACTCTCTTTTAAAAGACTTACCTGATTAGGTAAGGTCTATTCAGGATAATTTCCTTTAATTAAAAAAAAATTCTACTTTAAACTGAAAATAGAAACAAAAACAATTCACCCATTTCTCTTCCATCTCACCCCCTGTCCCCCAGCAGACACCAGTCTGTTCTTTGTATCTATGAGCTTCTTTTGTTGTAACACAAACCTACATTTTTGATTCCACATGTAAGAGAGATCAACTGGTACTTGTCTTTCTCTATATGACTTATTTCATCTAACAAAATGCCCTTGAGTTCCATCCATGCTGTAGCAAATGGCAAGATTTCATCCTTCGTTATGGCTGAATGACATTTCATTGTATGATGGCTCAGTCGGTAAAGAAATCTGCCTGATACACAGGAAAGCTGGGTTAGATCCCTGGGTTAGGAAGATCCCCTGGAGAAGGGAATGGCAACCCATTCCAGTATTCTTGCCTGGAGAATTCCATGGACAAAGGAACCTGTTGGACTATAGCTCATGGAGTCGAAAAAAGTCAGACACAACAGAGTGATCTAACACACAATATTTCATTGTATATATACAGTGGCCCTTCAGTATCCCTGGGAGATTGGTTCCAGGATCTCCATACATATAAAAATCTAGGATGTTCAAGTTGCATATAAAGTGGCATAGTACAATAAATATAGTTTTCCCTCTGTATCCCCAGATGCCCCACTCAGATTCAATCAATCATGGAATGAAAGTGGTTGAATCCATGATGCTAAACCAATGAACTTGAGGGCAAACTGTATTCCACAATTTCTTTATTCATTCATGTACTGATGGACACTTACGTTGTTTTCATATCTTGGCTATTGTAAATAAACCTGCGGTGTACATGGGGGTGTATATATCTATTTAAGATAGTGTTTTCATTTCCTTTTGGTAAATACCCAGAAGTGGGATTGCTGGATCTATGGCAGTTCTATTTTTTATTTTTTGAGGAACCTCCATATTGTTTTCCAAGTGGCTTCACCAATTTACATTCCTACCAACTGTGTGTCTGTCTGCTAAGTTGCTTCAGTCATATCTGACTCTTTGTGACCCTATGAACTGTAGTCCTCCAGGCTCCTCTGTCCATGAGATTCTCCAAGCAAGAATACTGGAGTGGATTGCCATGCCCTTTTCTAGGGGATCTTCCCCATTGAGGGATTGAATTCACGTCTCTTATGTCTCCTGCATTGGCAGGCAGGATCTTTACCATTAGCACTACTTGGAAAGCCCACCAACAGTATAGTAATGTTACTTTTTGTCTCCACATCCTCATCAACATTTTTTATTTCTAATCTTTTGATAGCAGCTATTGTGACAGCTGTGGACAGTGATATTTCATTGTGGTTTCAATGTGCATTTCTCCGATTGGTTGGTGATGCTGATCATCTTTTCATGTACCTGTGGTCATCTGCATGTCTTCCATGGAAAACTTTATATTCAGATCTTCTGTCCATTTTGTTAAAAATGGGGTTTTTTTTTGCTTAAAAAAAAAAAAAAGAGAGAGACTCTTCTTTCTCCATTTCATATGCTTGACTTCATTGTAGTAAATTAATTGACCATGTATATGTGGGTTTATTTCTGGGTTTTTGTTTTGTTCCATTGATCTATGTGTCTGTTTTATGCCAATACCATACTGATTTAATTACTATAGCTTTGCAATATAGTTTAAAGTCAGGGCACATACAGCTCCAGGTTTTTTGTGCCATTTCCTTCTCCAGGGGATCTTCCCGACCCAGGGATAGAACCCAGGTCTCCTGCATTGGAGGCAGACGCTTTAACCTCTGAGCCACCAGGGAAGCCCTTCTCAAGATTACTTTGACTATTTAGGGTCTTTTATGATTCCATACAAATTTTAGAATTGTTCTATTTCTATAAAAAAAAAAAGTCATTGGAATTTTGACAGGAATTTCACTGAATCTGTAGATTGGTTGAATAACGACATTTTAACAATATTAATTCATCTAATCCATGAACACAGAAAATCCTTCCATTTTTTTTGTCTTCTTAATTTTTTTTCATTAATATCTGGTACCTTTCAATGTACATGTGTTTCACATCTTTGGTAAATGTATTCAAATTTTCTTCTTTTTGATGAACTTTTAAATGGGATTATTTACTTAATTTCCCTTTGTGGTTGTTAATTGTTCATATGTAGTTATGAAAGAGATTTTTTAATATTAATTTTGCATCCTGTGACTTTGTTGAATTCACTTATTAGTTCTAACAGGTTTTTAATGCAGTCTATAGGGTTTTCTAGGGGCTTAACTGATAGCTCAGTTGGTAAAGAATCCACCTGCAATGCAGGAAACCCCAGTGCAATTCCTGGGTCAAAAAGATCCACTGGAGAAGGGATAGGCTATCCACTCCAATATTCTTAGGATTCCCTTGTGGCTCAGCTGGTAAGAAGGTGGGATGATTTGGGAGAATGGTATTGAAACATGTATAATATCATATAAGAAATGAATCGCCAGTCTAGGTTCGACGCAGAGTGCAGGATGCTTGGGGCTGGAGCACTGGGATGACTGGGAGGGATGGTGTAGTGGGGGAGGTGGGACGGGGGTTTGGGATTGTGAACACGTGTACACCCGTGGCGGACTCATGTTGATGTATGGCAAAACCAATACAATATTGTAAAGTAAAAAATAATAATAATAACCATAATTTTTTAAAAAAAGAATCTGCCTGCAATGCGGGAGACCTGGGTTTGATCTATGGGTTGGGAAGATCCCCTGGAGAAGGGAAAGGCTACCCACTCTAGTATTCTGGCCTGGAGAATTCCATAGACTGTAAAGTCCATGGGGTTACAAAGCATTGGACATGACTGAGCGACTTTCATTTTCAGTTTTCACTTTAGGGTTTTCTATATGTGTGGTGTGTGTTTAGTCACTCAGTCTTGTCTAACTCTTTGTGACCCCATGAACTGTAGCCTACCAGGCTCTTCTGTCCATAGAGATTCTCCAGGCAAGAATACTGGAGTGGGTTGCCATGCCCTCCTCCAAGGGATCTTCCCAACCCAGGGATCAAACCCAGGTCTCCTGCATTGCAGTCAGCCGCTTAACCATCTGATCCACCACTGAATCTACATATAGTCAATTTTACTTCTTTCTTTCCGGTTTGGATGCTCTGGTTAAGACAAAATACTATGGTGAATAAAAGTGGCAAGAAAGGGCATCCTTCTCTTGCTCCTGATTTTAGAGGAAAATCTTTTAGTTTTTCACTGTTAAATATAAGGTTAGCTTGTGGGTTTCTCATATATAGTCTTTATTATGTATACATTCCTTTTATACAGGCTTTGTCAAAAATTTTATAATAAATGAATGTTGACTTTTGTCAAATGCTTTTCTGCATCTATTGAGATTCTCATATTATTTTTATCCTTTATTTTATTAATTGTTGTACCACAGTGACTGATTTTCAGATGTTGAACCATTCTTATATCCCTGGGATATATTGCACTTCATCATGGTCTTTATCATGGTGTATGATCTTTTTAAAGTATTATTGAATTCAGTTTACTAATATTGTGTTAAGGATTTTTGCATCTGTGTTCATCAGGTAATTTTCTTTTCTTGTGGCATCCTTGTCTGTTACCCATTTCATGGCAATGCTTGCCTTTTATTGTGAGCTCAAAAGAAATCCCTCCTTCCTGTTTTTAGAAGAGTGGGAAAAGGACTGATATTAATTCTTCTTAGTTGTCAAATAAACTACTGTACTGAGTTCCTAAAGACAAAGAAAAGACAACTATCCAAAATTGCTAACAAATCTAATCAAGAATAAAATAATGAACAAATAAACACAATTAGAAGGAAAAATATATAGTATATAAAGAACTTATATCCAAGGATGATTTTAAACATGATTTTAAAAGTATTAGCATAAATGAGAAGGCAATGGCACCCCACTCCAGTGCTCTTGCCTGAAGAATCCCATGGACAGAGGAGCCTGGTGGGCTGCAGTCCATGGGGTTGCAAAGAGTCAGACACGACTAAGCGACTTCTTTCACTTTTCACTTTCATGCATTGGAGAAGGAGGTGGCAACCCACTCCAGTGTTCTTGCCTGGAGAATCCCAGGGACGGGGGAGCCTGGTGGGCTGCCATCTCTGGGGTCTCACAGGGTCGGACACGACTGAAGCGACTTAGCAGCAGCAGCAGCATAAATGAATTAGCTAAATTAAGTTTAAAATCTCAGTAATGAGGATTCAAAGACAATGAAGGAAAATAGCTGTGAGCTGAACTACAAAGATCATTATCTATAAAAAAATGAAATTGGAAAAGTTTTCAGCAACTACCATCAAGGCAGCTGCAGAGTCAAGAGTTTTACTGGGGGTTACTTTTCAACACTGGAAATAAATTATTTCTGTAATGTATACTCTTCTTGTCCTTATTTTACAAATGGGAAAGATGGTCTAATTCATTTTACAAAGCCAGGATGACCTTGTAGAAAAACCTAAAAATGCTTAGCATAGACAAAAAAAGTTTGATAAAAGATTAGCATAGTTAGTTAAGATTATATTTAAAAACCCTGAATATTTGAGGACTGTTGTAAGAATGCATGTAAATAATTTCAAATGAATAAATCACATCAATAGGCTGAAAAATGAACATAAACATCTCAATAGGCCTGGAAAATAATTTGATAAAATTTAATAACTCTCTCGGAGAAGGCAAGGGCACCCCACTCCAGTACTCTTGCCTGGAAAATCACATGGACGGAGGAGCCTGGTAGGCTGCAGTCCATGGGGTTGCTAAGAGTCGGACACGACTGAGCGACTTCACTTTCACTTTTCACTTTGATGCATTGGAGAAGGTCATGGCAACCCACTCCAGTGTTCTTGCCTGAAGAATCCCAGGGATAGAGGAGCCTGATAGGAGGCCGTCTATGGGGTCGCACAGAGTCGGACACAACTGAAGTGACTTAGCAGCAGCAGCAGCAGCAGCAATAACTCTCTTGGGCTTTAAAACTTGCTTGATAAATTTAAAGTGATAATTCATGGACATGATAAATAATAACTATCTTTAACATACAGTCTAAATCATATTTTTATAACAACACACTTGTGCAATCATAAGTAAAAAATATCTATTATTACTGCCATCTTTCCAACTGTTCTAGAAACAATAGCCAAAACAAACAAAAACCAGAAATATAGGGTATATTTGTCAATTTAAAACACTAGGGAAACATACACATTTATTTACAGATAATATCTTTATAAGTAATCTAAGGGAATGAGCTGAAAAAAGTATTGGATCTAATAACATAGTTCAGTGAAATGATCAAATGTAAAATAAATATAAAAATCAATCATATTCTGTCAATAATGTACAATCAAAATATAATGAAAAATATATTGTTCACAAAATTATCATGATATATACTTACAAAAATTCTTTAAAAAAGAATTATTTCTGTCTCTTATACACATCTAGATGTGTATAAGAGACAAGTATGATGGCTCAGTCGGTAAAGAAATCTGCCTGATACACAGGAAAGCTGGGTTAGATCCCTGGGTTAGGAAGATCCCCTGGAGAAGGGAATGGCAACCCATTCCAGTATTCTTGCCTGGAGAATTCCATGGACAAAGGAACCTGTTGGACTATAGCTCATGGAGTCGATAATTCTTTAAAAAAGAATTATTTAGGACCTATACAATGAAAATTACAAGTAGTTGTTAAGAAAAAAAAGATTTAATTAATAGACATGCATACCTTGTGACTAAATGGGGAGAAAAAAGGTTTAATATAATCCATCAAAATTCCAATAAATATCCTTGGAGTATCAGTCAGAATGCCTATCCTCTATCTTTTCAAAGCAGTTCCAAAGATTATTAGAAATAAGAGGGAAGAACTAAAAACAAAAATAAAAAGTTTAATGGAGAAAGCATGTCCCACCAGATTTTATTGAAATGTGAAAATAAGTAATAACAATGGAATTAAACAGATAGACAACCAGTCAAAACCAGTAGATTATATAATAAAACAATGAATAAATCAAAAAAGAATAAAAAAGCCCTGTGTGAATTAAAGGTGACATCACAAGTTAGTGAAGACACTAAAGACAACTTAGTAATAGTGTGACAATTAATTTACAAATTGAAATAAAATAAAATTCTCACTTTAAACTATGAAACAAAATAAACTGTAGACTGTAGACTGATTGGCTGGCCATGTGGCCTAATGGATAAGGCATCTGACTCCAGGTCAGATGATTGAAGGTTTTAGTCTTTTCATGGGCTTCCCAGGTGGCGTTAGTTGTATATAACCTGCCTGCCAATGCAGGAGACATAAAAGAGACAGGTTTTATCCCTGAGTCAGGAGGAGGCCCTGGAGAAGGGGATGGCACTGTTCTTGCCTGGAGAATCCCAGGGACAGAGGAGCCTGGTGGACTTCAGTCCATGGGATCGCAGAGTTGAACATGACTGACATGACTTAGCAGATGGATTAACTATTTTAATGTTAAAAATTAAAGCCACATACACACACACTCACAAATCTAAAAGAAAATGTGGAAACTTACCAGACCTCAGAATGAGAAGGAGCTTTCTAATTAGTAAAAGCATTGGAAAAAAACATGTAAAAATTATAGTATGCATTTGACTATGGAGAATAAAATTTGAAATTTCCCTACAAAAAGAGAAAGCATCAAAAACAGAAATGAAACCTCCATTATCATGAAAAATAAATGTAACTTTAAAAGCATACAACTGGGAAAAATTTTTGACTTAAACCTATATCCAAAACATATCAATAAATATTGTATCTTAACCTTAAACCTCAATAGAAACATTAGCAAACAATGTAAAGTATCTATTCCAGGTAAGAAAAGAAGAAGGAAGAGACTGAGAGGGAAAGAAAAATAAGGAAAGAAGAAATGGGAAGGAAAAAAATAAAAAATAAACATGAGGGAAAATATTACTCAATTTCAAACACTTTTTAAGGTTTTTTGTTGTTGTTGTTGCTGTCAATAAGTGAAAGTTAATTCTAAAGTCCAGTATTGTTGGATGTGAGAATAGAAATTGGAACAACTATTCTGAAAGGAAATTTTGATGATCTAAATCAAGAATTAATGTTCTTACATTTAATAATTCTACTTTCAGCCATTCATATTGCAGAAATAATTAGGGGACTTTTGGCGGCAGGGACATTCATCGCTGCATTCACCTATATTTAGTTGAATGTAGTGTTAAATATCCAACATAAAATATCCAACACCAGTTATAGAGGGTGTCACACTTTGTTACTACAAACATCTGAAGTACTGAAGTTTAGATGTTAGCTGATGAATTAGAGTCTAGTCGTGGTTATCTGTGTTATGTTACTTTTACTATATGAGTGGGAAAGAAAGAGCACTACCAAATGCCCCAGAAATTTGCCTTTCTTATTGATATGCACATCAAAACTCACCTGTGTGTGTCCTGGAGGAGAAAAAAATCAGAACCACTCACAGAACTGAGTTGGGTGCAGCCATTGAAAATACTTGGGGGAGACACTGTAAACGTGTTTGGAAGAAGTTTGGTGAGATGGGTGACCGCTCAGTCTACAGCAGAGGCAGAAGGTAGCCTTGGTGGACAGTAACCCCCCCTTTCATGGAAGAACCAGAAGGAAGTTGTCCTGTGTTAGAAGTGGTGGCCTCTGAGACATCTTTTCTTTTAAACTTTCCTGACTCGTCCAAACATGAAATAGTGAGCAGATATTATTTTTATGAGCAAAAAGAAATTATTGTTAACAAATAATATTGTAAAATAAAGTGCATTTACAAACTAATCCTGTAATCCTCTTTCCTTCCTGATTTCTACACCAATTAAAACCTACAGTAAATATTTACAGAACGGGGTTTATGCCTTCCTAATTAAGCTTCTAGAGTCAATTCTATCACAAGAAAGAGTACCCCTGACAGCATGAAGTAACTTGATCTGCAGCTTGTCTTCATCTAACTTGCCAAAGACAATTTGTGGCTGTTGAAGCAGAAACATTTAATTAAAAACTAAACCAAAATATAATCATGACATATCACTTCACCTTGTGCGAAAACATGCATGATTCTTTCAGAAAAGGAGCAAGCATTCCAGACTACATAGGTATGATTTAGTTAACACTCTTCATTCACGTTTATAGGGAACCAAGTTAAATGCCCTCTCTGGGGAGAAAAATTAAAAAGCACAGAGTGACTTTCACTGGACTTCATGATAGCCAACAGAAAGCATATTTTTAAATGCCCTTAAAAAGTGTTTCAGGGTTGTGGGGTTAACACAATACAGTTCAGTTCAATCGCTCAGTCGTGTCCAACTCTGCAACCCCATGGACCACAGCACACCAGACATCCCTGTCCATCACCAACTCCCGGAGCTTACTCAAACTCATGTCCATTGAGTCGGTGATGCCATTCAACCATCTCATCCTCTGTCATCCCCTTCTCCTCCTGCCTTCAATCTTTCCCAGCATCAGGGTCTTTTCCAATGGGTCAGTTCTTCACATCAGGTGGCCAAAGTATTGGAGTTTCAGCTTCAGCATCAGTCTTTCCAATGAATATTCAGGACTGATTTCCTTTAGGACTGACTGGTTGGATCTCCTTGCAGTCCAGGGGACTCTCAAGAGTTTTCTCCAACAACACAGTTAAAAAGCATCAATTCTTCAGTGCTCATCTTTCTTTATACTCCAACTCCCACATCCATACATGACTACTAGAAAAACCATAGCTTTGACTAGACAGACCTTTGTTGGCAATGTCTCTGCTTTTCAATATGCTGTCTACGAAGTGTGGACAAATTTCCCATTATTATTGTGTTCTTAATCCAAGAATCTTAGTGGGAGAAGACAAATCTCACTTTGGGGTTTCTGTACTGCATCCACAAATCTGGTCCCAAAACTGCCTTACTAATAACTTTTGATTCTGAAAGGCACATAAAACATCTCAGAAGTGCATTTTGGGTTTCATTTATTGCTTGGGAGAATAGCAGTCATCATCAATGTGTGTTCTTGACATATCATTGGATTTCCATTCCCAAACATTTTGAATTACTACCTAAAATACTCTTTTAAGGAATATTTTTTATTTAGCCATCCTCAGCTAACTTGCTGGAGCATATTTGTTTCCCCTGAACTGGACCATTTCAATTATGTTTTCTCAAACATTGGGAAAAAATATCTTAGGATTCTTTGCTGTTGTTCAGTCACTCAGTCATGTCCACTCTTTGCGACCCCATGGACTGCAGCATGGCAGGCTTCCCTGTCCTTCACTATCTCTCGGTCTTTGCTCAAACTCATGTCTATTGAGCTGATGATGTCATACAACCATCTCATCCTCTGTTACCCTCTTCTCCTGCCTTCAGTTTTTCCCAGCATCAGGGTCTTTTCCATCGAGTCATCTCTTCGCATCAGGTGGACAAAGTATTGGAGCTTCAGCTTCAGCATCAGTCCTTTCAATGAATATTCAGGGTTGATTTCCTCTAGAGTGACTGGTTTGACCTCCTTGCTGTCTTAAGATTAGGATTCTTAATTTTTACATATTATGTTATAACACAAAAATGAACTGGAAATACTTCTACTTTTGACTTTGGGGGAAGGAAAATATCACTTCCATTTTCCATTGCTTGAAAGAAAATGTATAAGCAATGATTGTTTTCTTTTTTAAGTTTTTAAGCTGATGGTGCCATTTTGTTTATATGTAAATAAAAAGGAGTCCAAGGCAGTGTTTCTCACCCTAGGCACTAGTGACATTTTGGGCTGATCCTTTGAGCAGAGAGGGTGGGAGAGAGGGTGTCCTATACATTGTAGCAAACAGAACAGCATCCCTGTCAGTCCTCCCCCTTGAGTGGTAACAACTAATGTCTGCAGACCTTGTCAAAAGTCCCTTGGGGAGAAAATCTCCCTGGTTAAGAATTCTGCTCTAAATTATATACCCCACAGAGAGCTCTGGAGTATACACCTATCTTCTTCTTCTATTACAAAATCTTCAAAATGTGAAAATGCCTGTGTTTCAAATGTTGAGACTACTTGTTACTATATATTCTACTATTCCTTAGATAGTCTACCTAAAGTGAATAAGGAAGTAAGCTTTTCCATATCCTTCAAAGAAAAGCAGCTGACCGAAAAACTGGAATTCAGATTTTACAGGTAACTGTCACACTGAAAATTCAGCTGACTTTTCTTTATATTATTTCCTGGTTCTGACTTCCAGGTCAGCTACTTCAAAGCCTAAAAGATGATGCTGTGAAAGTGCTGCACTCAATATGCCAGCAAATTTGGAAAACCCAACCATAGTCACAGGACTGGAAAAGGTCTGTTTTCATTTCAATGCCAAAGAAGGCAATCCCAAAGAATATTCAAACTACCACACAATCACATTCATTTCACAGGCTAGCAAAGTAATGCTCAAAATCCTTCAAGCTAGGCTTCAGCAGTACATGAAACAAGAACTTCCATATGTACAAGATGGATTTAGAGAAGGCAGAGGAACCAGAGACCAAATTGCCAAAAGCTGTTGGATCATAGAAAAACAAAGGAATTCCAGAAAAGCATCTATTTCTGCTTTATTGACTACACTAAAACCTTTGACTGTGTGGATCACACAAACTGTGGAAACTTCTTAGATGAGAGTGCCAGACCACCTTATCTGCCTCCTGAGAAAACTGTATGTGCGTCAAGAAGAAACAGTTAGAAACTGACAAGGAACAATGGACTTGTTCCAAATTGGGAAAGGTGTACATCGAGGCTGTATATTGTCACCCTGCTTATTTAACTTATATGCAGAGTACATCATGTGAAATGCCAGGCTGGATGAAGCTCAAACTGGAATCAAGATTGCTGGGAGAAATATAGAAAACCTCAGATAAGCAGATGACACCAGCCTAATGGCAGAAAGTAAAGAGGAACTAAAGAATCTGTTGATGAAGCTGAAAGAGGAGAGTGAAAAAGCTGACTTAAAATTCAAGATTCAAAAAACTAAGATCATGGCATCCAGTCCCATCATTTCATGGCAAATAGATGGGGAAAAAATTGGAAACAGTGACAGACTTTATTTTCTGGGGCTCCAAAATCACTTCAGAGGGAGACTGCAGCCATGAAATTAAGATACTTACTCCATGAAAGAAAAGCTATGACAAATCTAGCTAGTTTTGTCTAATATACTAGACAAACGTAGTATATTAGAAAGCAGAGACATCACTTTGCTGACAAAGGTCCACACAATCAAAGCTATGGTTTTTCCAGTAGTCATGTAAGGATCTGAGAGTTGAACAATAAACAAGGCTGGGCACCAACAAATTGATGCTTTTGAACTGTGGTGCTGGTGGAGACTCTTGAGAGTCCCTTGGACAGCAAGGAGATCAAACCAGTCAACCCTGAAGGAAATAAACCTTGAATATTCATTGGAAGAACTGATGCTGAAACTCCAATACTTAGGCCACCTGAAGCAAAGAGCCGACTCATTGGAAAAGACTCTGATGCTGGGAAAGATTGAGGGTACGAGGAGAAGGGGGCGATAGAGGATGAGATGTTTGAATGGCATAACTGACTCAGTCAACATGAGTTTGAGCAAACTCCGAGAGATAGTGAAGGACAGGGAAGCCTGGCGTGCTGCAGTCCATGGGGTCACAAAGAGTGGGACACAACCGACCAACTGAACAACAAGTTCTGACTTGGTCATAGTGAAAGTGTTAGTCACTCAGCTGTGTCTGATTCTCTGTGACCCCATGGACTATAGCCTGCGAAGCTCCTTCGTCCAAGGGATTCTCCAGGCAAGAATGCTGGAGTGGCTTGCCATTTCCTTCTTCAGGAGAACTTCCCAACCCAGGGATAGAATCCGGGTCTTCTGCATTGCAGGCAGATTCTTTATCAACTGAACCATCAGTTGGTCATAAAAGTCACCTAAATAATGTGTTCAAACTGTTTTTCAGAAGTCCAAATAAAGAGATTTTTTTCAATAAGAGGCTGATAATAGAATTCATATGAATGCATACTTTTTTATTCATAGACTTTGTAAGTAAAATAGCAAGGGAGTAGTGAGAGTTTCTTTATCAGTGACATACCTTTTAAAGAGATTTTTATCTCTTTTTTATCTCTAAATAAACGTTTATTGGAAATAAACATATCTCTAAATAAACATGTTCATAGAAAAATTTTCAGAAAATACAAAAAAGCGTGTATATCACCATAATCCTACATAAACACAAGTAAGTTCCAATCTTGCTAGATTTTATTTTACTTATATAAATATGAAAGTGACAGTGTTAGTCACTAGGTCATATCTGACAGGCTCCTGTGTCCACGGGATTTCCCAGGCAAGAATACTGGAGTTTGTAGCCATTACCTTCTCCAGGGGATCTTTCTGAGTCAGGGATTGAACCTGGATCTCCTGCATTGCAGGTGGATTCTTTACCATCTGAGCCACCAGGGAAGCCCCTCATATAAATATATCCTATACTATATCATTAGTATATAGTATATCCTATATATATAGTATAGTATATATATATAGCGTATTAGTATATAGTATATATATATAGTAATTAGTATACTATATTAGTATATAGTATATATATATAGTATATATATATATACAATATCCTTAGTATAGGATATATTTATATGCTGCTGCTGCTGCTGCTGGTAAGTCGCTTCAGTTGTGTCCAACTCTGTGCGACCCCATAGACGGCAGCCCACCAGGCTCCCCTGTCCCTGGGATTCTCTAGGCAAGACCACTGGAGTGGGTTGCCATTTCCTTCTCCAATGCATGAAAGTGAAAAGTGAAAGTGAAGTCGCTCAGTCGTGTCCAACTCTTAGCGTCTCCATGGACTGCAGCCTACCAGGCTCCTCCATCCATGGGATTTTCCAGGCAAGAGTATTGGAGTGGGGTGCCATTGCCTTCTCTGATATTTATTTGAGGGGATACTATATCCTTTGGATATAGGTGGCCAGCAGTCTATGGGGTCACATAGAGTCAGATACGACTGAAGTGACTTAGCAGCAGCAGCATACTATATCCTTAACTGATCACAATTTATATTCCCCTATGCAAGTTAAACATGATGTTTGATGGATATTAAGAGCAAAATTTTGTAATTATAAATATACTCAGCTTTCTCAAACAATTATTTTTCACAGCAGTACAGCATACAACATTGGATTTCCTACTTTCAGCAATAATCTCCACATGCTCCAATTTTCCTTTCTATTTCTCTGCCCCATAGGCTTTAGCAATAGTGAGAAGTGAGCCCTCAAATACAATTAGAGCTTATCTTTTTTTTCATTCTGTTCTGTGTCATCTAGATACAGATGTCCAAAGCCCTGCCAATTTTTCTGAGAATTCTGGGGGAAGGAGAAGAGTGTCTTACATTTTCATGGCCATCTATTTTTTTCTTTTGCTCTTCATGGATCCATTGAAACCAAACAAAAAAGTTATAGCAACAATAACAAAGCTTTTCATGTGTTTAGAACATGTCACTGAACAGTTGCCCTTGAACCTTAGAAATTCTCTCTCTGGAGGGCAAAGAACTCGGGTCCCCCAGTCTTGGAATCTTCAGGAACTGATTCATCCTCTGTAGTTCCCAATTCATAGCCTCTCCCTGGTGCTTTGCATCCGTTCTTTTCTCCCAGGAGCAAGGGAAATTTCTGTTTACTATACAGAATTCTTGGCCCACTGCCCTAGCCTCTTGCCTCCCCTTCAGGTCTTGTGAGAACTTGTGATTAGTTAGGAGGCCTGGGCACTGGGGGTCATGGACCCAACTTTACCTGTGTCCCCTCTGCATTCTCTATAAAGTGGGAGCTGCTAAGAACATGGGCGATTCTTATGGTATTGGACCCTTAGGGATTTGCTCCTTAAAGGTCCCTCACATTAAAATTCTTTTGAATTAAAAAAAGAGAGAGCGAGAGAATGTTGGTAACACACATAATGGTCTGCATAGCATGTTCAAACAAACTGGCAACTCCCATCCTCAGGACAATACAGGGAAGGAGATACACCATTTATTATTATTATCATCCTCTGTATAGGCTCAGAGGACTTAGTGGCCTCACTGAGACCCATGGAAATAGCAAAGCTCAATAATGTCTCTTAACCCGAGTGCCACATTGAGTTGCCTTCTCTTCATCTGGAGGAAAAGTTAATGGATCTAATGACATATGTGGAGAAGGAAATGGCACCCCACTCCAGTACTCTTGCCTGGAAAATCCCATGGACGGAGGAGCCTGGTAGGCTGCAGTCCATGGGGTCGCTAAGAGTCAGTCAGACATGACTGAGCGACTTCACTTTCACTTTTCCCTTTCATGCATTGGAGAAGGAAATAGCAACCCACTCCAGTGTTCTTGCCTGGAGAATCCCAGGGACGGGGGAGCCCGGTGAGCTGCCGTCTCTGGGGTCACACAGGGTTGGACACGACTGAAGCTATTTAACATGCATGCATGCATTGGAAAAGGAAATGGCAACCCACTCCAGTTTTCTTGCCTGGAGAGTCCCAGGGAAGGAGGAGCCTGGTAGGCTGCAGTCCATGGTCATGAAGAGTCGGACACGACTGAACAACTTCACTTTCACTTTTCACTTTCATGCATTGGAGAAGGAATGGCAAGCCACTCCAGTATTCTTGTCTGGAAAATCCCATGGATGGAGGAGCCTGATAGGCTGCAGTCCATGGGGTTGTGCAGAGTCAGACTCGACTGAAGCGACTTAGCAGCAGCAGCAGCAATCACACATGAAGGTTCTTTTCAAATTAAAACAAAAATCCAACATTTATTGATGTGTTTATTTTCAGACAACTTTGAAAAGATTCCACTGACGAGAGAATGCTTTGGTTAGAATTCAGGTGGTTTCCACGATTACTCTCTCCAAATGGCCATATGTGTGCTTAGTCGCTCAATCCTGTCCAACTCTTTGTGACTCCATGGACTGTAGCCCCCCAGGCTCCTCTGTCTGTGGGATTTTCCAGGTACGAATACTGGAGTGGGTTGCCATTTCCTCCTCCAGGGGATCTTCCCAACCCAAGGATCGAAACCGAGTCTCCTGCATCTTCTGCATTGGCAGGTGGATTCTTTACCACTGAGCCACCTGGGAAGCCTCCAGATGGTAGAGCACATTATAAAATAAAAGTTTACATATTAGAATTAAAAAACATTACATTCTGACAGTAATTTTTACTCCCATAATGATTCTTTAATTTTTTTCCTGCACTTGTTTTTTATATTTATCCTTTTCTTTATCTACTGACAGGCAATCCAAATATTTGGTGATCCAAACATTGATTCAGTTTAGTCCCTCAGATACACACACACACACACACACCCCTTTTCTTCCTTCATCAGATCAGTTCAGTTCAGTTCAGGCACTCAGTCGTGTCCAACTCTTTGCAACCCTATGAATCGCAGCACGCCAGGCCTCCCTGTCCATCACCATCTCCCGGAGTTCACTCAAACTCATGTCCATCGAGTCGGTGATGCCATCCAGCCATCCCATCCTCTGTTGTCCCCTTCTCCTCCTGCCCCCGATCCCGCCCAGCATCAGGGTCTTTTCCAATGAGTCAACTCTTTGCATGAGGTGGCCAAAGTACCGGAGTTTCAGCTTTAGCATCATTCCTTCCAAAGAAAACCCAGGGCTGATCTCCTTTAGAATGGACTGGTTGGATCTCCTTGCAGTCCAAGGGACTCTCAAGAGTCTTCTCCAACACCACAGTTCAAAAGCATCAATTCTTCGGCGCTCAGCTTTCTTCACAGTCCAACTCTCACATCCATACATGACCATAGGAAAAACCATAGCCTTGACTAGATGGACCTTTGTTGGCAAAGTAATGTTTCTGCTTTTGAAAATGCTATCTAGGTTGGTCATAACTTTCCTTCCAAGGAGTAAGCGTCTTCTAATTTCATGGCTGCAGTCACCATCAGCAGTGATTTTGGAGCCCAAAAAAATAAAGTCTGACACTGTTTCCACTGTTTCCCCATCTATTTCCCATGAAATGATGGGACCAGATGCCATGATCTTCATTTTCTGAACGTTGAGCTTTAAGCCAACTTTTTCACTCTCCTCTTTCACTTTCATCAAGAGGCCTTTTAGCTCCTCTTCACTTTCTGCCATAAGGGTGGTGTCATCTGCATATCTGAGGTTATTGATATCTCTCCCGGCAATCTTGATTCCAGCTTGTGCTTCTTCCAGCCCAGCATTTCTCATGATGTACTCTGCATAGAAGTTAAATAAGCAGGGTGACAATATACAACCTTTATGTACTCCTTTGCCAATTTGGAACCAGTCTGTTGTTCCATGCCCAGTTCTAACTGTTGCTTCCTGACCTGCTTATAGGTTTCTCAAGAAGCAGGTTAGGTGGTCTGGTATTCCCATCTCTTTCAGAATTTTCCACAGTTTATTGTGATCTACACAGTCAAAGGCTTTGGCATAGTCAATAAAGCAGAAATAGATGTTTTTTCTGGAACTCTTCCTTCATCATTTCTACTAATTATTCTTTTCCTTGCTTTTGAATATTTACAATGCAGACTACTAGTCTAGCAGATTTATTTCCCTTTTATCCAAGAAGAACTGATTCCAAAAGATCCCCAGTGGAGCACCTCACAGCAGCCCCAATATTCTCCTTCACTGACACAAAAAATTAGCAATGAATCACATCTGAAAAATCTGGAACCCCCAAACTCATAAATATCAATTCCTCAAATATTCTGTGTTCCAGATTTCTAATTCCTTTGTAACTTTCCACAGAATCTTCTGCATAACTTTCATTCATTTCTCAAGCTACAGAGTTCACAATTGAACATATTTTCTACTGAGTCTTCCTGTATGCTGAGTCAAATGGTTTCAAATGACACAATTAAAAAATAAACAAGCATTTAACAAACACCCTTCCATACCCAGTCTGTACTAGAAACTGTGGGCTCCAGAGGCACAGTTGTTCTCAAGCACAAAAAAAAAAAAAAAAAAAAAAAAAAGATAGTCTATTATATTATGGATTGCTTGTGAAGAAAACATAATAATTTCACAATGTATCCATTGTATTTGCTTTCTTAAAACCACCATATATTGATACTTTCCCGATTAATGCTTGTATTTCAGCATACTAGGGCCTAAATCCAGTACTTATCTTACCCTAAATACTGTACAACTCTGGTTTCTCAACTTACATTAATTCGTTACATTTATTTTTTAATAAATTTCATGTTAAAATTTTTTTGCAACATTGAAGACTTTCATTGAAAAAAATGATACAAATGAACTTATTTACAAAGCTGAAATAGAGCCACAGACATAGGAAAGGATTACCAAAAGGGTTTGTTGTTTATTGTCCTGTTGGCCTCTTGCAACCCCATGAACTGTAGCCTGCCAGGCTCCTCAGTCCATGGGATTTCTCAGGCAAGAATACTGGAGTGGGTTGCCATTTCCTTCTCCAGGGGATCTTCCTGATCCAGGGATCAAGCTCACATCTCTTGCACTGACAGGCTGGTTCTTTACCACTGAGCCACTGGAAGCCCTTACCAAAGGGGAGGAGGGATTAACCAGGAGTTTGGGATTAACATATACACACTGCTATATATAAAATAGGTAAGCAGCAAGGAGAAGGAATGGCAACCCACTCCAGTATCTGCCTAGGAAATTCTATGGCCAGAGGAGCCTCGGGGGCTACAGTCCAGGGGGTCACAGAAGTGTTGACATGACTCAGCTACTGCACAACAGCAAAGCAAGAAGGACCTACTGTTTAGCACAAGAAACTACTCAATACTCAGTAATGACATATAGGGGAAAAGAATCTTAAAAAGGGTGAGCATATGTATACATATAACTGATGCACTTTTTTGTACACCTGAAACTAACACCAACATATATTAGTTCAAAAAGAAACAATATTCACACTTGAAAAAAAAATCAAACAATAATTCTCCTCCTGCCCAATGGCAACATCCCCCAAAAGAAAAAGTCTTCCACGTGGGTCTGCTTTTGGAAAAATGAAATAATAACCTTATTTGAAAAGAAAACATTAAATTTAAAGAATAATGTACATATATATTTGTCTTTTTATCTCTGTATGCGCTTGACCCTCAACTGTGTGAAATGAGGTTTTAGTTACTTTTTGGTAGTTCTTTCCTCAACATCTCTACAACTTTGATAATTTCATTATTATTTTAAGCTTTGCTCCTTGTAATTTAGAAATATCTACTGACAGTTGTGTTTCTCATCCAGTAAATGTTGCTCAGTTTCTTGACGCTCTTCTGGGTGGAGTGAGGCTCTTGGCACCTCTATCCATCTCCCCACTTTTGGTCTTACCTCTCATCTTCTACCTTCTATCGGCTAGTTATTCATTTCTTTTTTTCATGGTAGTAAAGTGGACTGCAAATTATAAGAGCTTATAAAAAATATTTTTATAATTTAAGTCAGGTCGAGTTGCTTTTTCTTCACTGAGCACCTCCTACATACCAACTTGTTGGCCAGGAAAAGGGGTGCAACCATCAATTTTGTGTAAAGACTGTATTTCAAAGGGATATATGGTTTTCTTAATCTGTGAGTTAGAGTTAATTATATATCTCATAAAACAAAACAAAACGATAAGCTGAAGTTCTGCAGTGGTTCTAAAAAAAGATCTTAGTAGGCTAACCTTTGAAAATAAAGCCATGATGGAATATTATCTGAAAGCAAGCAGATGCCTTGTTTATTTTCTAAAAGAGACTACTAAAATTTAATTATATATCTCATAAAACAAAACAAAACGATAAGCTGAAGTTCTGCAGTGGTTCTAAAAAAAGATCTTAGTAGGCTAACCTTTGAAAATAAAGCCATGATGGAATATTATCTGAAAGCAAGCAGATGCCTTGTTTATTTTCTAAAAGGGACTACTAAAATTGAAGGAAATGGGTGTATACTAATCCTAGTGGAAAGGTTTATTGCATTTGAAACATATTCTAAGGGATTACTGTATTAAGCATAACGACTACTGATGGATAATGTGGGAAGTGACCATGATTTTAGCATAATTTATACTATGCATTTCAGTTTGTATCTAAATCAAATATTCTGTTTTTGAGTTAAACCCCTGATTTTGCAGAAAACCCATAAATATATGTTTCCCATAACTCTAAAAAATAAGTGTAATAAACTTTCCCTATCATGTACCACTATATTTTTCTGCCTCTGAAAACAGTTTTGAGATGTTGTGCCTGGTGAATAAGATTCTGCTTCCTCTGAGAAGAAACAACAGAATCTTCTTCCTGCTGCCCTTACTACACATTCTGTGTAAGTGACATGAGCTCAGGAGACCCAGGGTTTACCTATGGCTCAAAACATGTCATCATGCATTTAATAGGGCTTCCCTGGTGGCTCAGATGGTAAAGAAGCCGCCTGCAATTAGGGACACCTGTGTTTGATCCCTGCGTGTGGGAAGATCCTCTGGAGGAGGGCATGGCATCCCATTCCACTGTTCTTGCCTGGAGAATCCCATGGATGGAGGAGCCTAACAGGCTACAGTACACAAGATTGCAAAGAGCTGGACACCACTGAGCCACTAAGCACAGCACACATATGCATTTAATAACATGGCATTAACATTTCAGAAAGTATTTTAGATAACTTAAATAAAACATAGACATAAAAATATAAGATAGCAATGTATCAGTTCAGTTCAGTGGCTCAGTCGTGTCCGACTATTTTCGACCCCATGAACCACAGCACACCAGGCCTCCCTGTCCATCACCAACTCCCGGAGTTTAACCAAACTCATGTCCATTGAGTTGGTGATGCCATCCAACTATCTCATCCTCTGTCATCCCCTTCTCCTCCCGCCCTCAATCTTTACTGGCATCAGGGTCTTTTCAAATGAGTCAGCTCTTAAATAGGTGAAAAATAAATAAATGAAGACAGGATAAATATTATGTTTATATATATTTAAAAAACATAGTGAAGGGGGCCATAATACTTTCCTAAATTAAGCTGTAAATTTAGTTCAGAGCATCTTGATAGTTCAAAGATCTAATTCAGAAGAAACACAATTTCTCCTAATACTAAACTTTAAAACAATTTTCTTTAAGGACTGTGGCCCAAGATAAAATAGGGACAGAAGTTTACAGTGCTTATCACCTGTGATTTCTGGAATTTTCTCTCTGTTCCTTCACATGCTTATAAACGACTCTTACTATAAACATATCCTACAACAAGGAAACACTCCAGGGTTAGGTTCAAGAAATAAGAAAAACATGTTTTGTAAAAGCAGTGTTAAAAGCATCTGATACTGTGGTTCACAAAATGAATTTTCCCCCATTTGACCCAAAATAGAAAGGACAACAAGCAAATTATTTATCCATGCCCTCTCTATATAGATATTATTTCACTGTTCCTAATAACAATATTTTCAAACCAGCAAATTGGATCCAGAGGCAAATCAATGATCAAAATCCAGAAGATGGGAATCCATTTATATGTTATGCTCACTGATGAAACAATATTAAGATGACAGTATCTTAAATGTAAAAATACAGAGAAAATAATATTATCATTGGTCATATTACCACTGATCATGTGATACAATTTATAAAAGACCTTATGTCTTGCATTAAAAAAATTATGTTTACAAATGCTAAATTACCCCCAAAGTCACAGCTTCCCTACTCACATTTCAGTTCAGTTCAGTCACTCAGTTGTATCCAACTCTTTGCGACCCCCTAGTGTGCTGTGGCACACTAGGCCTCCCTGTCCATCACCAACTCCCAGAGTCTACCCAAACCGATGTCCATCAAGTCGGTGATGCCATCCAGCCATCTCAACCTCTGCCGTCCCCTTCTCCTCCTGCCCAGAATCCTTCCCAGCATTAGGATCTTTTCCAACGAGTCAACTCTTCACATGAGGTGGCCTAAGTATTGGAGTTTCAGCTTCAGCATCAGTCTTTCCAATGAACACCCAGGGCTGATCTCCTTTAGGATGGATTGTTTGGATCTCCTTGCAGTCCAAGGGACTCTCAAGAGTCTTCTCCAACACCACAGTTCAAAAGCATCAATTCTTTGGCGCTCAGCTTTCTTCACCATCCAACTCTAACATCCATACCTGACTACTGGAAAAATCATAGCCTTGACTAGACGGACCTTTGTTGGCAAAGTAGTATCTCTGCTTTTCAATATGCTATCTAGGTTGGTCATAACTTTCCTTCCAAGGAGTAAGCATCTTTTAATTTCATGGCTGCAATCACCATCTGCAGTGATTTTGGAGCTCAAAAAAATAAAGTCTGACACTGTTTCCACTGTTTCCCCATCTATTCCCCATGAAGTGATGGGACCAGATGCCATGATCTCAGTTTCCTGAATGTTGAGCTTTCAGCCAACTTTTTCACTGTCCTCTTTCACTTTCATCAAGAGGCTTTTTAGTTCCTCTTCACTTTCTGCCATAAGGGTGGTGTCATCTGCATATCTGAGGTTATTGATATCTCTCCTTACAAAAAAGATATTCATGACCCAGATAATCACGATGGTGTGATCACTCACCTAGAGTCAGATATCCTGGAATGTGAAGTCAAGTGGACCTTAGAAAGCATCATTATGAACAAAGCTAATGGAGGTGATGGAATTCTAGTTGAGCTATTTCAAATCCTGAAAGATGATGCTGTGATATTGCTTCACTCAATATACGAGCAAATTTAGAAAACTCAGCAGTAGTTACATTTAAATATGTGTTAAAACTGAGAGATCTCTAAATCAGCAACAGCTCTCCTGTCCCATTTGGACAACTGATGAAAAAATCATTAAGAAAAATCTTTGAAACTATCACTTAGTGAATGAAGCATCCACCATGGTAGAATCATGAATATCATCCAGAGAATTAATAAAATATTCATTCCCTGTAATAGATTGCTAACACCCAATACTGGTTTTGTCTTACACTTAAAAAGTCATGCCTATTTGATTCATATTCATTAATTCTTCCACAATATTCAATCAGAAAGTGAAATCTGTGCAGTTAATTAGTTGAAAATAACAACTGCTGGTTCAATTAAATTTAGCAAATTTCACATTGTAGTGTTACCATATGTACATTTGTTAGAAGTAATATTTAAACTTCTGTACTAGATTGCATATTTTTGAACAAAGTAAACAAATTACATTATGACACATGGAAATATCTCTTAAAATATGCCTTTGGTTTCCTCTTTGAAAATTAAGCACAATTGCCTTAAGTGAATCCCTAATGTGTGAGAGCTAAGTCACTTCAGTCATGTCTGACTCTTTGCGATCCTATGGACTGTAGGTCACCAGGCTCATCTGTCCATGGAATTGTCCAGGCAAGAGTACAGGAGTGGATTGCCATGCCATTCTCCAGGGGTTCTGCCTGACACAGGAATTGAACCAGGATCACTTATGTCTCCTGCATTGGCATGTGGGTCCTTTACCTCTAGCACCACCTGCAAAGTTACTTGATTATATGGGTAGAAATCTGACCCAGACAATAACAATTTCCATGTAAAACTGTGCATATTGCCAGTCATAGCATACATTCAATTTTTCTCATAGCATTTTCTCCATTAAAAAAAGAGAGAAAAAGGAAACAAAGAAAGAGGGGATGGAAGGAAGACACTCAGAAGTACAGCTTTACTCTAGAATTAGGAGGCAGAAATTTCATTCACATCTAGTTTGAAGGAAAACTGATGGACTCAAAAAATATTTCAGATGGAAAAATGTGCAGTCAGAGGAAATATTAACAGGCTGCTCTCGGGCTAGTATATTGACATGTGCTTGTCGAAAAGACTCGGCACAACATCCTAGAGAAAACACACTGTTGACAAAATGCTCCTGTGGTTGAACCTCAACGTCCCTCCATAAGGCAGACGGAGTTTGGGATATTGACCTTTTATGACAGAATTAGTCATTAAGAGCTTTGGTCCAGGTCAATCCAGAATCTGAATCATCTGATAAACCTTAGTCTTGAGTGAGTGAAGTTGCTCAGTCATGTCTGACTCTTTGCAACCCCATGGACTGTGGACTACCAGGCTTCTCTGTCCATGGGATTCTCCAGGCAAGAATACTGGAGTGGGTTGCCATTTCCTTCCCCAGGGGATCTTCCCAACCCAGGGATCGAACCCAGGTCTCCCCCATTGCAGGCAGATGCTTTACCCTCTGAGCCACCAGGGAAGCCCTAAAGTCCATACTATCTCTTAAAGTTGATACGGTGTGGTAAGTTTCAATCATGAAAGCAAGATGGTAACAAAAGCCATTCATCACTTGTTTGACCTCTCTCTTTCTCTCCTTTTCCTTCTTTTGGTTCATTGTACAGATCATCATTAAAAAACGAAATCTGGTCAGCAAAATACTTTAAACAGGGCTTCCCTGGTGGCTCAGTGGTAAAGAATTCACCTGCCATGGCAGGGACATGGCTTCCAGTCCTGGTCTGGGAAGATCTCAAATGCCATGAAGCAAGTAGCCCAGGTGCCCCAACTATTTAACCTGTGCTCTAGCGTAGGGGGAACAGCAACTGGTGAGACCATGTGCCACAATGAGAAGTCCACACACCCTAAAGCCTCTACTCTGCAACAAGAGAAGCCACTGCAAAGAGAAGACTGTACAAACTATAGGGTAGTCCCCATTCACCACAACTAGAGAAAGCCTCTGCTGCAAGGAAGACCCAGAACAGCCAAAATAAATAAATAATTTTTAAAAATGCATGCAGAAGGAAGAGGTCATATCTGCACAAAAATGCTTAAGTGCAAAGTCTATTACCAGAAGAAATAAACTGAAGGTGTCAGCTATTTGAAGTACAGATAAATGTGGTTTGATTTTAACATTTGCAAATATGTGTTATCAAAACTGTTTTCATCATACATAATTCGCTTTCAGTAAAGAGCTCTCAATAAAGCTTACAAGCCTTGCATGACCAACAACAAATGGGTAATCCTATTCACAGCAAAGAAACAATAGAGTGCTTATAATTTGCAAGCTTTTGTGTTAACAGCTCCAGTCTTTTATAACCAGTGGTCTATTTAAGTCTCTCCTCTGTGTGTGTGTTAATGTTATATACATACTATATACCTGGAGAAGGAAACGGCAACTCAGTCCAACATACTTGCCTGGAAAAATCCCATGGACAGAGGAGCCTGGCGGGATCGCAAAACAGTCGGACATGACTTAGCGACTAAACAGGAGTATGTAATAGTCTACTTGGCTATATAATTTAACGCCCTTTGAAGATAGAATGCGAGTTTCTTAAAGAAATAAAGCTCACAGTAAAGATGACTTGCATACAGAAATTATTTTTTTGTATTACTTTTCATTGCAATTTTGTTTTAGAAAGAAAAAAAAAAAGACCTGGCAAGTGCCATGAGCACCTGTGTTTTGCAGCAGGGTGGAAACTGACCCCCGTCCCCCACCCCCACCTCCACTTGCAGATCCCTAGCATTCCGACGATTTTATTAAGGGCAGAAACAAGAGCTACGGACTGCGGCGCAGCATCTCGAGCGCTGCCTGACGGAACCCTTGGCGCAGAGCCCCAAAGGAAAGGCCAGGCCTGAACTGGGACAGTCACCGGCCGCAGCGAGTTTGTGCGGCTTGCTTTTCTGCGTGAACTTCGGCCAGAAAAGGAGTGTAAGTTCGGGGTGGGGAGCAGGACAACTACAAGGAGGAGCGTTCAGTGTCCCCACTTTCGTCTGCATCTCATACTCTAGTACCGCCCTGCAGCCCGGCGCTCCCCCGGACTAAACCTACGCTCCGCGGCTCCGCCCGGCCCAACCCACTCGTTCCGGCAGCAGTCCAGTTCCCCCACGGCCCTCGGAGCAGAAGGCTCCTAGGGCTCGGGGCGGGTGTGTTGCCGGAGTCGCGTCCTATTGGCTCGCCTCCCGGGGCCGGGCCGCGCTCCCCGGCTCCTTACTGGACGGAGCTGGCCCCAGCGGGCCTCACTCATTGGAGGGAGCGGGCAGGGGCGGGGCCGAGGCGGGGCCGGGGCGGGGCGGGGCCGGGTCCTGACGGAGCGCGCCGGCGGCGGAGAGCCGAGCAGGGCTGAGCGGCTGCCGGGCCAGGGTTGCGGGCGGCACGGAGCCTGCGGGAGGCCGGACGGCGCGGAGCCTGCGGGAGGCCGGGCGGCGCGGG
>SJYT01067268.1:0-64610 GCA_006410635.1 Cephalophus harveyi | reverse complement strand
GCCGGGGCGCGGGGCGGGGCGGGCGAGGCGCGAGGGCGCTCCCGGGGCCCGCCGGCCCGACCCGCGGCCGGCCGCCTTCGCCCCCATGTCCTCCCCGGGGCTGCAGCTGCGCGACCATCGCGGCACCCTCCCCCCGACTCCCACCTCCCAGATTTCGAGGCGAACTCGGGTCGCAGTTCTGCCTGGGCCTCAGTGCGAGCCGGACAGCGAAGCGCCGGGCCGGGACGTTGACGTGCGCCCGGAACCGTCCCCCCTACCCCACCACCCCCTTCAGTCTCGGAGAAGGAACTTGTCAGCCTCGTGTTTTCAAACATCTATATGTGAAGGTCGCTCTCCGGGTGCGGGGTGAAAAATCCATTCCCCATCGCCTCAGGACTGGCCAGCTTTGCGGCAGCCCTCGAAGTTGGCCAGGCTGGGAACGGAGCCAAGCTCAAGGTGAAGTGGCAGGTGCTCCAACAGCCCCTTCACGCCCTCCGGACTCTGTTTAGGACGAAAACAGAGCTTTGGTTACCCCTGGGAGACAGTAAACAGGACGGCTGTTTGGTGGTGTTTTTCCGAATTGCTGCTGCTTTCTACGGAAAACTTTCCTGTGAAGGCTGTGGGGGAGGGAATTCTAGTTTCCGACAAAGAAGTGAAAGAAATTGTCACTTCCAACCAAAGTAAATCTTAAACTAATGTAAATCTTCCCTGCAGGAATGGTAACACACAATGCAAGTATATCTTGATCTAATTTTAATGAAGGGTTGAAAATAGCTGCTGTTTTATCACCGAGGCCAAAACGGCTCACTTACATAATCTTCTTTGTTGGGATATCTTAGTGACATGTATAATTTTGATAAATGATTAATGTTAAAGGTTTGGCCTTTAAATGGTATTGAAATAATGTCTTGACAGGTTGTGTCGCAATACAGTGCAGTGTGAACTTTTGGTTATCTTGATAACCTGCATTTTTTCCTTACAAAGTGAAAGGAAACATTTTCCCTAACTAGAATTGTCTCCGCTATGAAATGTGGACTCAGTACTGAATCAGGAGAAATTATCTTGTTCTCTCAATGATAAATTCCCCAGGTTTTCTCAGTATTCATGCAGTGCCTTCTATAGGCCAGGTGCTCCACTCAGCATTTTTTTCTGCTTAAGAAGTTTATAATAACAAAAGTTGATTTTTTGAAAACGTGATTGCATAAATACCAATACTCAACAAATATTTGCTGAATAAAATTCCAAGTACTCAGATAAAAATAATAACTTGCCCATCCTTAAGGAGAATTGTTACTGTGCTTTAGGGGTAAGAAGAAGGTATAAAAATCCAACAGAAAAACTGAGCTTAATTCCAGTTTGTAGCCTGATAATGTATAGCTTAAAATAAAGATACAGATTTGGAAAGAGACAAAGAACAATGATAGGGTTTCTAGGAGAAAGATAGTAATACTGATTTAACATAATACGTTTTATGACCTCACTTTCTTTGAAGAACACAACCTGTGAAGAGGTGTGTTTCTTAATCAGTAGCTGTTTGCATTGTGATTGAATGTCTAGTTAAATGTCCTAATCATATCCTTAATATTTTACTTGAGTGCTGTCTGGATTTTAAACTCATTTTTTTTAATAGCTTGAAGTAAACTTTTCAGGGCAGTTCAGTTGAATGATAAGAAGTATAACTTTTGAAATCACTTAAATATTCAGTGAGAATGTCATCTCCAGTCTTACACCAGATAGAAAGTAAGTACTGTCAGGAGCATCTTGCTGAAAGGGTCTTCACTCCAGACAGATGTTGGGGCGGGGGCGCCGGGGGGGGGGGCGATGTGTGTGTGTGTATATTAGTGACATCAATAAAATAAGTCCCTAACATTTGTGAGTGTGGAAACTTCTGGAAAGCCTGGTGGCCTTATTTAAAAGTAATCACTCCACCCAGAACCTGGCATTGCTATGTGAAAAAGCTGTCTTTATAGAATATAAGGTCACCTGAGAGCAGGTTTGCTGGTTGGGCAGCCCTGTAGGCAGTCAGGGCTGTGTATCAGAAATCGAGATCCTTAGACCCCCGTATCAGAATCTCCTGTAGTTCTTGCAAAACTTCAGACTCCTGGGCGCCTTCCAACACTGGAAGAGTCAGACTATCTGTGAGCAGACTCTGGAACCTGTATTCTTCCCAGTAAGAGTTTATCACACTAAATCTTGAGAATTAATGTTAGTGTTTTCTTGCCAGTGTTTAATGGCAACTGTTGCTTTCCAGGAACACTGGAAGAGCCTCCGCATATGCCCACTGCTCTCATCACTTCTCCTCCAGCCCCAGATAGATTGGCTTCGCCTCTTAGTGGGGCCGTGTGGCCACGGAGCCCTCCATGAACCGCTCCTGCAAGCAGAATTAAGGTTGTCTCAAGGCACAAGGCCCAAGAGACCCCTCCTACTTGGGACCACCCCCACCCCCAGCCTGTGTGTGATCTGTCAGAATGCCAGCTGCCTCCTCTTCAACTGTCCAGATAAGGTTTCAGGCAAATAATTGGAAAAGGACCCCAAGCGATAGGAGACCTGGGGGAGATCAGAGCAGGAATGCTGGGTGGAAAGCTGTGCCCTTGACATAATGCCGCACTCACAGTGGAAGAGTTTAGTCCGGAGGCTGACAGGAGGCAGGCAGGTGTGTGTGGTGAACCCAGCGCTTGGCCTTCTCCTCCAAAACTTTCATCTACAAACCATATGTTAGTCGCTCAGTCATGTCTGAGTCTCTGTGACCCACCAGGCTCTTCAGTCCTTGAAATTCTCCAGGCAAGAATACTGGAGTATTCTTGGGAAGCCCATCCCTTCTCCAGGGGATCTTCCCAACCCAGAGATTGACTTGGTATCCTGCATTGCAGACAGATTCTTTACCTTGGGAGCGACCAGGGAAGCCCACAAACTGTCTATTAGCTCTTATAACTTCTGTATCCATAACATCCCTAACACATAGTCAGGATTTTCTTGGTTGTTGAAGAAAACAGGGGAAGAGTTTAGGAGAAAGATTCAAAGCCTCGGCTGAAGAGTCAGCCACACTTGATTGAAGTCCTGACTTTGCCATTTACTACGTAGGTGACCCCGTAAGCTTTGGTTTCCATACTTAAAAATGAGGATAGTGGTTCCTGCCACCTGGGAGTTGTTTGGGGAATTACATAAGGTACCAATTACTGGCGGCTAATAACTGGCACTCAGTATATACTCCATATATGTAGCTTTTACTTTGGTAACTTCATAATTCCTTTTTAAGCCTGGGGAGTTGCTGTGAAAGAGGGACAGAAGAGGAAGGCAGTGCCTAGAAGTGGACACAGGGAAGGTCACCTGCCAAGTGATCACAGTGGAGCCGAGGGCCAGGGGCCAGAGGGGGTGCCTGCCACGGCTCCCGCTTACAGCCCGCTGTTGAAGGCCACCTTCCCCTTCCTTTTTGTGCCACCTTATTTGGCACTTTATATACTTCTTAGATTCAGTGAGAAAACCATGGATGATGTGGTCTGCCTCAGAACTGTAACCCTGGATTTGGATTTTAATATCAGTGATCCTCAGCCTACAGAGACTTGTGGATGGTGGCCATCTATTCCCTCCTTGGGCTCTAGCTTTTGGAATCACTGAAGGAAGATGTTTCTATCTCTGACCTCATACAAATAGACCCAGAATTCGATTGCAAGTTTGCCTTTGCAGAGAGCTGTGTACTGTCAACACACGGGGCCATGATTAAAGAGGTTCTTGCCTGCTGACATCTAAAACATCTTTACTTTCTAGAGCTTTTAGACTTTTCAGAGAGCTCTTTTCTCGCATCAGCTCACTAGTTCCTTACATTAGCCCTGTAATACTATGAATATTACTAGACCCCTACGAGGCACTTTGGATCTTTCTCCCCATCTCCATTCTTTCTGGCAAACCTATCTCGAGGTTAGCTTTTTCTGTCTTTGTCTGTTTTCTAAAGTAGAAATCCTTTTCTCCCTCTTTGTCTGTCCCACCTCCTCCTGTTCTAAAGCCAGGGTCCCCATCCGTGCATGGAGAGGTGCTTAGCTCACCCACCAGGGGCCTTAGCTCACCCTGCTTCCCTCTTCAGTGTGGCCTCCCCACCAACCATCCACATTCTACTCATCGTCAATTTCCAGCTTGTCTCGGAACCTTCTCAGACAGATCATTAACATCTTAAAAGATTCCATCTTCCTCTGAATTCCGATGGTAGCCACTGCTATTTGGTTACTTATAACCTGCTGTTAAAGTCCTAATGGAGAACCAGTCTATGATAGATTTGATTCAGACAAGAAAATGCTGAACTAAGTAACACTGGGCTTGCTATCTGTTAGGGGGCCATGGGGACCAGGCCAAGTTGCTCTGCCTTTTTGCTTCTGTTTACTGTGAATGTGGAGAGGTTTGGGCCAGGTGATGTTGATAACGATTCCTGCTCCTTCTGAGGTTCTGGGGCAATTTGGCCTTCCTTAATGGATGGAATGGGGGCTCTTACTGAGTTGCTGGGTGACAGTGTCCTGAATGGGCACTGGTCTTGTTCTGTCCCACAGATGCTAAAGTGGGTAGTTTTTGAATGCCAGGTGCCTTTGGGGATAAGTTATTTAACCACAGGTATTCAGGGAAGGTTGGTGGGGGGATGAATTTGCAGAATGGTGTATTAGGGCAATAAAGGATCAGCTCTGTGAATAACTTCCTCTGATGGAATAAATAGGATCAGCTATTGGATATACTTTAATCTTAACATTTATGATTTACTTTGCATTTCGTCCTTATTGGCAAGTGACATGTAAATATGTGTGCAAGTACATGCATCACATGCACATTACCCTAAGGGTACCCCTAAGTCGTGAGGTACTATTATACACTGACCAGCCTTAAGAAGAATATCTCTTTAAAGTGTGTTGACATTTAATTGACCTTTGAAAGTTCATTCTGTTAATCATACGCAAAGTGCTAAAGCTATGGTTGACTGCTCTGGTGTTTTTACATTCAGCCGTGCTTAGCATATAAATTCTTCAGCATAATTGTTACTTATTTAGCAGGGTTTCCTTTCTTCCTTGAAAATGTGAGTTGTGTTTTATTTTTGTATTTTTGTTTTTTTAATTTTGCCTCCAGGCTTGAGGGTGTCAGAGGTTTGAATTGAAATGTTTTCCTGCCATTAGTTGTATGGGGTGTGACTTCTTAAGATAGGAGTAATGGAAACTTCTTGTTTAATGGAGGCATACTTTCCTTCTGGCAGAAGTTAGAACTCTTCAAGGTATAATGCTAAAATTTAGAGAAGCTTAAAACTTCAACACTACATATTTTTAACATAATAAACTTGGAAAATCTTTCAAGTCCATTTCTGTAGATTAAAACTATCAGTGCTAATACTTTTTATTAAACAAGGATTCAAAGGATTTATTTTTAAAGCAAATTAATTATATTCCTTGAATTACTCTGAGTAGTACTGTATTTTATTATAAATGATGTATTTTGTTTAAAAAAACATCAATCAAATATATTTCTTTCTTAAGGCTTAATGTTTTATTACTGTCATCCAGAGAACATCAAATGAAATGTCTAATCATTTCTGAGTGTTAAATTTATTAACTATGGAAATTTTTTAATAATTAGTTGCCTTACAGGTCTCTAAATTAGTGTTTCTGATATTTGTGGGAAAGTAGCAGTACTTTTTTGCTAAATACTGATAGAAAAATTAAAACATGGAATTGCCAGTTTGGGGGTACCTTTAAGACTCCAGACATTTTAAAAAATATTTTTGTCGTAAAAGCAGTTTTTCAATAGGGAAGATTAAGTTAAAACCAGAGCTTTTATATTCATGAGGTAATTTTGTACTTTTGAGGTATGTAGCTCCATATTTGGAATGCATTTGTTCCCTGTTTATACTAGGTTTCGGAGTCATTATAATATTTATTTAGTCACATTTTACAAGCACAAGAGATAGTCTCACTCCATGAAGCTGACCTTATTTTCTCATCGTTGTCTCCCTTTTGTCCATATTGCCCTGTATTTTTTCTCTGCCGTTTTCTGTTCTCAGTTTTACAACCTACAACTGTCCTTTTCATCTCATTATAGCCTCACCCCAAAAGAAAAATTCCTTTTCCTTTACATGTTTAACTTCAAACTCTTACCATTTTTTAGAAGACACAATGAAGATTCTTAAATAATATTAATAATAGTATCTATGGAGTATTAATACAAAGCTTCCCTGGTGGCTCAGAAGGTAAAGAATCTGCCTGCAATGCAGAAGACCTGGGTTCAATCCCTGGGTCAGGAAGATCCCCTGGAGGAGAGCATGGCAACCCACTCCAGTATTCTTGCCTGGAAAACCCCATGAACAGAGGAGCCCAATGGGCTACCGTCCATGGGGTTGCAAAGAGTCAGACATGAAAGAGTGCAAATGACTGTAGTGCCTGGGTGGTCAGATTCAGTATACCCCAGACTATGTGTGAACTCTCACACTTCCATTCTGGAATCCGTGGTTTCAACACATGTGTTCCTTCCTCACTATAGCAGTGTCTCAGGACCAGGCCAGAAGCACTTTAACACAGAACACGAAGGTACGACTGGTTACTTGGGCCATCCCTTGGCAGTCCTCCTGGACTGGTGACCCAGAGTGACAGAATCAATGTATTTGCTCTCCTTTTCTGTTTGAAGTCTATTTTGTCATCATAAAGCACTTTCTGTCCTTTGAATCTGGATATATGTGTTCACAGATCATTTATTTTCAATTTAGCAGATTCTTACCTTGTACTTTCACGTGCCAAACTCTTTTCTAAGCACTTTACAAGTTTTAGTTTATTTGGTCTTCTTACCCCTGTAGCTGTTATATACAGTTATTATACTTTTACAATTGAATAAGGCACAGAGTTTTATTTTAGAGTAGGGCTTGGGTTGAGGGCGGCTAGTAAGTGTAAATGGAGGGGACAACTGAGCAGCAGTGCTGAGAATCAGCAAACAGATGTAGAAGAGCTGGGGGAAGACAGCTTTCCATGGATAGGATCAGGGACTCAGCTGGGCCGGGTTGCTAAGTCCAGCGTGACTTCCTTCCTCGATTGTCAGTCGTGGGAGTAGAAGCAAAGGCCAGACCAGAGAGAGAAGCCTCTCCAGGCCTGGAAACGGTGGTCCTGTATGAAGACCCCAGCTGCAGGCCTCAGCCACTGGTCAGCCTGAGAGAGGGCAGGGCCCCTCGGGGGCCCACTGTGCCTCACTCCTTCCGTTTCTGAGACTCTAGCTTCTTTTCCCCTAGAGGGCTCAGCCTCTTTTCTCAGCTGGAAGTTCAGGTGGTACAAAAATGAGTGGACACATTCTGCCCTGTCTTAACCCCAGCCCACTTCATTTTTGCTCTTTGCCCTACTGTGTGTATTACTTTGACAATATTTTCAGCGATGGCTACGTGTGTGTGTCATGTGAAGTCCCGAGACTGATGGTGAGCAGGGAGACTGAAGGATAAAGCTGCTTGTCGGAACTGGGGAACAGCTGATACTGGGGGATACAGAGAAAGGAGGCAAACAGGGACAAGAGGAGATGCACTGAAGGAAAAAAGAGGGGGAAAAAATGAAGAAAAAGTATTACTGATTTGTTTCACACCCACATTCGCTCCCCACCTTCACCGAAACAGAGGCAGTTTCAGTCCCTTCTGTCTGACCTGAAGTTTGCCAGGGAGTTAAGCATGGTGGGAGTGGAAAATTTCTCCCTTTCGCATTTTGAGACTTGGGTGTACTGCTTTGAGATGCCACTGGTATCTAAGTAATATTTGTTTATACTGGATATTTTTCTCTGTAGCCTTTGTGGATGGGGCTTAGAATACAAACAGTCCTGTTAGCAGAACTGCAGGTACTCAGTTGCTGTGTTTATTTTACTAGTTAAAAAACTGCTGGAGCCTTTAGAGTTCTGAGCATATTTTAAAAAATACCAGAGGCAAGTTTAAGAAGTGCTTTAGAAAGAAAAAAGTAAGAAAGTTAGAACTTTCAGGCTCTGGAATGCCGGCCAATGCAGTGGGTTTTTTAAAAGTTCATGTTTTCAAAGACTGACTCAGACTCGTTAATTATTTTTTCAAAGTGACTTTAAACTGCTCTTGTTGTGTTTAAGTCCTCTTAATAGTTTAGGTATTTGTTCCATAGGGTGTAAAACTAAGGTTACTTCTTTTGGAGAATTTAGGATCTTTTTGGATGCTGCTTAAATCATCTCTAATGACTTTACTTGGTCAGATCACAGGTCTGAAAGTATTTCCTTAAGGATTTCTAATTATATTGGGATAGAATCATTGAAATCGTGACACTTCTAAAAAATCCAAAGTATGTAATTAATTTTACCCTTAAACTTTCTGATAATTCATTTTATGTCCCACTGAAGTCTCTCTTTATCCTGTTCCTTGTAGAATGGTACCCTATTCAGTAGCATTTATGAAAAACACCCAGTTTAAATAAAAAATGTTGAGCTAATCTAAGTGATATAACTATCGATTTGAAGACATTATTTTTAAATAGTTATTCAGTTTTCAGGTAGAGGGTACTGGTCTTAACAGATTTATTAATAATTAGATCCCTCTCAATAAAACAAAGGAAAAAATTTTTTATCATTGCATGGGGGTAACAAATTCTTGAAGTAGCATTTCAAGAATCGCACATTACCCTTAGGAAGTAGAAAGAGGGGAAGGGAAGTTTTTTCTCATATGTTCTGTTTTCATTTATCCATTTTCTCTCCACTTGTCCATCCTTTCCTGTAATCATGGAAATTTTTATTTTTCTCCACTGTCCATCAGATGTTCTCCATTTGTGTGTCCCAGATCACTGCCTCACCAAGTTTCCTTAGGATTAGAAACCCAAGTCTCTGGAAGGTGATGGAAACCATCCCATACTTTCTCAGAGTCTCTCCCTGGAAGCAGGAGGAGCAAATCAGTAGTTGGTGATTCGTCACTGTTGCTCCTGTGGCTGTTTGGTTGACCTCAGCATTTTTCTTCCATTCTTAATACTTATATCCACAAATGGAATCAGGGCCAGTCACAGTGTATTTCATCATCTGCTGTCCCTTGTGGTTCAAATTTAGCACAAACCTGCTGTGAGCACAAGTTAATTAGGTGAATAGAATAGGATGAAATTTTAACAGCTTTTTAATAACTATTCTTCTTTGAGTTCAAGTATGTTTTTAAAAATAATTTTATTTATTTATTCATTCTTATTTTTGGCTGTGCTGAGTCTTCACTGCTGGGCTTTTCTTTAGTTGCAGTGGGGGGGTGCTCGCTGCAGTGGCTGCTCTCGTGGCAGGGCATGGGCTCTAGGGAGCATGGGCTTCAGCAGCTGCAGCCCCCGGGCTCCAGAGCACAGCCTCAACAGTTGGGGCACTTGGGCGCGGCTGCTCCGTGCCGTGTGGGATCTTCCCGACTAGGGACTAAACCCGTGTGTCCTGCACTGGCCGGCGATTCTTTACCACCAAGCGACCAGGGAAGCCCCTCAAGTATGGTTTTTATCTTATGAGTTTACAGTTATTTTGTTGAAAATCTGGAAAATCTTTCCATGAGCAACTAAGCCCCTGTTAGATTAGAACAGTGTAAGTCAAACATTAACTTGCAGTAAAAGTCTGATGAAAGTGATTTTGATTTTGAGATGCAGTGAGCTGTGTCAGGTGAAGTTGCCCATTCTCCATATGAAATGCTCTGGTGTTGGGCCCCGAATAGACAATTTTTGTCACGTGTGCCACTGATATAAAGTATATGAGCCTCTTTTTTTTTCTGTGACTTATAACCCAGTCACCATACCAGACAGTATTGGAGAAAATTAAGACAATAGAAAGTTTCGTAAGTCACTGCTAACTGCTGTGTCTATCAGTGTCCCTTCAGCCATTCTGTAGTCTGCTATTTTAAAGTGTGTGGGTGTGGGAAGTGATGGTGAATGAAGGCGGGGTTAATGGTGATCCTTTGTACTAAGAAAAATCACACTGGTTAAGGGAAGTCGGCTTCCATGATTGGTGTATATTTATTTTTTAAAAAATCCTTCTGACCCTGCCCCACTCCAGTTCCCATCGCACCTCATAAATTCAACCAATGAAGGAATTAGAGTCATAGGATTTTATGGCTAGAAGAATTTTAGGATCTGATTTACTCGCTCATTACAGTTGAGAAAAAGGGTATCCAGTGAGGTCAAATAAGATCATGTAACGAGTTTAAAGGCACTAGTAGTTTATTTCCATTAGTAACCACTGTTCTGATGAATCTGCCCTAACATGTCCACAATGAGAAGGTAAAAAGGAAAATAACTAGCATGTGGATGGTCCTGTCTCACACAGTTCTCAGTCACTTCTCAGAAGAGCTCTGTGAGGTGGAGATCAGCTGTGATCGATTTCTATCCACAGAGAAAACAGGCTCGACAAAGGGCAGGGGCCTGTGCAGGACGGTCATCCCCCAAAGGGGCCCAGGACCCCATCTCCCCACCTCGGCAGAAGCACCAGCTGGTCTTGAAACAGATCCCCGAGACCCCGGATGGAGAGTCACAGCTTCATGTGGAGGCTCTGGCTCTCAACTCGGACCAGTTATTAGCTGTTGTCTTATTTCATCATTTTTAAAGGGGGGAAAGGCACTCTTTAAAGAGCTGGGAGCTCATAAACTTTTCTAAAGAAAGATGCTGAATAACTCTGAGTGAGATGTATTCTGAGACTCTGCTAACAAACATTTCAGATGTTCAGCCAGAATATATGGATCCCCTCCCATGTGTCAGGCACCTGTGGACTGCTCCAGCAGCCACAGCCATGACTGAGATAGAATCACTGCCTTCAGGAAGGAGGCTTGCACAATCTTCTGTCCCTTCAAAGGTTTCTCTGGATTGAAAACTGGTTTTGAGAAATGTCTAGTGCTGTCTGCATTATTTTTGAGATGAAAGAGAGACTAATTCCTATGTCTGAAACGAGTCAGCATTTTCAAAATAATTGTATTAGAAGTACTCCCATTAAAGAAAACTTGTAAAATTCAGAAAAGTAGAAGGGACAAAAATAATATATGTGTATTCTGATTTTTTAACATAATCATGTGTATACCATACATGCAGTTTTATCTTGGCTTTTCCTTAACTTGTGGGGATAGCAGATGCTCTCCATCATTGCAGAGCTTTGTAAATGTGTTTTAATGATTGCATAATCTAATATATTTGATTTACAAACACAAAACCAGAATTGGTTGGAATTCTGAATTCTGCCATGTGATTATAACGGTGAAATGCACCTTAAACTCACCTGATGTCCCTTTAGAAATAGACCTTGTGTTTCAACAGGAATGGGGCATACTCTTCCTCGGAAATCCGAGGGGCAGGAGCCCATGAAAGGGAGGTGCTGGGCCAGCCGGTGGCCTGAGGGCTGCAGCCTGGAAACCTCTGACTGGCGGGGACGGGGACTGGAAGGGTGGGATGGAAAGCCCCTGGATTCGCCTAGATTCGGGATGCCCTGGCTCTCTGGAATCCCCCTCGCTAGTGAGGACACAGCCCACGCAGAAGAGCGGGGGTCAGGGCAAGTTGCAGGACAGAGGAAGAACCACCCAGAATGCCCTGATAAGCCTGGAGAGCCTCTGTCTGGGGGACCCTGGCTTGAACTGGAAATCAGTACCATTTTAAAGGAGTGCTTGGCCACACCACATTTTTTTTTATTTATTTATTTTTAGTTGGAGGATAATTGCTTCATAACGTTGTGTTGGTTTCTGCCATACATCAACATGAATCTCCATTCCTGCCCTGCAGAGAGGTTCATCAGTACCATTTTTCTAGCTTCTATATATATATGCATTAATATATATATATTAATATGCATTTGTTGTTTATAAATTTTTTGATGATGGCCATTCTCACCAGCATGAGGTGATACCTCTTTGTAGTTTTGATTTTCATTTCTCCAATAATAAGCAACAGTGAGCATTTTTTCATATTTATTAGCCATCTGGATGTCTTCTTTAGAGAAATGTCTCTTTAGGTTTTCTGCCCATTTTTTTGATTGGATTGTTTTACTCATGGCAACACATTTTCAATCAACTGTCCTTCAATAAAAGTAAAATTAAAAAGAAATCTTTTGAAAAAAGCACAGCATTATAAATCAACTATATGTCAATAAAAATTTTTTTAGAAGGAAACCAAAATCTGGAAAATAGATGTTCTCATTATAACTGGAACCATAGATTCTAGGCCCTCTTAACTGACAGAAAAAAAAAATGTCTGTGTGTGTGTGTGTGCATGCATATGTGTGTATACCAACCCATCCATGTACATATTATCTATCTACCTAATAATATGTGTATATCTTCACCTGTATTGATATTAAACTAAACATGGACTCAAAAATAATTAATAGAGAGTTTAAGAAATGAATATATATATATGATGAATGAATTGGTGGTGACTAAATGAATTGTTTTCTCACAAAGGATCTGGATATTTGTTTCTGCTCTTAAAAGTTGGCTTCACTTACTAATTTTTTACACCCACTTTACAATGAAAACACAATTTTTATTGAATAATTATTAACTATCTTGTATTTATTCAACTCACACCCTCCTGAACTCCACGAATGATTTCAGAAGAGCTTACAATAAGCAAGACTTCAGAATGGGAGGGTGAGCGATAGCTGGGACTCCAGCTGTCCAAGCTGGGAGTGACCACATGTGTAATGATGGTGAGAGCAAATGCTTCATCGAGGGCACGCATAAAACACGATTGTGCATAGGCATTGCTCAGAACACAGCAACAGTTGTGTCAAAGTTAAGGCTATAGACTTGAGTACACACGGTTTACCTAGCTTAATTCTTAGAGAATGTCAATTGAACAAAACTTTCATTAATTTCTGAAGTAGAGATTTTCTTCTTTATAACTCTGTAGGGTCTGTACTATCCCAGACAATGCTTTTCTTCCTAGAATTTGAGTTTCTTGATTTTCCATGTGTGCACAATCCATGGGGAATTGTTTTCAGTAAATTCCTACAGCCTTCAGCCATTTTCAAGATGCAAGGACCCAGAAGGTTTGTGTTTCTATTAGTTACAAAAAGAAAATAGAAACAGAAAATCCATCATCATTGTTATTAGCAAGGAATATAATGAGCATTAGAAGCCTCTGAGTTAGCCTAAAAACAGTGTGGACTACTAAATATCAAGTATAAATAGAAGATGAAGATGAATTTTAAAGGGCAGAATTCTGTTTGTACATTTACTTTCGTATCAGATTAGTTCTGCATATGCTTTCTACAAAGGGAACTGGAGAACACTTCTGTTTCTTGTCTTTACTTAGATGGATTTTCTGAAGGAAGAGCTAGGCCAGTGCCAGGCTGCCCTTGTCTGAGCCCTTGGGCCCTAGAGAGGCGGATGAAAGGACGCAGTGCAGAGCCTGGACGCTGGGCCCTGCGCTGACGTAGAACGCTCCCTTTCTGAGAGAGCACTGTAGATGCTCAGGACCAGAGCGGTGGGGGTGGATGGACCAGGGAGAATGGAGAAGGTGGGGGCAGAAGCATCATTGTGTAGTGGAGCAGGCCAGCCACATGCACCCCTGCATTCCCATGGCCAAAGCAGAGTCCTAGTATCAATTAGTCAACAGATAGAGCGGTGGTAACTTCTGGCCCCTGCTGTTTAGTGCCTGAGCTCTCACCATCGAGGATGGGCCTTTAACTTCAATACTCTGATGTGTCAAAATCCAGAGAACTGGATTTAGGAAGAACGGGAGGTAGGGAAGCTTGGGTGGCTGTCAGATTTTAAGCTATCCTTAATTATGCATAGCTTAGGAAAATTCATGATGATAGAGTCAACAGGAGGGTTCAAGACTGAAAGACATAATATGGGCCTTTAACTTCAATACTCTGATGTGTCAAAATCCAGAGAACTGGATTTAGGAAGAACGGGAGGTAGGGAAGCTTGGGTGGCTGTCAGATTTTAAGCTATCCTTAATTATGCATAGCTTAGGAAAATTCATGATGATAGAGTCAACAGAAGGGTTCAAGACTGAAAGACATAGGGTAGCTAAGAAAAACTTGTAAACTTTATCCAGGAGCAGTTCTGTACCACCCACCGTCAGAAGGAATTAATTCTTCAAGAAGTTAAGGCACTTCCCCGGTGCTCCTGTGGTTAAGACTTTAACTTCCAGTGCAGGGGATACAGGCTCGATTCCTGGTCAGGGAGCTAGGATCCCACATGCCATGTGTCCAAAAAACCAAAAACATTAAAGAGAAACACTGTAAAAATCCAATAAAGAGTTTAAAAATAGTCCACGTCAAAAAAATCTTTAAGCTAATATGAGGAGACAATAAAACATGACCAGGGTATTGGAGAAGGCAATGGCACCCCACTCCAGTACTCTTGCCTGGAAAATCCCATGGACAGAGGAGCCTGGTAGGCTGTAGTCCATGGGGTCGCAAAGAGTCGGACACGACTGAGTGACTTCCCTTTCACTTTTCACTTTCATGCATTGGAGAAGGAAATGGCAACCCACTCCAGTGTTCTTGCCTGGAGAATCCCAGGGACGGGGGAGCCTGGTGGGCTGCCGTCTATGGGGTCGCGCAGAGTCGGACACGAATGAAGCGACTTGGCAGCAGCAGGGTATAGATATCCAGAGCTGCACCTTCAGGTGAGGAGACTTTTAGGAGCCTTGTCTTAACAGAGCTAGAGCAGCCTGTTTCCTGTGGTTTTGAATTAATTTTGTTGGTCACGTTTCTCAGTTAGTGACAAGATATTGTAGTCCTGAGCAAATTTACTTAGTTCCATCTTTCTAGATTAGTGGTTCTCTGCCAAGAAGGCACAGCAGAATCGTTGTACAGCTTTTGCCAATTGCTCTCAGCGCTCCCCTCATCTGAAAAAAGAATTAGAGTGTGGATAGGGCAAGAGGCAGGCCAGGTGTGTGAAGTTAGAAGACTCTGTCCCAATAAGCCTATTGCCACCCCCTCATTTTAAGAACTACTATTCTGAGTAGAACCGATACTGCTTAAAAACCAGAAAACAAGGAAATAGTTTAAACTAAATAACTGTGAGTCTCACAAAAACTGGCAAAATTGTTCAGCAGCTTTTGGGGATAAATCTGCTTTACCTTTCACATGGATTTCCTCTAGTTGGTCTCTTGCTAAAAAGGAAGGCTGTACATACAGGCAGTGAAGCACTCTTTTGATGCCTGTTAAATGCCCTTCCCTTTACGAATCCTTGTAACTAAGATCTTATGATCTTTCATGCTTTATTTGGAGGATTTTTAAAAAATGTTTATTCATAGAGCTCTGAGCAAAGTCTAGATCTTCAAAGCTGTGCCAAGGTTTACTATCTTTTTCAACATTCACTGAATTGTTATGTGAGATGGTTTGCCTAGTTTGCACTAGGCATTTTTAATTTAAAGCTATTATTGAAAAGCAGTAAGATTCCAAGGCAAGTAGGGGATCTGTCACTTGAAGAAAAATTTATGGGAGTAAAAATATTCTTTTTGTAAACAGTTAGTGCTCTACAATGTCTTCCCAGGGTGAGGCTTGGTATTCATCTGTTTTAATTAAAGAGTATCCGCCCTGTCTGTTTGTGACCAGCTCATAAGAAGGGGGTATCTTGGTGAGAAGTTCACAAGGTTGGAAGCTATAGCTGAGTTTGCTGAACCGACTCAAGCCCTATTCAGCAGTGGTATATGAATGCCAAGCACTAAGAATTTCTGGAATGTAGAAGCGCACAGCACTGATAAAGTTTGCTTTGTTCCCCTATGTGACTTGACCCATTGAGAAGATGTGGTTCCCTAGGAAGTTTTAATAGTTCAAAGTCCTTAGTTAATAAAGAAAAAGGCCACAACATAATTCAGCTTGTTTTCACCTGCTGCCTCAAAGATTAACTTTCTTAACATTAAGGGGATAGAGTTACTCTTTGCTTTGAAAAAGTAGTTTGTGGAGCACTTCACATTTGTTCGTTTCACTAAACATAACAGTGTTTGTGTGGATTTGGTTTTGTTTGGGGTTTGGTGTCACAAACTAAGACTTCTGCAACTTAAGAACCTTCTGGTAACATCATCTAAAAACAAATCTTGGGGAAAGGCACACCCACTTCTTTGTATCAAGTTAATCTCTCACTAGGCGAGGAAGGGTTTTGAATTACTTCAGGAAAGCAGTGACTAATAGAGCCTACCCTCCAGTTTTCCTCATTTATTTTCATAAGAGAATGGGAGTGGAATTCAAAACATTTCAGATCTGGAGTTAATGTACGTCACCCTGTCAGCAAGTGATAGGCTCTGTGTTTTTCCAGTGGGAAAACTTTGACCCACAAACTGATAGATGCCTGTTACAGGCCTTGCTATTCCTTCTGTTTCTCTCCTGATTATTGCTTACTCATTCAAAAACCAGCTGACTGTACAGGTTGTCTCTAGGAGCAGATTTCAGAGCAAAAGTGATACATAAAAGCAGTGCGTAAGTTTTTTTTTTTGATCAGAATTTATAGAGTTTGAAATAAAAATTTTATATTTTCATTGAGACTGTATATGTATTTAATGTTAAATGTGCACTTTATCTTATTAGCATGATTTAACTTGTATGTTTATTCACTTTCACTCAAAGATTTTAGTTACATCACGCATGTTAAGGAAACCTGCCGTTGCCTGTGTGTTCCTTGTCGCTAACCGTAATGGATGAATGCCATCAGTATTCATTGTGTTAGATGATCAGAGGATTTTATAGCAGTCTGGTAGATGAATAAGAGACATGCATGAAGCTTTGGATTTGAGACATTCTCTAGAACATTTCTGGTTTGGGATAAGACTTAGTGGTTTGCAGAATTGCGGCCTGTCTGTCTTAGGGATCCTCAGGTAACCAGACTGTCCCTGTGACAGTGAGCGGCTGTAAACATCCTCGACTGGAAGCTGTGAGGCTGCAGAAAGGCTTTCAGTCGGATGTTTGCAGCTGCCGACTGCCGCCCACGTCAGGAGCCCCCTTAGGAGCAGTGGCCTCCTTGACTCCACTGGACACCGCGCTCTCCTGGGAATACGTGTTCACATCCTTGCGTGAGAGTGGTACAGGTTCAGCAACTTTTAAACCCATCTCTGCGTTTTCATTAGAGCAGGAGAGGTGCTCTGTTTGTATAGGGATTTTGCTACATCAAAAGTAAAAAAGAAGAAAGAAAAAAGTAAAATATTCCTAAGAAAAGTGAGGGAATGTATTACAGTATTTTTGTTCTTAGAAAAAAAAGTGTTCTAGGACAGTATTTCCACAAATCAGTCTCAAAAGGAATTTTTTTTGTCCTGCTGTTTATATTTACCTGTAATTTCAAAATAAGTGCTTTTTACAGCCATTTGCAAATATTTCTATTAATAAGTCTAAATTTCTTGAAAAAGAATAAAGGCCAGAGTAAAGAGTTATTTCACTTTCACATTATTTGGATTAAACCTCTTTTACTGTTTATAGGTTTAGTCTTTAAGTAATAAAGTCATTTTCAGTTTAACCAAGTACATAAAATAAACTAACATTGACTCTACTAACTCTTATTTGAGAAACCTATTTGTTCCTGTTTTAACTGATGAGCACAGTATTTTAAGCATTTGTTGATACTGACTCCATTCAACTGAGCTGTTATCTTTGCTTTATGTAATAGCATATATCTCTTTAAAATAATACAAAATGCTATCCTATATATAGGAAGGCAGCCTAAGATGTTTAAAAGTCTCCTCTTGTGGGTCTCTGTGAAGGACCTAATTTCTAACTTGTCCTTTTTGTAAATCTGTATTTGCCTTATGGCAGATTTGTTTAATACGAGACATTTAAATAGTAGGAAGGAGACAGACATTTTAAGAGGAGATGAAGGTGGCATCCTTTGCCCTCTAAAATGCAGTACCTTCTGCACATGAATTTTGTCAGTAATATAGACATTAGTTCCCTGTTCACTACCCACTGATGACATCAATGTGTGTGTACATGCTCAGTTGCTAAGTCGTGTCCCACTCTGCAACCCCATTGACTGCAGCTTGCCAGGCTCCCTTGTCTATGGGATTTTTCAGGCAAGACTACTGGAGTGCAAATTTCCTTCAGGGGATCTTCCCAAACCAGGAATCGAACCCACATCTCCTGTGTCTCCTGCATTGGCAGGTGGATTCTTTACCATTGCTGCACCTGGGAAGCTGATGATGTCAGTAAGAGTGCTTATTGAAACAGTGGGACATAGTGCTATTTGAATATTATGGTTAAGTGGGATGGAGAGAGATCTGTTTAGAAATGCCTTCACATTCTCTGCATACATAAAGCTTCTAAGTGGGGAAAAAAAAAAGTCAGTCATATTGGCCACTGGCCACAAGAGATGAGTAGATTAGATGCCTCTGAGCCAGGGGCAAGAGGGGAGGGACTTCCATCTGCTAGGCTCTGGAATGTGTAGTTGAAAATGTGGCCTGTTCTTTAATAGGTAAACTTGAAACACTTCAGGGGAATAACTCAGCTGTGTCGCAGGGAGGTGGTTGGAGGAGGAATGAGTGAACCCTCCCCGGCTCTTTGACCTTCACTCCCTTCAGCTCAGATTCCCCTCCCTTGCCTCACTGCCCCCTAAATTTTCCATTTCTCATCTCTCTTTGGTTATTTCCTTCATTTAAGTAATTACTTGGAACATTTTAATATGTAAAAAGTACAGCCTTCTTAAATACTCTTACGAACAAACTACAAATCTCCAGAAAGCCTTCTGGCTAGTTCTGAAATTAATGCCTATTATTCACTGTTTTATGTGCCCCCTATTTCCATGGTGACAATGTAAAATGCTGCATTAAGATAGTATCAAAAGTGAGCTATATATTTTTGGAATAAGATCTGGATGCAATTTGTTTTAATTTCACAAAAATATCTGACTTTAAAAAAATGTACAGCATTACATTTCTACAACTGCACAAAGTTGTGCATGTAAGATAAGTTAGTAATTAGCATAAATTAAAATTCTTTATTGCTAATTGCTTTCATGTAGTTTTTCTTCTTTATGGATATATATTTAAAATTCCATGTTCATATCAGCATAATAAAATACCATATATGATCTAGAAAATAAAATTCTTGAAGTGGACCACAGTAGGTCAGTTACATAGATTAAACCACTGTCAAAATATGTGCTAGGTAAATGGAAACTGTGTTGCTGTGAAGTTTGTGATGTTAAAAGAAAAAAAACACAAAGCAATCATCACAACCACTGTATGTTTGAAATGAGCTGAAGTGAAAGTCACTCAGTCATGTCTGACTCTGTGACACCATGGACTGTATAGTCCATGGAATTCTTCAAGCCAGAATACTGGAGTGGGTAGCCACACCCTTCTCCAGGGGATTTTCCAGAATGAAAATTGATGCATCCTTGAAATGGAGATTTCTAATGGAAGTATATGAGGTTCTAAAAGTGGCAGTGGTAACTCATTTAAATGATACTTATTTTTCCTGAGCTTAAAAATCAGATTTGAATCTGCACTCCATTTTGTAATGATGCTATCTGTAAATACTATGCATACGCAACCTTTCCTCTGTTAAAGAATAACTAAAACCAGAGGTGAATACTCTAGTGACAAGGGAGCCTGCTCAGAAAGCAGTCCTACATGGGGAATCAGCGCTCTGTCTCTGAAACCCAGTTGCACCCAAACAGATTTACTGACAGAATTGCCTTGTTTTCTTTCACAAAGTTGTAGCTAAATGACCACTGGGAAAAGAAAATCTTCCTTGAGTGGTGTCAGTTTGAGGTGGCTTAAAAATAATAATGCAAAGATACCAGTTGTTTTTCTGTATCAGAAGAATAACCAGAGAGTTAGTTGTTCAGTCACTAAGTTGTGACCAACTCTTTGTGACCCTGTCCTTCACTATCTCCCTAGGTTTGCTCAGATTCCTGTCCATTGAGTCGGTGATGCTATCTAACCATCTCACCCACTGTTGCCCCCTTCTTCTTTTACCTTCAGTCTTCACAGCATCAGAGTCTTTTCCAGTGAGTGAATTCTTCACATCAGGTGGCGAAAGTATTGGAGCTTCAGCATCAGTCCTTCCAGTGAATATTCAGGGTTGATTTCCTTTAGGATTGACAGGTTTGATCTCCTTGCTGTCTAAGAGACTCTCAAGAGTCTTCTCCAGAGCCACAGTTTGAAAGCATCAATTCTTCAGCACTAGGCCTTCTTTATGGACCTACTCTCATTATCTGTAGATGATTACAGGAAAAACCATAGCTTTGACTATATGGGCCTTTGTCAGCAAAGTGACATCTTTGCTTTTTAACACACTGTCCCGGTTTGTCAGAGCTTTTCTTCCAAGAAGCAAGCATCTTTTAATTTCACGGCTTCAGTCACCATCTACAGTGATTTTGGAGCCCAAGAAAATAAAATCTGTCACTGCTTCCACTTTTTCCCCTTTTATTTGCCATGAAGTGATGCAACCAGATGCCATGATCTTGGTTTTTTGAATGTTGAGTTTCAAGTCAGCTTTTTCACTTTCCTCTTGAACTCTCATCAAGAGGCTCTTTAGTTCCTCTTCACTTTCTACCATTAGAGTGGTGTCATCTGCATATCTGAGGTTGTTAATATTTCTCCTGGCAATCTTGATTCCAACTTGTGATGGAATCACAACAGCTGACATTTGGCATGATGTACTCTGCATATAGGTTAAACAAGCCAGGTGACAGTATACAGCCTTGATGTACTTGTTTCCCGATTTGGAACCAGTCTATTGTTCCATGTCCAGTGCTAACTGTTGCTTCTTGACCCACATAGAGATTTCTCAGGAGACAGGTAAGGTGGTCTGGTATTCTTATCTCTTTAAGAATATTCCACAGTTTGTTGTTATCCACACACAGAGTATTCATTTATAATTCCTCTTAATTTTTGAAATGACTTACTGAAATCTTGGTGGCTCAGTGAACTGTCTTAGAGTCTCACTCCAATCATGTGGAAGACTTTCTTCATCTGGTTCTGAATCAAAATGAGATCTCTAAATACATATGGAAGGTGTATCTGCTTGTGTATACTGTGGCTGTCTGTATGCATGAACTAAACTGTTAAAGCATTGACTAAATTGAGGGTTTATGATTATTTTCCTGTTTTGTCTGCTACTCTTAATGGTAAGAAGCCAGTAAATAAAATAAAAAAAAAAAAAAATCTTATCCTCTGGATGTGCATATTAGTCAGTGAATTAAATACTCTTGAATAGACTTCTTTAGTTATACACAAATACCTGTCACTAGCATGCACTTTTGGAGAAGGCAATGGCACCCCACTCCAGTACTCTTGCCTGGAAAATCCTATGGACGGAGGAGCCTGGTAGGCTGCAGTCCATGGGGTCCCTAAGAGTCGGACACGACTGAGTGACTTCACTTTCACCTTTCACTTTCATGCATTGGAGAAGGAAATGGCAACCCATTCCAGTGTTCTTGCCTGGAGAATCCCAGGGACGGGGGAGCCTGGTGGGCCGCCGTCTATGGGGTCGCACAGAGTCGGACACGACTGAAGTGACTTAGCAGCAGTAGCAGCAGCAGCATGCACTTTTAAATGTTAAGCATGAATGTAGTGGAGAAGTTAATGTTACCAAGTGATACTCAGTCTGCCTTTCCTAATTGGTATGTCTAATTATTATATAAATGTAATGATGTAGTACTTTGAGAGTAGAGGCTTTTTAATGTAAATTAAAACAAAGTAGATTGCGGATTGAGCAGCATAAGCACAAGCACTAAATGTGAGCTTACTATCCCCAGTTTGGGGCCCTGCATGGTTGGAGAAATTAATGAACTCTTTCAGTTACCCTAACAAAATAAAATAAGAATGTCTCCCAGCTCCCATTTCAAAAATGGCAGCATGAGCTCTCCAGATATGCGATCTCCTATTGAAAAATGTCTTGGAGAACATCAGACATTACACTGTGATAATATGTCATAAGCTTGTTAGTAGCATATGCTCCCTTGCAGGGACTGAACTACTATTTCTGGATTTTGGATTCAGTATTTTTAGCTAAAGAGTTAAACTTGAAAAGAGCAAATGCTTATACCAGCAAAGGCAAGTGTTTGTAAAAGCTAAAGAAATTCCTGCAGTTCAGTATGTAAATAAATGTCACAGTGCCATGTAATGTTGGCACTTGCAGCCATGATTCCCACAGTAGAAATATATTGACTTGCAGGATGTGTGATGTTAATAAATAGAAACATTATTTCTGTTTATTTAAATGAAGATTTGTGCTGAGCATAAGTATGCTGAAGTGAGTCATAGAATTACTTGCAGATTCAGATATTCAACATTGAGTATTCATGTTTTGTACAAAATAGATCTAAGTGCATATTAAGGAAGTGATTTTGTTAAATTCCTTACTGATTAATGATCATGCTAGATTAAAATTACCTTTGGAATTATAATCTTTCAACTATGGAATGCCCATATGGAAAATTTAATTTCGAAACTTACTCCTTTCATGTACTCTCAGGGGTCTTCTTGGCTGTATCAGATATATAGTTTGTCTTTTTCCAATTCTGTCTCTACTCTTTTACCCTAGGAAGTATTTTACTTAAATTCTGACCATCAGATATTGAATAATAAATTAGGAAATTTGCACACTTTTCAGGATAATGTTCAGCTATATCTTGAGTTAATCCTCTAATCTTTCTACTCTTTAGTCTCTGTGTTGATGTTATTGATTTCTAGTAACTTGCTCCTAAATCTGAGTAATTAAAAATAAATCATCATGAGTTATTAGAAATTCTAAAAATCTAAGGTTATTTTAATAGCATAATTCAATTTGTCAAAACGCAATTTCAGTTCAGTTCGGTCACTCAGTCATGTCCAACTCTTTGTGACCCCATGGGCTGCAACATGCCAGGCCTCCCTGTCCATCACCAACTCCCAGAGCTTACTCAAACTCATGTCCATTGAATCGATGATGCCATACAACCATCTCATCCTCTGTCGTCTCCTTTTCGGTCACTCAGTCATGTCCAACTCTTTGTGACCCCATGGGCTGCAACATGCCAGGCCTCCCTGTCCATCACCAACTCCCAGAGCTTACTCAAACTCATGTCCATTGAATCGATGATGCCATACAACCATCTCATCCTCTGTCGTGTCCTCCTCTCGCCTTCAACCTTTCCAAGCATCAGGGTCTTTTCCAATGAGTTAGTTCTTTGCATCAGGTGGCCAAAGTATTGGAGTTTCAGCTTCAGCATCAGTCCTTCCAATGAATATTCAGGACTGATTTCCTTTAGGATGCACTGGTTTGATCTCCTTGCTGTCCAAGGCTGTCTCAAGAGTCTCCTCCAACACCACAGTTCAAAAGCATCAATTCTTCAGCACTCAGCTTTCTTCACATCCATACCTGACTACTGGAAAAATCATGGCTTTGACTAGACTTCGTTGGTAAAGTAATGACTCTGCTTTTTAATATACTGTCTAGGTTGATCAAAGCTCTTCTTCCAAGGATCAAGTGTCTTTTAATTTCATGGCTGCAGTCACCATCTGTAATGATTTTAGAGCCCCCCAAAATAAAGTCTGTCACTGTTTCCCTTGTTTCCCCATCGATTTGCCATGAAGTGATGGGACTGGATACCATGATCTTAATTTTCTGAATGTTGAGTTTTAAGCCAACTGTTTCACTCTCCTCTTTCACTTTCATCAAGAGGCTCTTTAGTTCTTCTTCACTTTCTTCACCATAAGGCTGGTGTCATCTGTATATCTGAGGTTACTGATATTTCTCCTAGAAATCTTGATTCCAGCTTGTGCTTCATCCAGCCCAGCATTTCGCATGATGTATTCCACATATAAGTTAAATAAGGAGGGTGACAATATACAGCCTTGATGTACTCCTTTCCTGATTTGGAACCAGTCCATTGTTCCATGTCCAGTCCTAACTGTTGCTTCTCTGAAATATAATTGATCCTTTTTGTATAGAACGAATCTATTGATATTTTGGTACAAGTTTAATAACTGTTAAATGAGTGAGATGTACTGATAGCTAATTAAAGCCGACTTGAAGAGTTCCCTAGTCTCCCAGCTGGGCTAGCACCAGGAGCAGTGCTGGGAGAAGTTAGGCCATGCTTAGGGTTGGAGAACCAGTTCCAGGGGCTGGGAGCAGTCCTGTCCCTTGAATCTGGGGACATGGTAGCTCACCCTTCTGAAGAAAACGTAAACATTCTCGAGGTGACTCACACCCAGCACGCTGATTCTGTTGAGGTTCAGGGGCCTCGGAGAATACCAGTGAGGGCAGGACGATTGTCTTCTTGTGAAGAAGGATCTATGAGGTTAAGCTATTACTGAAGGGCTGTAGCACATTAGCACTGCACACACACCCTCCTTTTGGAGCCTTTTCTAAAGGGAGCTTCTTAGCTTGGCTTGTGCCTCCTCTTTTGCTATCCCGCAGCTTTCTAAGCTTCAGCCACACTGACTTTTAGTTCTTCAAACAACCTTGCTTTATCCCTTTCCCCACAAAGCCTTCAAAGGCCTTAGGGCTCCCCTCTGCATAGACAGAATGTTCCTAGTTTACCCACATCTACCCCCAAATACACAAGGCCCACGCATGTATACACAGTCATGCTCAACGTGGCGTTTTTTCTGGGGACGTCTTACTACTCCCTTTTCTTCATGCTGTGGACTCTTCTGTCCTGAGATGGAAATCCAGAGGAGCAGCCCATCACGTAAAACTCTGAGTGAAAAAGCTTTCCAGGCAGAAGGGAAAGCAAGTGCAAATGAGCAGAAGTTGGACCAGGCATAAATGATGAAATGCTGTGGTTCAGGACAGAGTCAGAGAGGTAAGCAAGGGGCGGGCTGTGCAGGGCCATCATGAGTCAGAGTGACAACTTTGGATTTCCCTGGTAAATGTTGGATTAGTTCTTGTTGTCATGAAATGTTCTTTGAATTTTTAATTTAATTAGATGATAGGATTTAAATCATAGTGGTGGAGTCTATCAGAATGTGGGTAACTTTATTCTTTTTAAGATGAACAACAACTCATTTTGGTAAATATTGTATGCCTACTAGTGTAAAGAATAGTGAATGTTAGGGACTGAAGGATAAAAACTTGAAAAAGATTTGCTCCCTGTGATTGCTTATAAGGTTGGGATGAAATGTCATGTGGACCAAAATGCAGGATTATCCAAATCCTGAGACCAGCCTCTCATGCCTGTGAAGTCTCATACAGTTGGCCCCTGAACAATAGGAGTTTGAGCTGCATAGATTCACTTATATGCTTATTTTCCCCAAGTGTGGAAAAAATTTCAGAGATGTGCAAAAATTTGAAAAAGATCACAGATGAACAAAATAGGCTGAAAATATCAGTAAAAATGAAGACACATCATGTATGCATAATATATATATATAGATACTTGTCAATTTTATCATTTACTATGATAAAATATGAACAAATTTATTATAAAAATTTAAAATTTATCAAAGCTAATGCACACAGACATTGCAGGCTGAACATGGTGCCATGTGCACACATGTAAATGAACAGAGGCATTATTAAATCATAACGGCATGAAATTAATTTGGGGGCCATGTCCTGTTGCTGCTGCGATAAACTCAAGCGTGGGAAGTCTCTGCTTAAGGTGCCATGAGACACTGATCATCTCCACATGAGCAGTTCATCTCTTCAGTAAACTGTGCATTGAAATATAAAGTGATCTCTCACATTTCTCCTGTATTTTCCATCATGTTCGTGCAACAGAGTAGACCTTGAATAAGACTGTGGGCCCCACACGAAGTGCCCTAGTGATGCTGGAAGTGCCCCCAGTACACAGAGAAAAGTCATGACGTTACAAGAAAATAGTTGAAATGCTTTATATGTACCACAGATTGAGGTCTGCAGCTGCGATTGCCACCATTTCAAGAGAAATGAATACAGAGTAGGGACCAGTGTAAGAAAAGAAAAGGAAATTCATGAAACTGTCACTGCAGCTATGCCAGCAGGTGCAAAAACCTTGCATTTTTTTTGAGGGGGGTGGAGATTATCATGTGTTGAAAATGCAGCTTTTATGTGATATAAGATTGCTTTATAAGAAAGGCATACCTGTAGACTCTAATATGATTCAAAAAGTGTAAAGTCATTGTATGACAACTTAGAGCAGAAGGAAGGTGAAAGAACTAAAACTGGAGAATTTAATGCCAGCAAAGGATGGTTTGATAACTTCAGAAAGAAGTTTGGCTTTAAAAATGTCCAGAGAACAGGAAAAGCAGCATCTGCTGACCAAGAGGCAGAAGATAAGCTCCCAGACACACAAAGTCATTGAGGGGAAAGGATATCTACCTGAAGAGATTTTTCATGCAGACAGAAGTACCCTATTCTGGGAAAAAAAGAAGTGTCATAAAGGGCATGGGTTAGTAAGGAAGAAAAGTGAGCACCAGGATTTAAGGCGGGACAAGATAGCCTAGCTCTACTGTTCTGTGCAAATCCAGTAGAGTTTATGGTCAGAAATGCCCTCATCTATAAAGCTGCGAACCTCTAAGTCTTAAAAGGAAAAGATAAACACCAGCTGCTAGTCTTTTGGTTGGACAAAAGTCCTGGACTAGAACACTTTTTCTGCATTGGTTCCATTGATGCTTTGTCTGTGAAGTCAGGAAGCACCTTGCCAGTAAGAGACTGCCTTTTAAGTCCTTTTGATATTGGGCAATGCCTCTGGCCGCTCAGAACCCCATGACTTCAACACTGAAGGTGCCAAAATAATGCACTTGCTCCCAAAATACAACTCTAATTCTGCCTCTAGATCAAGAGGTCATAAAGAACTTTAAAACTCATTGCACATGGTACTCAATAGAAAGAAATGTCAACACTGTGCGATAGAACCCCCAATGGAATATCGTAAGAATCTGGAAGGATCACGCCACTGAAGATGCCATCCTTATTATAGAAAACGCCATGAAAGCCATCAAGCTGAAAACAATACATTCCTACTGGAGAAAACTGTCCAGATGTTGCACATGACTTCACGGGATTTACGACTGAGCCAATCAAGGCAATCATAAAGGAGGCTTGGATATGGAGGAAAAGGTCAGGGGTGGGGGGAGGTGTGTGTGAAGGGTATCAAGATGTGCACTTTGGAGGAATTCTAGAGCTCATAGACACCCCACCCGAGGAATTAACAGAACATAACTTGATGGAGACAAGTGCTTCCAACCAGTGCCAGGTGATAAGCAAGAAGCAGCACCAGAAAACAAACTGACATCAGAAGACCTGGCAGAAGGGTTCTGATTATTTAAAATGTCTTTCAGTTCTCCTGGGGCTTCCCTGATGGCTCAGGGGATAAAGACTCTTACCTGCAATGCAGAGACACGGGAGATGTGGGTTTGATCTGTGGGTCAGAAAGATATCCTGGAGGAGGAAATGGCAACCCACTCCAGTATTCTTGCCTGCAGAATCCCATGGACAGAGGAGCCCGGGGGACTACAGTCCATGGGGTCGCAAAGAGTCAGACACGACTGAGTATGAACGTGATATGTTTCACTTGTTTTACAATAGGGGCCCTTCTGTGATGTGGGCACTGAAAACTAGGCAGACAACGGAATAAAGATTGGTGCTGTTTAAAAAGATTTTTGGAGAAATGTGGAAAGCAAAATAGACAGAAATTACGATGTATTTATGTAAAGTTGTGCCGAGTGTGCCTGTCTTTCCACCTCCGCCTCCACCCCTGAGACAGCAAGAACCTCCTCTTCGTCCTCAGCCCACTCGTTGTGAAGACACTGAGGATGAAGACCTCTATGATGATCCACTTCCACTTAATAAGTAGTCAGTCATCATCATATTGCACAGTTGATAGACTCATCTGTTGAATATGTGTGAGTGTCTTCATGTGGAAGTCTAAGGACTGTATAACAAGAACTGTATAGACATTTTTGAGTCATCAGCACTGTCTTTGATTGTGTAGCACATCGTGTACTGAAGTGGATAACCCATCCTTACATAGGCATAAGGTGAGTGATATTTAATATAAAACTAATAATGTGTTAGTTTTCTTACTGCCTTATAATTCTGCTTTCAAAGAATTCTGTTACTATACAGTGTGCCTCTCTCATAATTGGAAAAACTATATCAGCCTATCATCACAGGTAAGTTTTTTTTTAAGTTTCCAATACTGTATTATGGATAGGACTGTAATACTGTTTGTCATAAAATTTTAATGAAATTTCATTTATTAGTGTATAAGCTGAGCTACTGAAGCAGTCATATCGATTACACAAGACTACCATAAAACATATCGCTGCCTCATTGTTATCAATGCATGAATCTTTATACCTGTAAATAATAATACTTCAGTATTCTCGCCTAGAGAATCCCATGGACAGAAAAGCCTGGGGGGTCTACAGCCCATAGGGTCACAAAGAGTTGGACATGACTGAAGCGATTGAGCACACATTTTTCACATTAGCTTTTCATTTTTGATGTCTGGATTTAGTAATACATGAAACATCTGCAGTGTTTCATATCATATATGACAATATTGATGTTGGTATTGATAAATGATTCATCTTATACTCTTTCTGACCCCATGGACTATATAGTCCATGGAATTCTCCAGGCCAGAATACTGGAGAGGGTAACGTTTCCCTTCTCCAGGGGATCTTCACAACCCAGTGATCGAACCCAGGTCACCCTCACTGCAGGCGGATTCTTTACCAGCTGAGCCACAAGGGAAACCCAAGAACTCTGGAATGGATAGCCTATCCCTTCTCCAGTGGATCTGCCCAACCCAGGAATTGAACCGGGGTCTCCTACATTGCAGGTGGACTCTACCAACTGAATTATCAGGGAAGCCCTATCTTATTAACAGACAGTGTAAATTTACAATATCAATAAATACAGTACAGCACTGTAAATAATTTTATTTTACGATTTTAATAGCATTTTCTTTTCTCTAAGCTTACTTTATTGTAAGAATGCAATAATACATGTAATATACAAAATATGTGTTAATTGTTTATGTTATCAGTAAGGTTATTAGTAGTTCAGGTTTTTGTTGTTGTTGTTTAGTCTCTGAGTCATGTCTGACTCTTTTGCTGCCCCATAGGCTGTAGCCTGCCAAGCTCCTCTGTCCATGGGATTTTCCAGGCAAGAATACTGGAGTGGGTTGCCATATCCTTCTACAGGGGATCTTCCCAACCCAGGGACTGAAACTGGGTCTCCTGCGCGTCTCCTGCCATGCAGATAGATTCTCTACTACTGATCCACCGGGGAAGTTTCAGGGGAAGTCAAAACTGACTTGTGGATTTTTGATTGTATGGAGCTCCTAATCACTGCATTGTTTGCTGCTGCTGCTGCTGCTAAGTCACTTCAGTCATGTCCGACTCTGTGCAACCCCATAGACAGCAGCCCACCAGGCTCTGCCATCCCTGGGATTCTCCAGGCAAGAACACTGGAGTGGGTTGCCATTGCCTTCTCCGACTGCATAGTTTAGGGGTCAACTATACTTGCTAATTAAAAGGAAAGCAAATGGAATAATGTCACAAGGTAGAACATTCCCTACAACCCCAATAGAGAATGGTAATGAACCGGGCTACACTAAGGAGTCATCTCTTTCATACATCTTCAGTCTAAGCCTTGCATGGGGCCATTCTGTGTGTGAGGGGTCCTGAAGAAGAGAGCATCTGAGAATGTGGCAGAGAAATAAAAATAGGGGCTTCTCCCAGAGCACCCCTTAGCACTTAGTCTTGGGAGGAGGAATATCCACAAGAAAGTCTGTCCAATGGGGCAAAGACTATAACTCTGTCTTCCTGCATCCTCAACTGAACCCAGTGCCCAGCGCAGCAGCAACCAGCCTCTACTTGCCGGGTTTGCTGGGTGGGGCCACAGCAGCGTCTCATCTCCACCTGTGTGTCTGGGCGGGGCCCCACAAGTGGGAGAGGAGAAAGGGCGCTGCCATGAATCCTGCTTCTCCTTCTGGGTGCTGATACGTGCCCTCCAACAATGTTTACTCAGGTGAAGTTGGTAACATACAAGTAAAATAAACAGTAGTGGTGTGTGTGGCCCTGAGTAGCCTCAGTAACAATGACCTGCTGGCTGGCATTTGTTTATTGTGTGCCCTGCACCAGGCGCCGTTCCAGGTGCTTTTACTGACTCACACTTTAATCCTGGCAGGAGCCCACGAGGTCCGTGCTGTCATAAACGTACAGGTGAAGGCACTGCAGGGCTCGGTGACCTGTTCAAGGTCACTCGGGAAGCCGCGGGCCCCCTAACATCAGATTAAAAAGTGCTGACCATTGCCTAAGAAAGAACAGCTGGTTGAAGCTGGGAGGATTGCGAAGGTCACCTGAGCTCTACTTTTCCGGAAGCCGAGGACAAGGAGTGTGGCGTGTGTCTGGGGAGGTGGTCTCGGTCAGGAGGTGCGGGGCTGTGCCTCGCCTCCCTGGGTTCCAGGCACCCGGGGCCCTGCCTTCAGTAGCCCTGCAACGGGGCTTAAAACGGGGGAGCAAGGATCTCTTTCTGCAGTTCATGGCAAGCTTCGCTTTTAAATAGCGTTGAATTATAGGATGAAGTTATTATGCAGAAATGTTTTGTTTCCCTTGAAAGCTAGAAAATAAGGCCGGCTCCTGCTGCATCTGTAAATAGGCCGCCGTTTCTCTTTCTTTCTGTGGTTGGGAAGAATCATTCGGGCCGGCATAGTTAATGAGTTTTCGCAGCTGTTAAGTGGAATTACACATTCTGTTCCACGAGGCCCTCGGCCACATTGTCCGCGGGACTTGGTGTCCACTCCACCCGGGATGCTTGGATGGCCCTGTGACCTGAGCTGCTCTTCCTCCAGGAGGGAGACGCTGAGGTCTGGGTCAGGCCGGCTGCAGAAGGGAGAGGCTGTTTGGGCAGAAGGAGCCACAGAAGATGGTATTTTTCTGTATCACAGTTGCCTTCTTCAGCAAGGACTGTGAGGATCCTAGATGGGAAATGGTCATCTTTTCTTCTAAAAGGGTTTTTTTTTTTAAATTAAAGAATAATTATTATCCATCAGGGCTTCCCTTGTAGCTCAGTCAGTAAAGAATCTCGTGCAATGCAGGAGACCTGGGTTCAATTCCCAGGTGGGGAAGATCCCCTGGAGAAGGGAAAGGCTACCTACTCCAGTATTCTGGCCTGGAGAATCCCCATGGACAGAGGAGCTTGGCAGGCTACAGTCCAAGGAGTCACAAGAGTCAGACATGATTTAGCAACTAAACCACCACCACCATTATCCATCAAGTTATGAAAGTGAAAGTCACTCAGTCCTGTCCTACTCTTTGCAACCCCATGGACTATACAGTCCATGGAATTCTTCAGGCCAGAAGACGGGAGTGGGTAGCCTTTCCCTTCTCCAGGAGATCTTCCCATCCAGAGATGGAACCAAGCTCTCCCACATTGTGGGCAGATTCTTTACCAGCCGCACCACAAGGGAAGCCCATCCATCAAATTATACCCAGACACTAACTTTCCCATCTTCAGGTGGGGCCCTTGACCAGGTCTGTGGTTTCTGGGTTGCTGCTGCTAAGTCGCTTCAGTCGTGTCCGACTCTGTGCGACCTCATAGACGGCAGCCCACTAGGCTCCCCCGTCCCTGGGATTCTCCAGGCAAGAATACTGGAATGGGTTGCCATTTCCTTCTCCAATGCAGGAAAGTGAAAAGTGAAAGTGAGCTCAGTCGTGTCTGACTCTTAGCGATCCCATGGACTGCAGCCTACCAGGCTCCTCCGTCCATGGGATTTTCCAGGCAAGAGTACTGGAGTGGGGTGCCAAGATAATTAATACAGAGTTCATCCTGGTGAAGTGTTAACCAACTAAGTGGTGTTTAAGGGAATTACCTGGTTATCCAATGGTTAGTTGTCTGGGCTCTCACTGCCAAGGGCCCAGGTTCAATCCCTGGTCTAGGAACTAAAATCCCACAAGCTGTGAGGTTTGGAGGGGGGCGGGGGGGGAAAGTAATAATAATACCTAAATGGTGTTTAAGAGTCAGACATAAGAGAGCCCTTGAGTAAGCACAGAAAGTCAATGCCAATAGTGCTAGAAGTGCTAGTAGATGAACACGGACATATGGGCAGCCACGGATTTTTAGACCTTCCATTTCTTTGCAGTCCCTTCTTTATGGACCTTCCATAGGTGGCCAGTCGTTATTTATAAATTTGAGCTGTTTGCATAATAGGAGTTGCACTACTCTCATTATATTATGGGTGCATGCATACTACGTTGCGGCTGACTCTTTGTGCTCAGTCGTATCTGACTCTTCTCAACCTCATGAATTTTTCCAGGCAAGAATACCGGAGTGGGTTGCCATTTCCTTCTCCACAGGATCTTCCCCACCCAGGGATCAAACCCACATTTCAGGCAGATTCTTTACCTCTGAGCCACCAGGGAAGCCCCCATGGTACTATTCTGGTCATCAGCTATACCTATCTATTTTTAATACAATAGCAATATATGCATACTCTGTACCCTCTCAACTTCTGCACCTCTTCAGCTTTGAAAAAGAAAGTGGGTTGATGAGAATATTCTTGAAGTGTCCAAACATTATTTCACAAAAAGAGAGTTTTCCTTGTCCTAGTCTCTGTTTATATTACTAAGGAGATGTTAAAAATATAGCCTGGAGACTATCTTAGTATATAACTGGAGCATAGCTGTCTGCTGACATAGAAGCCACTTCTGAAATAGTGCTTTATAACCCACTTTCAAATAAACTGATACCATCTCAGCCAAATTAATCTCTGACTAACCAGAGTCCTTTCTGGATTTACATACATGCTCAGAGATATGTAATAATTTGTATATATCCAGAAGAGCTGCCCTGAGTGTATTTATGCAGCTTGGCTAGAAACAGTTGCTCTCTTAACATGCTGGGTGTTTTACATGAAGACCATCCCTGGCATTGTGCAGCCCAGCAAGAACTCTGGCCTGCTGACTAAACAAATATGATTGCCAAAGTGAATTATTAAATTCCAGTGGGCCTCACTTGCTAGAGAATTTCACTCCTCTTTCTCCCACACAGCATTCCCACTTTTTATTAGATGAACTGTTTTCAACTCTTGCAAATAATTGCTGTCTTTTGCTAGTCATTACTACAGCAGTTTCCCACTGTTTATATTTTAAAACCAGCACTTGGATGGGTCCCACTGAAGCAGAACAAATAAATACGTGTGTGCATCTGTGTAAATATTTATCTAAAATTGCATTATGAAAAGGCCCAGTGAACCCTAGGTCTCACTGCTGAGCCTTGGGTCCCTTCTGAAACGAGCCCATCACCAGGCTACTGTTACTTGACTAAACACGGGTGACTTCATCCTAGCATTTCCTTTTGAGGACTATTTGGGAGACTCCCTTCCAATAGAGGAAGTGGGTTGATGAGGGCCAGTGTTCTCATTCCAGACCCTTCACATCTCTGAAAAGCTGCATCCTTTGTAGAAAATAGATCTGTACGTGTGCCAGACTGGAACCCTGATGTTCATCAGGGGAGGAGGAGGAGGTCACAGATTCCTTGTCTGTTTCGGCCGTAATCCTCCCATTGGCAGGAGCCTGAGAGGAAGTATTTAACAATGGGATTTTATAAAATTCAATGTAGTAAAGAATGTTTTTATATTTGAATGGATCTAGGGAAGTTTTTTTTTTTCCCTCCCCTCAATAAGTGGAGGGTATTTAAGGGTAATGTTATCTCTGGATTTGCTGGGAGGATTTGTCTCTTTTATTGGACTTTGTGGAATAATTATTTTTTCATTTGATCTTTTCCATGAAAGGTAATCCTCAGAAGAAAAAGCTGTAGACTCTTAACTTCATACTAATCTTAAACATTTTGCTTAAGGGGAATTAGTGAGGAAATAACTGTCTCTCAGGAAGGTTTAAAACTGTGAGCTCATTCAACATCCAGAGCTCTTTGAATGTCTCCAGTCGTGCCAGAAACTATGAAGTGATTTTCTTTCACACACTCGCCATAAGACCTGGTACTTTTTAAAGCTTTAGCACTAAGAGCTTTATGTTAAAAATAAAAATTGCACAAAGTAGAGAAAAAGATGTTCTTCTCATCATTCCCTGTTTGCTTCTAACTACATGAGGGCTCCAAGGGAGCTGCTGATGACCCGAGTTTCCTAGATTTAGCACACATGTCAGATGGGCTCCAGTGGTTGATTAGCAGTCACAGAAGAAAGCTAGAGACCATTTCCTGAGGAACAAGACCTACTAGGTGTACAAGCCTAGGATACAAGGATGGTCTAAGTCTTCTCAGCCGATGACCCTTGCCACTGTAACACAGAGCAATAGTTACACAGAAGTGTTTATGTCTGCTGAGGAAAATAAGGGCAAAATAATACCACCAATGTACTTTTTAATTTGTTGTACAGTCTAAACTTTGTTAATTTCTAGTCTTTGGAAAAAAAAAGGAATTTGAAGAATATTTGCTTGGTGCCGAATCATTGTAACATCACAGACTCTTCCTCATCCCTACAGTGGCAGCCCCCAAAATTGGTCATCCAGACAACATTTGGGTAGCTTCTGAGTCAAGGACCTCATTATTGGCATCATATTTTGCACACATAAAGTTTATCCACTCAATAGGTGATTTTTGAGCCGTTGCCATGCAGAGATATGGAAAAGAACAATGCAGTCTCTTGTTTCAAAGATTTGGCTATTTAAAAGAAGATAAAACACAGAAAGCAGTGATTGCAGGAGAGAACCTAGGGTAAAAGGTCCATTGGGAGTTTCAGGAGAAGGTGCACACAGAGGTCTACTTAGCTTAGGGTAAGGGACCGGAAGCAGGGCTTCCCAGGTGGCACTAGCAGTAAAGAACCCGCCTGCCAATGCAGGAGACAGAAGAGGTGCGGGTTCCATCGCTGGGCTGGGAAGACCCCCTGGAGGAGGCCATGGCAGCCCATTTCAGTATTCTTTCCTGGAGACTCCCATGGACAGGGGAGCCTAGCGGGCTACTCCATAGGGTCGCAAAGAGTCAGACAGGACTGAACCAACTTAGCATGCGCAAGAACCAAGAATCATTTCCAAAAATTGTGAACATAATGAAAGACAAACAGACCCTGGGCAAGTGGACCAGTAGAGCAGACACACCAGAAAGATAAGAGGTTGTGCAGAGGATGGAGAGGTGGAGAACAGGCTGATCAGAAAGGGTAGCCAGTGGATCAGGTGGCTAAGGAAATGTGAGAGCAGGACCATGGACAGAATCGAGGGGTGGGCAGTTAATGAGCAGAGGGAAATGCTGGAAAGGGCCTGGAGGTGTCAGGAGCAGAGGGTTCCGGGAGGGTGGTCCACAGCATTAGTGCTGCAAAGGGATGAAGGAACCAGCCTGGAACAGGAGAGGGGTCTCTGTGGACAAAGAAGGACAGGCACAACTGTGAGCTGGGATGCCATCATGCGAGGGCAGCAGGTACTTCATGAGGCGGGGTGGGTAGGGCACGCCTGAGAGGAGTGGAGATAGGGGAGTGGGGACATCTGGAAAAGCTGCTGCCAGCACAGAGAAAGCTGACCCTGGGCAGCTCTAAGGCCAGCAGAGGGCAGAGGCCATATGCTTGGACAAGCAGGTATTTACCTGTTGGCATGACTTTCTCCAGCCTTAAATGAAAGATTCACATGTAGGCACCAAGGAGGGAGAATACTTTGTGCTGGGACCTCCTGAGTGTGTGGTATGCCATCACTGTAAAAAGTAATGTGACAGTATGTGCCGCTTTGGGGTATTTTGGTCAATTGCATGCTTGCCTTTTCTAAAAGCAGCTGTTTCCCCCCTCTTCCTATGAGTACTCCCCAGTCTTTGGTTGGGCCTTGACCTCAGAATCCTCAGAGCTGGCCTGGCTCATAGGGGCAGATTCTCTGTTTCCCTGATTTCTCATGTGTGTTCCCCTCTTCTCTCGAGCATCATGGATTGACTGCTTTACTTCAACTACTAACTATATATGGTGGTATCTGATTTATTTGACCCCCTTCAGGAGTGGCCTGATCCTCATAACTGAGTTTTCCAGATACGTGAATTGCATCCCATTGAAAACTAAACTAAATAAAAAAGACAGTTTCTAAGTTATGTTGCTATGATTTGACCTCTACAGAGGCAGATTCTGATGATTTGGGGCAATGGTTCTAAGCATCAGTGGATTATGCCTGCTGAGTCTACTTAAGCCTCCAGTTCTGTTTTCGCTTTTAGTTTTGGGTGTTTGGAAGGTTTGAGGGATCATTTCCTTGATAGGCTGTCAAATCCCATATCTTACATTGTCTTCTGATTGCTAAACTTCCTCTGACTAGAATGTGCTATAAAAGTGGGTATTTTATGCCTGATACGTCTCTATCACACACAGCACTAAGAACAATGTGAATAGAAGCTCCATGAATACTTTGTTGGTTTCTAAAGATAGCACAGTTCTCTTAACACTGACTAAAATCACATTCGCTTTTCTTGGCAGTCATCAGTTTTATTCAGGTTGGGCTTAAAGTAAATTAAAACTCATTCCTTTTTCATTTGAATTGCTCTTTTGCTGTCATTGGTACTTGTTCAGCCTACTATCTGAATTTAAATAGATATATGTATCCCTATAAGACTTTACAAGAGCTGCAGTATGCCACATTTCCCCCAAAGGAAATTTCTTAGAAATACTACCAAATTGTTAAGTTAGATTTGGCCCATTGCATTAATCTGAGTCTTTTTTGGATCCTGATTCAGTTATCCAGCATAGCTACTGGCTTCTAGAATTTTATGTCAAATTGAGAAAGTCTTTGTTCTCAAGGTTGGTTGAAGTTACTGATAAAGATTTTAAAAAATCATTGCCTAGAAAATGAATAAATAAAGCAGAGCCATGAGGCCTGGCTCTCAACCCTCGACTCCAGTCTGGTAACTGGCTGATCATTGAACCCTCTGGGCACAGCTGCTCAGCAGTCATGACTCTTGTTGACTGTTAGGATCCAGACTCGGTTTCTCTGCAAGGACATCTTGAGAGACTTGGCCAAGTAGACTTTGCCTGTCTACAGTCCAGTAAGCCTATCGGAAAGGGAGGAAGTAAAAATCAACACCCATATTACATCAATACATGCCTGTCTTCTGCCTTAGATCCTTCTCAGAGAAGATGAAAGATAAACTGTACCTAAGACACAGGATCCCAGACATCATTTTATTCATCTAATCAATATTTATTAAGCAGTGGCTGTGAACGGAAGCCTGTGCTAAGAGTTTAGGATACAGTGTGAATAAGCCAGATGTCATCCTGTCTCCCCAGAAATGGCCATTCCTGCTCAGTTGCCCTCAGAGGTGCTGAGGGTGGGCAGAGGAGCTGTGGTCAGTGGTCGATAGACCAGAGCTAGGCACCAGCACATGCACATGTGGAACCTTTTCAAGTTAATAATATTGTGAAAAAAAAAAAAATCTAGAGAAATTGGGAAACTAGTTGAACCATGTAACACATAACACCTCAGAAGCTGAAATGTGCAGCACATTGCTTTCTAAAACATTTGGGATTAGTAGATTTTTCACGCTGGTAATTCAAGTGCATGCAAGCGATAGCTTTCACACACACTGGTTAAGATACTGTACAAATGACACTGTCACCTGAAGTCAGTGTCTTTGAACTTAGAACTGCCACATGAGGATTTTGACTCTTTTGCCACAGGGGGGAAAACACCTAGCAGAACAATGAATCGATTTTTTACTACGTTGCCTAAGTCTAATGTTCTTCTGAGAGCTTTCAGAGAATTACTTAAGCAATACCCATCTCTCCCACTGTTTGTCCCGAGGGCTTGGAATCACTGTTTTCTGAAAATTCTCCTTTGTTTAGGTGTGTGCCACACCTGGGCTGACTCTTATACAGACTTCAAAGTTAATCATACTCCAGGCACCATCTGGGGGAAAACACCTAGCAGAACAATGAATCGATTTTTTACTACGTTGCCTAAGTCTAATGTTCTTCTGAGAGCTTTCAGAGAATTACTTAAGCAATACCCATCTCTCCCACTGTTTGTCCCGAGGGCTTGGAATCACTGTTTTCTGAAAATTCTCCTTTGTTTAGGTGTGTGCCACACCTGGGCTGACTCTTATACAGACTTCAAAGTTAATCATACCCCAGGCACCATCCCAAAAGGACTGCAGGTGGAGAAAGGGAAGATAATCAGCCTGATTAGCAGTAACTCAGTTCCTTTTCTCCTTTTCCAGGATAGCTTGACCCTGGATGTAAAGCTTAGTAACGCCACTAAAAAAGGCTGCAAATAAAAGTAATATCTGTCCCTCTTCTGGGCTTCCCTGATGGTTCAGATGGCAAAGAGTCTGTCTGCAATGCACAATGCTCGGGTTCGATCCCTGGGTCAGGAAGATCCCCTGGAGGAGGGCATGGCTACCCACTCCAGTGCTCCTGCCTGGAGAATCTCATGGACAGAAAAGCCTGGCAAGCTACAGTCAGAGGGTCGCAGTGAGTTTGATATGACTCAGCAATTTACTGGAGAAGGCAATGGCACCCCACTCCAGTACTCTTGCCTGGAAAATCCTATGGACGGAGGAGCCTGGTAGGCTGCAGTCCGTGGGGTCGCTAAGAGTCAGACATGACTGAGCGACTTCACTTTCACTTTTCATTTTCATGCATTAGAGAAGGAAATGGCAACCCACTCCAGTGTTCTTGCCTGGAGAATCCCAGCGACAGGGGGAGCCTGGTGGGCTGCCGTCTATGGGGTCGCACAGAGTCGGAAACGACTGAAGTGACTTAGCAGCAGCCGCAACTTACACTTTTCATCCATCCTCTGGAGCTCGGCCCCTACAGGAGCCCACCCAGGTGCTCAGCATGCCTTCCACCTGGAGTCCTATCGTTTATAATCAAACTCAGAAGCTACATGAGACCTTCCCAGTTGGCCAAAGGAAAATAAATATTTCCTTTTCTCACTATTGCTGTTTTCTTTCCTCTTTATACATTTTCCTGCTAGTCTCCTGACTTATCAGGCTTCTTTCAATCCCCTGATTGTCTGTACAGCAGCTTCCTATACAAATGTGTGTCACATGTAGATGTAGAAACTTGCCTAAATGAAATTAGGCAGATATGTGCCAGCAGGGTTACATGGGACTTATTCTCTTGCTTTACTTATTTTGCTGGTCAAATGTCACTTTCATAAGAAAGGCCATACCTGAGCCCCAGTTCAGTTGCCCAGTCATGTCCAACTCTGCAACCCCATGAATCTCAGCATACCAGGGCTCCCTGTCCATCACCATCTCCCGGAGTTCACTCATACTCATGTCCATCGAGTCGGTGATGCCATCCAGACATCTCATCCTCTGTTGACCCCTTCTTCTCCTGTCCCCAATCCCTCCCAGCATCAGAGTCTTTTCCAATGAGTCAACTCTTCGCATGAGGTGGCCAAAGTATTGGAGTTTCAGCTTTAGCATCCTTCCAATGAACACCCAGGACTGATCTCCTTTAGGATGGACTGGTTGCATCTCCTTGCAGTCCAAGGGACTCTCAAGAGTCTTCTCCAACACCACAGTTCAAAAGCATCAATTCTTTGGCACTCAGCTTTCTTCACAGTCCAACTCTCACATCTATACATGACCACTGGAAAAACCATAGCCTTGACTACATGGACCTTTGTTGGCAGAGTAATGTCTCTGCTTTTGAATATGCTATCTAGGTTGGTCATAACTTTCCTTCCAAGGAGTAAGCGTCTTTTAATTTCATGGCTGCAGTCACCATCTGCAGTGATTTTGGAGCCCCCAAAAATAAAGTCTGACACTGTTTCCCCATCTATTTCCCATAGTGATGGGACCAGATGCCATGATCTTAGTTTTCTGAATGTTGAGCTTTAAGCAAACTTTTTCACTCTCTTCTTTCACTTCTGCCTAAAATAGTTATCCTGTCCACCTGATCACCTAAGCTGCTATGCATTTCCTCAAAGCATTTCTCAGACCTGTTGAATTATGTGCTAATTTTTTGATTGTTTTTCTTTGTCTCTTTGTGCATACCCTGAGATCAGGGACTCATTGATTCACCCCTATGGTTTAGAACAGCCTGTCACATAGTAAATCCTTCAGTTTTTGTTGTTATTGTTGTTGTTTTTTAACTAAGTGCCAGTTTTGACCATTCAGAACCTTAAGGTTTATCTTAGTGAGGGGTCTGCTGTGATCATCTTCTCTGCTTTAAAGCTTAGTCTGTTGAAGTTCAGAGCTTGCCCAGGGTCACACAAGTGGCACACGGAACCAAGATCCACACCCAGATCTGCTGACCCCGTTTCTTTAGGCAACTCCTTAAAATGCCTCCAAATAGAGAAAAATTAATCTTATAAATATTTATTGGTATATCTTTATAGAGAAAGTATAATGAACATAAAGGGCAATGCATTAAACTTTATAACAAGCACCTGCTTATCAGAGTGAATAAGGCCAGAATATCAACCACGATTCATCTGAAGGTTGCATTTCAATCAAGGGCTCAGTTTTTCTTCACAGAGTTTTAATGTAGAGGGCGAAGACATGGCCAACTCATTTTCCTTTTCATTTCTTTTGCCTAATTCTGCAGTGACCGCTCATTCCTCAAGATTAACCTTGTACTGCTTTATTTTCCTCCCTTTTGGAGAGAGGACAGATGGGGGAGGGACTCATCTTTCAAGCTTATAAATCAGGCTTCTTTCATCCCCACACATGGCTCTTGGAGACGCTCAGGCATTGGTGGTTGAGCAAGTAGCCGTGGAGCCAAGTCAGATTTCTCTTGGGGCGTCTGAAATGTTCCTTGCTTCCCTTGAAAACTCCTCAGCCTTTAGCTGAGTTGGAAAGGAAATGTACAGTTCTCAGATAAATTTCCAGGTAATAGGATTTCATCTTTGTTCAAAGATTTTCTTGGTGGGGAGGAAAGAGTGGACGAGGCTTGAGTTTGAAAAGGTCAACAAGATAACATTCTTTTATTATGAGACTTTTTATCCTAAGTTTATATTTTTTATCTGAAACATACTTTCAAAATTTTTTTGTTATTTTATAATTTGAGGAAAATTGTTCCACAATGCTGGGTTGGTTTTCACTGCATAACAACTCCAATCAGCCACAACTAGACACATATCCCCTCCTTCCTGAGTTCCCTACCCCTCTGGATCATCACAGAGTGACAGGCTGGGCTCCCTGTGTTATACAGCAACTTCTCACCAGCTACCCACCTTACACATGAGCGTGTACACATGTCGATGCTACTTTCTCCATTTGTTACACTCTCTCCCTCCCCACCTGTTTCCACAAGTCCCTTCTCTATATCTGCACCTCCACTCCTTCCCTGCAAACAGGTTCATTGGTACCATTTTCTAGATTCCGTACGTATGCATTGCTGCTGCTGCTGCTGTCACGTCAGTCATGTCCAACTCTGTGTGACCCCACAGACAGCAGCCCACCAGGCTCCCCCGTCCCTGGGATTCTCCAGGCAAGAACACTGGAGTGGGTTGCCATTTCCTTCTCCAATGCATGAAAGTGAAAAGTGAAAGTGAATTCACTCAGTCATGTCCAACTCTTAGTGACCCCATGGACTGCAGCCTACCAGGCTCCTCCTTCCATGGGATTTTCCAGGCAAGAGTACTGGAGTGGGTTGCCATTGCCTTCTCTGCTAATATCCAATATTTGTTTTTCTCTTTCTGACTTACTCCACTCTGTATAACAGCCTCTGGATTAATCCACATCACTAGAACTGACTCAAATTTGTTCTTTTAATAGCTGAGTAATATTCCACTGTGTTTGTACTACATCTTCTTTATCCATTCATCTGTCGATGGGCATCTATGTTGCTTCCATGTCCTGTCTATTGTAAATAGTGCTGCAATTAACATTGGGATACATGTGTCTTTTAGAATTGTGGCTTTTAGAATTGTGGCTTTTCTTGTATATATTTCAATATAATAGAAAAAATAGCTGTGGTAAATTTAGTCCATGTGCATAAATGCAATTAGAAAGACATAAAGATTGAGTCCATGTGGTAAATTTAGTCCATGTGCATAAATGCAATTAGAAAGACATAAAGATTGAGTACTAAAGAGAACAAAGCCCCAAAATGTCTTAATTAATTTGCCTTAAAAATTACTATACATTTTCCTTTTTGCCCAATTCTATTGGCTTCTGTTTTTTATCAGAAAAAAAAAATTCCATATATTTGCCATGAAGTGATGGGACGGGATGCCATGATCTTAAGGTTTTTGGATGTGGAGTTTTAAGCCAGCTTTTTCACTCTCCTCTTTCACTTTCATCAAGAGGCTCTTTAGTTCCTCTTCACTTTCTGCCATAAGGTGGTGTCCTCTTAATATCTGAAGTTATTGATATTTCTCCCTTCAATCTTGATTCCAGCTTGTGCTTGATTTCACTTTGTGCTTCATCCAGTCCAGCATTTCGCATGATGTACTCTGCATATAAGTTAAATAAGTAGGGTGATAATATACAAACTTGATGTACTCCTTTCCCAATTTGGAACCAGTCTGTTGTACCGTGTCCAGTTCTAATTGTTGCTTCTTGATCTGCATACAGATTTCTCAGGAGGCAGGTGAGGTGGTCTGGTATTCCCATCTCTTTCAAAATTTTCCACATTTTGTTGTGATTTACACAGTTAAAGGCTTTGGCAAAATCAATAAAGCAGAAGTAGATGTTCTGGAATTATCTTGCTTTTTCTATGATCCAACAGATGTTGGCAATTTGATCTGTGGTTCCTCTGCCTTTTCTAAATCCAGCTTGAACATCTGAAGGTTCACATACTGTTGAAACCTGGCTTGGAGAATTTTGAGCATTACTTTACTAGCATGTGAAATGAGTACAATTGTGCGGTAGTATGAACATTTTTTTTTTTTAGGGCTTCCCTGTTGGCTCAGAGGTTAAAGCATCTGCCTGCAATGCAGGAGACCTGGGTTTGATCCCTGGGTTGGGAAGATCCCCTGGAGAAGGAAATGGCAACCCACTCCAGTATTCTTGCCTGGAGAATCCCATGGACTGAGGAGCTACAGAACATGGGGTCACAAAGAGTTGGACATGACTCAGCGACTTCACTTTCATTCTTTCACTTTCTTTCTTTCTATGAACATTTTTGAAATTTCCCTTCTTTATGATTGTAATGAAAACTGACCCTTTCTAGCCCTGTGGCCACTGCTGAGTTTTCCAAATTTGCTGGCATATTGAGTGCAGCACTTTAACAGCATCATCTTTTAGGCTTTGCAATGGCTCAACTGGAATTCTATCACCACCACTAGCTATGTTGGTACTGATGTTTCCTAAGGCCCACTTGACTTTGCATTCCAGGATGTCTGGTTCTAGGTGAGTAATCACACCGTCATGGTTATCTGGGTCATGAAGACCATTTTTGTATAGTTCTTCTGTGTAATCTTGCTACCTCTTCTTAATATCTTCTGTCCATACCATTTCTGTCCTTTGTTATGCCCATCTTTGCATGAAATGTTCCCTTAGTATCTCTAATTTTCTTGAAGTGATCTCTAGTTGAAGAAAATATAGCTAAAATTTAGCTACATTTTTATTTTTATTAATCTATTTAATTGAAAGATCATTGCTTTACAGAATTGTTAGTTTCTGCCAAGCATCAACATGAATCAGCCATAAGTACACATATGTCCCCTCTCTCCTGAATGTTCCTCCCACCTCCCTTGCCATTCCACCCCTCGAGGTTGTTACAAAGCCCTGGTTTGGTTGGATGTATGGAAAAAGTAACATGGAAATTTACCATATGAAAAATAGATCCCCAATATATATTTGCCGTATGACTCAGGGAATGCAAAGGTGCTCTTGTATCCTTTTTGTCTTCTTAAATATTGTGAAAGCATTGAGCAAACAGGAACCAAAATGTCCTCAAAGAAAGATGACTCCTAATCCTACTATTCACACCCAAATATTTTAGGTTTGCCTTTAGTTATTATCTCGTAGTGCCTGTTCATTTTTATGCAGATGAAAATCACATGACTATTTAAACAGTATTATAATTAAATTTTTACTCAGTCACGTAAACGATTACATTATGTTGATATGGTAATGTACCAAATTGCTGTTTGAATTGTTTTCATTTTGACAACTAATATTCTTATACAGTTTTTGGTTCTACCACCTTCTCATAATAAATTCCCTTAAGCAATAGCACCAAGGAAAAAGCAGATTTTTAGCTACATATGGGTATAACAGATCTGCTGCAGCTGTGCCTATACTGTGTATATGTTTGCATGCGTGCATGCATGCTCAGTGTCCAACTCCTTGCGACCCCATGGACTGTAGCCTGCCAGGCTCCTCTGTCCATGGGATTCTCCAGGCAAGAATACTGGAGTGGATTGCTATTTCCTTCTCCAGGGGAATCTTTCTGACCCAGAGATAGAACCTGGGTCTCCTGCATTGTCAGGCAGATTCTTTACCACTGAGTCACCAGAGAAGCTCTGTGTGTATGTTGAATGCTGCTAATTTAGTAGCTGCAAAATGCTAACTCAGAAAATTAATTTACTTGAATTTCTTGATTATAAAATGTAGTGACCTCTGTATTTTATTATTTGAATTTATTCTTTGGGGAGTTCTGTGCTCATCAATAATTTCATTATTGAACATTGAAATACCAGTAGGCAAGGAATGGTAAGGACATTGCATGCACCTCAGCTAATTAATTTTAAATATCATCTAGCACGGCATGCAATTGTAAGAGACTATAAAGTCTCCAGATACACGTGAGTCTCTGGTGCTTTTGTAATATCAATGGATATTGATATAAAGCTTTAAGAACAAGACTGTACTTCCATTCTTTCATGCTTTCTCTGTTTAGTATGTGAATGTTTATGAAGATGCTGAGAGAAGTAATTCTGAGGGTAGATCTAAACTCATGTGTAATTCTGAGCAAGTTTAAGCCTTGGTTTCCTCATCCATCTGGGTTATTTACAGCAATAAGGTACTTAACACTTAGCACAGGGCTTGGAACATGGAAAGCATCCAAACATGTTAGTTATCATTATTAAAGTCTGATCAGTTATGTTAACTCAGAACCACTTTAAGACATGGCTTATTCAGGTAATTTAGTGAAATTAATTTTTAATAAATGCATTTTTTTAACTGTTTGGGAATTTATAGCAGTCACTGTTAACAGTAACTGACGGTGTTACACCTGGAAACATGTTGTACCAGATGTGTTTCCTAAAGCAAATCTAAGCGATAAAAGCATATTATCATGATCGTGCCGTGCATACACTTCATATCTGGAGGAGTATAATGAAGGAAACGTGAATGCTGTCCACATGACCTGATAGCCTAAAAGGCAACACAGTGACAAAGATAGGCAGTTGCTCTATCTTCCATAAATTGACAATGGATAAAGTGTAGGAAACTCTACTTAATAACAAATAATGTATCATAATGGAAGATAAATTGAGCAGATTAAAGCTTAAGCAAGAGGAAACATAGGATCCACAGTGGACCACAGGTTGAACAGCCATCAAGAACTCAGGCAACGTGCTGTCTAATGGGAGTGTGAGCTCTGAAGTCAGGCAGACTCAACTTCACCCAAGTCACATCACTCGCTAGCTCTGTGACTCTGGAAAACCTCACTGAATCTCAAAAGAAAAAAAGATGTTTCATTTAAATGCACTGTTACTTGATAGGCACTTAGTACATACTTCTTTGCTACGCATCTCTGTTATTCACAGAAGTAAATGAAATACATACCTGACCATAATACATTTGAAAACCGGTGGTAACTTCTTCAACATCATCATCTAGCAGAATATAAAAGAACTGGACTTATGAAATTTGGAAGCTCATTTAAGAGTAATGACTTTTTTTCTTTTTAAATATGAGCATTTAAAGCTGTAATTTCCTTCTAAGCAAGTCTTCACTGCACCCCACAAATTTTGATGTTGTGTTTTCATTTTAATTCAGTTCAAAATATGTTCTTGCTTCCCTTATCACTTCTTTTATGACTTGTGGGTTGTTTACATATATATTGTTTAATGTACAATTTTTTAGAGTTTTATAGTTATCTTGGTTACTATCTTTATTTGTGGTCAGAGAATATGTTCTATATAAAGTCAGTCCTAACTATATTGCAACTTGTTCTATGGTTTAACATAGAGTGTATTTTGATTGATATTCTGTCTGTGCTTGAAAAAAATGTGAGCGCTGCTGCTGTTTTGTAGAGTGTAATGTATATAAACATGGAAACCAACTTGGTTCATACTGTTGTACAACTCTGCCATTACTGATTTTTCTGTCTACTAGTCTTGTTACTGAAGGAAGCATATTTAAGTCATCAACTTGTCTGTATTTGTAATTGTCTTTTCTCCTTTGAAGTCTGATTTGGTTCATGTATTTTTCAGTTCTATTATGAGATACATATATGTTTATAATATTACAAGTCCCTGCTGTATTGATTCTTTTATCATTATGAAATGTCTTTGACTTTAGTAATACTTCTTGTCTTAAATTCTAAATATTTTCTCTGATCCTAACATAACCAGTGAAGTTTACTTATGCATGCATGCATGCTCAGTTGCTAAGTCATGTCTGACTTTGCAAGCCCATAGACAGCTGCCTGCCAGGCTTCTCTGTCCATGGGATTTTCCTGGCAAGGATACTGGAAGGGGCTGCCATTTCCTCCTCCAGGGATTCTTCCTGACCCAGTGATTGAACCTGCATTTCCTGCAATGGCAGGCAGATTCTTTACCATTATGCCACCTAGGAAGCTGTTACTTATTCATATTGCATATCTTTTCCAACCTGTTACTTTCAAGATACTCGTATTTTTATGTTTAAAGTGTATCTCTTACAGATAGCATATAGTTGAGTCTAACTTTTTGTTACTGTTGTTCCTGTTCAGTCACTCAGTCATGTCCAACGCTTTGTGACCCCATGGACTGCAGCACACCAGGCTTCTCTGTCCTTCACCATCTCCCGGACCTTGCTCAAACTCATGTCCATTGAGTCGGTGATGCCATCCAACTATCTTGTCCTCTGTCATCCCCTTTACCTAAGGCCTTCAATCTTTCCCAGCTTCAGGGTCTTTTCTAATGAAGCTTTTTTATATATATAGATTGGCCCCAAAACATCAGCCTTTTGATTAGTGTTTGGTGCATTTACATTTAATGTAATTAGTGTTATAGTCGAATTTAGCTCTGCCCTTTGTTGTTTGCTCTCTATTTGTCCTTTGCGTTTCATGTTCCTTTTCTGCCTTCTTTGTGTTAGACATTTCATAATATAGTATATTTTAATTCTGTTGGTTTGTTATATCTATATTCCTTTGCATTATTCTTCTAAGATTACTATAGGGATTATAATACACTTCTTTATCACAATTGACTTAAATTATTATCAAATTAACTTTGGAGACATATATGTATACATATATATATGGCGATTAGGTATAGAGATAAAGGTATAGATATAGATATCTTACAACTCTATAATTCCATTTACCTCCCTTCCATCCTTGGTGCTATTATTGCAACATACATATTAACATCTATAAACAGACATACCTTGGAGATATTGCAGCTTTTGTTCCAGGGCACTGCAATAAAGTAAATATCACAATAAAGCAAGTTATATGAATATGTTAGTGTCCCAGTGTTTATATAAAAGTTATATTTACACTGGACTGTAGTATATTAAGTGTGCAATAGCATTATGTCTAAAAATAATGTACATACCTTAATTTTAAAATATTTTATTGCTAAAAAGTGATAACCATCTTCTGAGTCTTCAGTGAATTGTAATCTTTTGCAATCATAACATCAAAGATCACTAATCACAGATCACCATAACAAATATAATAATAATAAAAAAGTTTGGAACATTGAGAAATGGCTAAAATGTACTGCTGCTGCTTCTAAGTTGCTTCAGTCGTATCCGACTCTGTGTGACCCCATAGACAGCAGCCCACCAGGCTCCCCTGTCCCTGGGATTCTCCAGGCAAGAACACTGGAGTGGGTTGCCATTTCCTTCTCCAATGCATGAAAGGAAAAGTGAAAGTGAAGTCACTCAGTCATATCAGACTCTTAGCGACCCCATGGACTGCAGCCTGCCAGGCTCCTCCATCCATGGGATTTTCCAGGCAAGAGTACTGGAGTAGGGTGCCATTTCCTTCTCTGGCTAAAATGTGACAGGGAGACAATAATGGGCTTAGTAGCTCGGTTGTGTCTGACTCTTTGTGATCCCATGGACTGCAGCCCACCAGGCTCCTGTGTCCATGGGGATTCTCCAGGCAAGTGTACTGGAGTGGGTTGCCATGCCCTTCTCCAGGGGATCTTCCCAACCCAGGGATAGAACCCAGGTCTCCCGCATTGCAGGTGGATTTTTTACCATCTGAGCCACCAGGGAAGCGCAAGATTACTGAAATTTGTAGCCTATCCCTTCTCTAGGGGACCAGGGAAGCCCAACAGGGAGACGAAAAGTGAGCAAATACTGTTGAAAAATGACATTAAGAGATTTGCTCCACAGAGGAATCCACAAAGCTTCAATTTTTTAAAAAAAAAAAAAAAAAGAATATCTGCTAAGCACAGTATAGTAAGTACAATGAAATGAAATGCCTGTACTTTAAAACCCAAAATACAGTGTAATAAGTTTTGTTTTAAGTGGTCATATGTCATAAGAAGTGATGAAAAGTATAAAAAATGATGTTTAAAACCATGAGTAGTCATTAAAATAAATTATGTCTCTAAACTGAAATTATAATTCATCATCTTAATTTTATTAGCTCTGAGAATTTCCAACTGTTATTCTTTACTACTTTGAGAGTCATACCCCATATCAAGTAGAGAATAAGAAAAGTGCTAGGCTGTAGGCTGGACTTACTTGCTCCCTGAATAAATCTGTCTCAGTCAAATGACAGATCAGCATAGTCATGACTTCGGCTTGCCTCTCAGAAGGCAAAACTGAAAATATTAAATCCTTGACCTCCAAAGGTCCACTTACTTACTGCATTTTAAATCATTTAGCATTCATTGTCGCTATTTATAAGTTTTTTAAAGGTGAAGCTTGCAGTGATACACGTAGAGTTCAGCAACTGTAGTTTAGTAGCTATGATAATATACAGACATGGAAAGCCTTGCGAGATGTTGTTTGTTGGTTTGTCACGTCCATTACTTCCCGAATGAAGAGAAACTACACGCTGCGCTTTAGGTTATAGTGACACCTGGTGGTACCGAGTTGTTTTTTTGTTTGTTTGTTTGTTTTCAGTTTTGGTTTGGTTTTTTGTCTTAAGAACATTTTCTGACATGATTTATTTTGTCTAGAACTTTTTTTAAGTAATTGTTTTATCAGCTAGGCTGTGCCTTAAAAGGCCCTTCCCTTCTTGGCCGGATTCCCTTACCTGAAAGAGGTACCGGGTCCGGATGCCTCCTGATAGGAGGAGCCGATGACCTTCACAATCTCCACCTTGAGCTTGGGAAAGAGATCTCATTATGGTGGGAAGAATTAATATACGGTTAATACTAAACCTGGAAATAGTATGACTAATAGCGTGTTATGAAATGCTTCTGATAATGTGTATTTATTGACAACATGCCTCGCATACCCATGCACCTAGTAACATATTATTTTGTGTTATAGAGGAGATTCTGGAGAGTCGCCAAGGTCACAGCTTAAGTCTCTGGAGAAGTCATAACTTCAGTTTTTACTGAATACTAGTTCTAATCTTGAGAATTTTAATTCAGCAATTAAATATATTCATGAGTAACTTTTCTTTATAAAAAATTGAATTATTTCCAATAAGGCTGAATCTTTGCTACCCAACTCTAGACCCTTCCTTTCTCCATTTCCCCAGAGATAACTACTGCTATGAGTTTGGTATGTAGATTTCCAGAACCATCACACACACACTCTTTGAATTTAGAGATGGGTGATTACTTTCTTCTCTGTTTGGTACATAGAAGAGAGTAATTTGGCTGAAGTGAAGGGGCTAGCTTCATTAAGATACGCATTTGTGCCAGTAAGTATTATAACAAGTTGAAACTCTATAGTAGTGATAGTTATTCTAAAGTCATTTCAGATGTCTGCAGTAAATACTCAAGATTCAACTAAAATATTGGCTGGAGCACCACTAGGTCTTCTAACGACAGTCCCAGTGTGAGAACACTGCCCAAATACCTTCTCTCCCATTGGTGTGACACTCTCACCGCCGTGGCCGCAGCCAAAAGTAAGAAACTTTTACTTTTGTGTTATGTAATCAAGCCTATAATTGCTTATTATAAGTTGCCAATATGATCTATAGTTTGTAACTCAGCTCACAGAGTATATGGAAAGAAGACTCGAATAATTATCATTATTTTTTTGTTTGAATGCAATTTTTCTACCACTTTCATTGAAAATCCACATATTTAATTAAAAAGGTTTTTTTTTAATCTATTAATTTTTTAAAAAAACTTGAAATGTTCATAATCTTAAGAAGAAACTAGTTAGATTGATAGGCCACATTCTCTTTTTTCCCCTTCCAAGCACAATAACTTATATGAGACAGTAAGTGTAAATGAGAAAAAATAAAATTAGATGAATGAAGCGCTCACAGAATATGTAAGGAAGGCGTGACTGAGTAGGTTACATCACACTGACTGACATCCTAGCTCTCTGAATCTACTCACAGCATTCTGCGCCAAATGGCATAAACTTCTAGCTATTCCCTCATGCTGTAGAATTTATTAGGTTCTGGATTTAAACAGGTGCTACAGTGAGAACTTGAGACCGGCATTGCAGGCATGGATTCAGAGTACAGCACTTTGGGGTCAGGGAGGAGAACTTTCTCCTCTAGATAGACATAAGAAAGTTAATTAAACAATGAGTGAGCTTCTTAGAACAAATGACTTAAACTGGGCGGCATTTTTCAGTTGACAAGTGTCTGTGAATCTTATCAATATATTCTGTACTTAGATCTATTTCACAGTCACGTTGTTGTTGATCATCCATATACTGTAACCTTGTAGTGAAGCACCCTACGCATACAGTTTCCCTTTAGGGTGTCAGATAAATACAAACGAACTAGAGTGAGCCTGTACAGTTTCTCCTGTAAATGAAGGAGTGCGCTTGTCGCGTCTGCGTTGTGATTTTTCTCATAAGTCACTCTCTGAAAATTTCCGCGTAGTTCGTTATGTCTTGAGAGTATGCAAGCCTGGGGGAGATTTGGATTTTGTTTTCAGCTGGGGGATGTGAAAGTTCCCTGTTAAATGCTCATCTCACGGGACAGGCGAAATGAAAGCGAATGAATGGCAGGTGACATGGCAACTGTGTGGCCCAGGCAAGGGAAGGCAGCGGGCAGCACGGAGCTTACAGAGACATGCCTGAGATGCAAGCTGTCACCCTTACTCGCGAATCTGTAGCAGCCCTACCGCGCAGTGGCGGGAGACCTGGAGCCTGACTAGAAAGTAGCAACACCCCTGATAGACGAGAAAATTCTGCTTCCAGGAGACCCATGAAGCTTGCAAAGTGGCAACAGTGTTTTGTGCTTTTTTTCAAGTCAGTCACTCATGGCTACTATAAAGCTGCTACAGTTTAACTTAAATATGAGATTCAGAGACAGTTACTGTGTATCCTGAAAGATACACTACTGCAGAATTTATTTTTTTAATCAGATAATAGATTAAAAGATTTTTTTTTGAATATAAAATGTGCCAAATGTAACCAGATTGTGATGTACACTTGAAATAAATATATTCTTATATATATATATTTATAATTATATAAATATTTACTTTTGGTCACTTTGAGTAAGCAAATTACTACTTTATCATGGTTTGGTTTTATGTAACTAACACACATGTTAAATCAGAAACTGGACTTGAACAAAATGAGTAGATTTCATGTTACAACAGGAACTTCTCAGATTGGTCTCTGAATGGTAAAAATCATCATTTTACGTAATGAAAATTACTTTAATCACTGTATTTAGTCTAAGTGTGGCTCTTCCCAGTTAGAACATTTTAAACTCTTAAATGATTATTCAACAGTCAGGCCCAACTATTAGGGCCATTTCCTTTCTTTCTTGTCCATTTATAAACTGTTTACATGCATTTCTCCTCTGCACTGATTCTGGACCCTGATTTCCCTTCATTTGGAATCCATCACAAAAAAATAAATAAGTCACACATTCATCATGAGAAGTTAACTTTCCAAAAGGTTTCGCTGTCATTTAAGGAATGATTGCTTGTCATGAAGTGATTTCTGTTCTTAGCCGTGAGTTCCTTGGGAAAAACAAAACAGCCTGATCTTGAGTTACAGTCTGCCCTCGGTATCCGGTATCTGCAGGTGCTCCAAGCACGGATTTCGAACTGCTGTTGGTTGGATCAGGGGGTAACCTGTAGTTCCAAGGGCAGACTGGACTTCAACATTTCTTGTAAGCAACTCGAGCATGCACAGATTTCAGTATTTGAGGGAGTCCTGGAACAAATTCCTCGTGGGTACCTGGGAACCATAGTATTTGGAAGTTTCAAAACAAAGTTTCAGGGACTGGTAAATCTGCCACCTGGCAATCTAAAACCTGAATAATTATCTCTGAAGTATTAACAGATTGCCAGGTGGCAGATGGCATCACACATTCAAGCATTGCTTCACTCACCAAACACTTACTGGGAACTTCCCTCCTGTTAAACAAACTGGCTATATGATTTTGATTTTTTTTTAATGAAGTGAAATGACATGAAACGGTTGAATCAAGAGACAGGCAAATCAATATCAGATATCAATATTTGCAATAAAGTGTAAGCACTGTGGTAGAAGTATATCAGGTACTCTGATGGTCAGAGAGGAATGAACCTTCACCTTTAGGTTGGGGCAGCCGGCACACGTTAGGGGAGGTGGTGACCCATGGAGGCCACAGAGCGTGTGGGCCTATGCCAGCTGGAGGGTCGGTCTAGTGCAGAACCAGCAGAATAAAGAACAGGCCTGCAAGGGTCAGTCTTTCACAAGGCCACCATCCCTTCAGTTATGACAGTTAAACCCACCTTCCACATGGCTTCATGGCCTTCCAGTACAGATCCGTGAATGCGCTAGCTGGAATTCTCCCCAGCTTCTTCCTGCACGCCTCACTTCATATGCCCCCTCTCCCCCCGGAAAGGCCTTGTGCCTCCTACCCCCAGCCTGGACTCACCCGTGCCCTCAGCCAGCCTCTCTCTGAGCACTGCTGTTTCTGTCTTTCCTGGTTCTCAGGTTCATTTGCTAGGTGTCCTCACGCTGCTGCCCTGAGTTAGAGTCCCACACACCTCTCCACCCGCTTGCAGGAATCTTTTACATAACCTCCGTTCCCTGCAGCCTGGCAGCTGGAGTCAACTCACAAGTGCAGGCCTGGCTGCCTCCTAGTTTGGGGAGGATGCCCAATGTCTTGGCCCAGCCTGTGGGTGTGGGGACCCATGTCATCCCCCTCTGTCCTGCCTGCCCCTCACCTACCTTCACCCACATTCACATTTGGCTTCAATCTGTGGTATTCTCAAATGTCCCCACAGTATGACTGTTCTTCAGACACTCACAGCTGCACTGTCTCCTTCCCTGCCCACCTCTTCTGACCCCCCACGGGCACCATCAACCCTCGGTTATGTTCATTCCCCCTGTAAGACACAGCCCAGGCATCTGCTGACTGAGAAGCGTGTTCTGACCCAGCACGGCACCTGTCACACTCGAACAACAGCTCATGTGTCTGTGCTGAAGACTAGGCTGTGTCTTCCCTGAGGTCAGTGATGATCCCATTCATTTCTCATCACTCAGAGTTTAGCACATCAGTGGTTTGTGATAGGCACCCACACGTGTTTGTCGAGTGAATGAATGCATGCACTGTCTGGTGTGTTGAAATCTGATGCCTCTTTGGTTTACCTTGTGGTGTTCTTCTATCACAGAGGGTTGTCCTGTGATAGACAGTACTGACTTGCTTTGTCACACAAGCATTTTGTTCACCATAGATCAATTTAGCAAATTAAGTACAAGAACCTTTGGAGTAAATGTGTCATAGAAAAGAATTTCAAGTGTCAACTAACTCCACTCATGGATATGCCCCTAATTGCAGGTTTGCTTCCTTCCAAATATTACATTAAAAAAAAAATTTCAGCATTATGTTAGCAGTTTGCCGTACACCATTTTTATACACATAACTTATGTCTTATCATAATTACTTTTGTTCGTTTGATTGAATTTATGGCTACATAGGGCTTCCCTTGTAGCTCAGTCAGTAAAGAATATGCCTGCAGTGCAGGAGACCTGGATTCGATCCCTGGGTTGGGAGATCCCTTCCCTGGAGAAGGAAATGGCAACCTGCTCGAGTATCCTTGCCTGGAAAATCTCATGGACAGAGGAGCCTGGTGGGCTGCAGTCCATGGGGTCAGAATGCGTTGGGCACAACTGAGCAACTAACACTTACTTACTTATGGCTACATAGCCCATGATTAAAGTAACTAGCTTTCAGGAATTAAACTGACATGTGGCCTTCTGTCTGCAAGCCCCTTGCTCAGTTATGGGGTAGAGTGAGTTGAGGCAAAGTTGTAGTGCTCAGAAAGTGAGCAGCTGGGTTCTGCACCCAGAAAGGAAAGGTACACCGTTTAAGGGGTGCATGAGTCCTTTGAGACCATTTTGAAAAATCATAGAATATTGAAAATCCCACGTTAATGAGAATCCATGAGTGTGCAAAGAACAAAGCTGTAGACCCCAGGAGAATCCTAATGTATACAAGGTAGGAAGAGAACACCCCCTAAGAGAACCATAATTTAGTCCCATGAATGGTTTCTGGTCTTCTCCCGTGACACTTTATGGTATCTTGAAACAATGCTGGGTTTCCCAAGGCTTGAGCTGCTGCCCGCCAGCCCCACCCCAGAGAGCACTGAGGGCCAGATACTGTAAACACCCTACACTCTCAGCTGTGCACAGTGAGAAAGCTGGGAGGAGGCTGTTTACTCTTTCTGCCTTGGAAGTCAACTAGAGAAGCAGCCTGGGAGTGTTTTTACGTGTGTCGTGTAAGTGGTCCTAGCCAGTATTTATTTATGAGGTCAATGCTAAAAGGAAAGAAGTAAATTGAGTCATGCTAACAAACATAACAAATTTGTGAGATTTATCTTTGACCTGTCTAACATTATTTGGAGGAAAAAAAAAAAAAAAGTTTACCATAAACCCAAGAGATGAAGATTCTGGTAACTTACTTATGCAGCTGAGTCTCCATTTTGCAGGTGACTGTAGTTGGTCTGTAAAGCAACAAAAGGTAAAGCACCTTAAGGCCGATGATCTCCATTAACCTGAACAGCATTTCTACACTGAGTTTAGCTTTTATTAAAGCAAAAGTCCTGGAGTCGTGAGACTTGCTATTTTGTCAAGGAGTTTGCAGATTGGAGCCCCAGTTTAGCTTAAAATGTGGTAATAATGGACACTATTAATAGGACCTGCTATTTAAAACCAGAATATTTTATAGTTACACATTTTGAGAAAAGACTGGATTTTGGAGGACACAGAATGCAAAAAGGAAAATTTTAAGAAAAATCCAAAACTAACTCCTGGATTCAGCCTTCCCAGAAAACCCATAACTTTTACATTTCTTGTTCTCTGTAAATAGTTTAAATCAAAGATTTGTTTAGTAGCTTAGTCTAGAATTAGACTTAACCCAGCATTTATGTCCCTCCCTTGTTATTTTTTCTAACCAATATAGATAAGTTTTATTTGCAAGGAGCATATTTAAATTGGTATATTCTAATATAGTAAGCCCTTAAAAGTGTAAAATAATTAATGGCTTCTTTGCTGTGAAACAAATGTAGATTTAGCTGCTTGCATATGTTGTCTTGATACATCAACAATGCCGATCATTTAAGCTATTAATAAAAGACACTCTACTGCTTTAAAGGTATTAGAGGAACTTTTAATTCCATCTTCTTGCTGAGTGCAAAATATAAGACAATAGGAATAATTGTCTCATGTAAGTGTAACAACAACAACAAAAAAAACTGGTGTATGAATCAACTGCCTGAAACCCCTGTGATTTCAAGGAAGTATTTGAAAAGCTGGGCTTGCTGCAGCGGACTGACTGCACAGCCAAAGTGCTGGCTGAGCAACTCTGGCTCGGGCAAGTCATCAACCTTTTCAGGCCTTGCCTCCAGGCTCCAGGAAGCCCTCTGAGACAAGGCTCTCCAGTCTCCTCAAATAAATAGTTATTGTGAATGTTTGAAACTGCACTTTCTGCCAGGAGACACAGATTATACGAGTAAATACAAAAACAGCTCCAAGTAGGAAGAGAATGACCCATGTGCTTTTCCATAGCTTTTTAGTTATTCTGCGTAAATATCCAGGATGTGGCTTGATTTTCACTTTTAGTCATGAGTGCAGCGTTCCAAAGCTTATTGAAATATGTACTGACCTTCCTTCCATCAGCCAAGAAATACTTATTGAGCACCTATTATTTGCCAGATCCAGACACTGAGGATACATCACTGAACAGAAACAAAAGCCTTACTCATGTGAACCCACAAGTAGATACGTATAGTGTGTCAGAATATAGACATCTTGTTTATTCTGGTATCTAAAATATCTAATTTTATTCAGTGGTATCATTGCCTTTTTCGGTCTTGCAAAACTAAATGAATGAAATGAAATGAATGAAAAATTCATTTCACTATCTATTAAAAATATCCAGATACAGATCTATATGATACTGTTCACTTTTGCATTATTCTCTCAAGTATATTCTCATTGTTCCTGGTCTCTTATGTGAAATGTGTAAGTCATATTAATAAATATGCTTGACAGGTCATGTTACATAGATATATATATATATATTTACTGAAAAGATATTGTTAAGCAGTTGTATAACTAAAAGGCTAAATAAATGTGTTTACATGTATATATATGTATTTATTAAGTATACTATATATTCCAATTATTACTGTATATAGTACAAGCCAATTATTAGCATGCACCTTACTCTTTTCTAGCTTATAGTTCTTCAGATACTGATGGAGACAATTTGTCTTTATACTGTACTACATTTGGGTATTTGTCATTTGATAAGCAAATGCTGAAAATACTTTTTTTTAAACTGTTTTTAAACATAAACTTTCATTTATATTTTAAAGAGCTGACCATTCTTTGTAAGCTAATTATGTCACAAAAACTTAACAGAAATAAAAGTCTAATGTATGCATTATTTGTTTATGAATTCATGGTCTCCTTGTCCCTATTGGTTTAAATTAGTAAGTTTTTATAATATAAATGTGTTTATGCCTAGAGGTAATTTATCTCTATAAAACTGGGGTGTAGATTTCTCTGGATTTAAATATAGTTCTCCTTTCCTCTTCATTTTAAAAGTGCAGAGAAGAGATTATCAACCCATGACAATCATTCTTGGGTATTATTCTGGTTAACTCTATCACTGAAAAACTACGTGTATAATATACAAAAATTAGTTGTATTGATGTGTATCAGCAACAAACTAAAATGAAATTTAAAATACTATTTAAAATAGCAACAAAACATTCAAATATCCAAAAGATAAATCTGATAAAAAGTTCTATAAGCCCTATTCCATTGCTGAGAGAAATTAAAGATTTGAATAACATGGAGAGATAGGCCATGTCCATGGAGGACAGGACTCAGGATGGCTGTGTGGCTCATTCTCCCCAAGTGGACCAAGTAGGTGCAATGCAGGCCCCAGCAGAATCTGAGCAGGAGAGAGAGAGTAACCTGACAAGCAAATTCGAGAATTTAGAATTCAAATGACAAAGGCAGCCTTGATTAAAATATGGATAAAGTACCCTCCCAAAAGGCAAGATCTGGTATGGCATAAAGTCATAGTGTGGTATGGCATTTGTGCAGCAGTAAACAGACAATAGATATATGATTGGAATAAAGACATCTTTGTGACAAAGGTGATATTGAGTGCATTGGAGAAAGGATGGTCTCTTCAGTAAGCAGTGCTGGATTAATTTAATACCCTTATTGAAAACAATGACTTATTGGTCTCCACCTCATACCGTATAAAAGCAAATTCCAGATGGATTGTAGATCTCAGTATGAAAGATAAAACTATAAAGTTTTATAGAAAAACTATAAAGCTGTTTTATATAAAAACAAAACAAAACAAAACATAGAACATCCTTATGACCTTGAAGTAGGTAAACCTTCCTTAGTAAGGTTGCAAGACAACACTAACCAGAAAGGTAAAACATGACAATTTGGAAAATAATAATATCAAGAAAGTCTGTTCATCAAAAGACATCATTAAGAAAATGAAAAGACAACATATAGAGCAAAAGATATTTGCAACAAATACAACAAACAACTTGGACCCAGAGTATATAAAGAATTCCTACAAATTAATAAGATAGACAAGCCAGCAGAACAGTGGGCTAAGACTTGAATAACAAATAAAACTCTAATGCAAATGATCCATTAACATAAAGAGTTGCTTTGCCTCATTAGTTATCAAGTAAATGCAAGCTGAAATCACAGCTCAATGCCAAGGCACACCTATTAGACTCAGTAAATTTAAAAGGAAAAATATATCTAATATTGGAAAAGATGTGGAAAACTGTAAATGGAAGCATTAGTTGGGACACCCACTTTAGATAGCTGTCTGAAGCATCTACTTGAACATCATGCATCTGTCCTAGGTCCCAGCTCCTGCCTCCCTTCAAAAGAAATGAGCAAGAATGTGCATAGCAGCACAATGCGTATCAGCCCCAACGTTGGGAGCTACCCACAGTTTCCATTAATGGCAGGATTTATGGACTGTGTATACTCACAGGGCTTCCCTGGTAAACTCAGCTGGTAAAGAATCCACCTGCAAAGCAGGTGACCCCAGTTCGATTCCTGGCTTGGGAAGATCCACTGGAGAAGGGATAGGCTACCCACTCCAGTATTCTGGCCTGGAGAATTCCATGGACTATGGACTACAATCCATAGGGTCACAAAGAGTTGGAACAGAATACCACATGGCAGTAAGAATAAATGATTTAGTGTCACCTGAAGTTATCAGTAAATCTCCCAGACATAATGAAATAAGCAAGGCACAGAAGATGGCATGCTATCTGGGTCTTTGTTTATACCAGTTTTTAGCACAAGCAGCTCGATTATTTATGGTGGTAGGAGTCAGCATGTAGTAACCTTGGACCTGGGGGACCAGTGCCTGCAAGTGGACGTGAGGGACTAGACTTCTGAGGTGTTGGTGCCATGTCTATTCTTGTCTAAGGACTGGTGACACAGGTGTGACACTTCCTGGAAAGTCTTCAAGGCAAAATTTATTTTTTCACTTTTCTGACTGTGTGACAGACTTTAGTAAAAAGTTTTAAAGAATTAAGTATGAAAAAATTAAAACCGTATCACCTGATCTTAAATTAGGCAGGCCGAAGTCTCTGTTCAAGCAGTCATAGGAGAAATTCTTTCCAATATCCTCAAAGATCAGGGAGAGACATATGATGGTGAAAGGCTTTTATCTACGGCCATGTTGCCACATGGTTTCAGCCATGCGTGTTTCAGGGAAGCAGGTAAAGGCATTCACTGACTCACCCAGGGTCACACAGGCATCAGTGGCCACTCAAGAAACAGAAGGAGACACTGCTGGCAAGACCCTGATGCCTCAAAGTATCCCGATGACCAGGCAACCTGGGACTGGGCAACAAAAGCAAAAAACCCCTACCACTCACAGTCAGAAATACAATATNATTGGTACAACCACTTTGAAAATAGTTTAACATTACCTAGTAAAGTTGGTAATACCATACTCTTGTCCCAGCAATTCCATTCCTAGCTTTGGACAACTTGGAGAAACTCTTGCACATGTATACCAGGAAAATAGGCAACAAGCAGCCTATTTCACAGCAGAAAAATAGAGCAGGAAAGACTGCAGGTCGTCAGATGTTCATTTATACAGTGGAATATTATATAGAAATGAAAAGGAAAGAATTTCAGCTCTAAATATGAATGCAAAGCAATGTTGAGTATAGAAAGCAAGTCATACTTGTGGACACAGTGTGGGGAGGGAGAGTGAGATGAAGAAAGCGTCAGCATATATCCACTGTCAGGTGTAGGATGAATAGCTGGTGAGAAGGTGCTGTGTCGCACAGGGAGCCCAGTCTTGTGCTCTGTGATGACCTGGAGGGATAGGATGTGGGGAGGGGAGGGGGGGAATGTTTGTATAATTATGGCTGATTTGCATTGTTGTATGGCAGAAACCAACACAGCATTGTAAGAAATTTTTAAATTAAATATATCAGGAAAAAGATAAGATACTGTACAAGTCCACATATGTATATGTACCAAAAATAGCAAAACTAAAACTGTTTAAAGATATGTACATTTGAGCTAAAACTGTAAAGAAAGTAAGAGAATGATTAATTCAAAATTCAATACGTCTGCTGGCTACTACTTCTAGAGGAAGAGATGGAAAGGGGATCATGAGAGTACTAGTAATGTTCTCTTTCTGAGGCTGGGTTGTATGTTCTCATGGTGTTCATTTTATTAATCTTTAAGCAATGCTATTCAGTGCTTTGTGTGACAGCTTTTACTTTGGGTTAAGGAGCCATCTCTTGGAGTATTCAGTCACTTTAAGGGATGTCATGTTCCAAACCTATGCTGCTGCTGCTGCTAAGTCGCTTCAGTCGTGTCCGACTCTGTGCGACCCCATAGACGGCAGCCCAACAGGCTCCCCCGTCCCTGGGATTCTCCAGGCAAGAACACTGGAGTGGGTTGCCATTTCCTTCTCCATAATGGAGTATTACTCAGTCATTAAAAAGAATTCATTTGAATCAATTCTAATGAGGTGGGTGAAACTGGAGCCAATTATACAGAGTGAAGTAAGCCAGAAAGAAAAACACCAATACAGTATACAAACGCATATATATGGAATTTAGAAAGATGGTAGCAATAACCCTGTATGAGAGACAGCAAAAGAGACACAGATGTATAGAACAGTCTTTTGGACTCTGTGGGAGAGGGAAAGGGTGGGATGATTTGGGAGAATGGCATTGAGACATGTATAATATCATGTAAGAAACTAATCGCCAGTCTAGGTGCTATGCAGGGTGCAGGATGCTTGGGGCTGGTGCACTGGGATGACCCAGAGGGATGGTGTCAGGGGGGAGATGGGAGGGGGGTTCAGGATTGGGAACACATATACACCTGTGGTGGATTCATGTTGATGTATGGCAAAACCAATACAATATTATAAAATAAAAATAATAATAATAAATAAATAAAAGAAAGAAATACAAATAGACTCTAACTTTGGCTTTTTTATTTTCATCTTTAGAATGGTTATTGTGATTGGATTTTTGTCTTTTCTTTGAATGAAGGAATGTTTTGTGGTTTTTAAAACTATCTTTTAAGATTTATTTTTTAAGGAAAAAAAAAAAATGGTTGCAACTTCAAACACTAGCTTGAGGGAGCTTTTCTATTCAGTCCAAACCAGAAAATCTTGACTCCTTTATGTACCAAGTCACATATACTAAGATGCTCTGTGTGGCGTTTCTCATTTGGTAACAGGGCAGCCCACCAGGGGGCTGGAAATATGTGCCTGCATTTCTGGTTGTTCTTATGGGGCTTAGGAGAGTCCCCCCCCCACACACACAAAGCATAAGGGAGGGGGAAGAGATTGACATGTGCACACTACTATATATGAAATAGATATCTAGTAAGGACCTATAGCACAGGGAACTCTACTCAACACTGTAATGACCTATATGGGGAAAGAGTCTAAAAAAGAGTAGATATGTGTATGTGTGTGAATGACTTGCTGTACTTTGCTGTACACTGAAACTAACTCAACATGGTAAATCAACTACACCCCAACAAAGATTTTAAAAACATTGCATCGTCAAAAGTCACATATATGTAGAATTTTAGGGATAAAATATTTGCCCATTGGAAAATAAAAGGATAATGGACCAGAATAATTATAGTTTTCCCCCTACTCAAGGTGAATTGAAACAGTTTTAATGACAATTTACTTTTAGGAAAATTTGAGCTGTAGACACCCGAGTCTTCAGGTTAACACACCTCTGCAGTGTACACCCTGGGAGCCTGCCTGGCTAAAACAGATCAATATGATGATCTGGATGATCAGTAAAGTAATCATAATTAAAGAAGAGAAACTGCCTCTAGACTGACGAGAAAAATACCCTGTGATCTTGGAGTGAACGCTAACTACTCTGTAATGCTGAGTTCATCACATGTTTTGTCATCAAAAACCAAGTAATGACCATGAAGTGCATCCTTTTCAGCTCAGAGATAAAAAATATGTCCTATTTTAACCTCCATGTTTCATAGGGTAAAAGTTATTTCTGCAGTTTGGTGATAACCATCACTCGAGGATCAGACAACACCCAGGACTTCCCAGTGTAGTTCAGTCACTGGAAAGCTGTGAATCTGTAAATGTTTGAAAAAACTTTCAACACCCAGGCTAAGACATTCCTAAGACAATGTCTTTAAAACTGTCTTTGCCTTTGAAGATGGTTTGCTTTTGAGCTGTTGCTAGTCATTCACGTGAGGCTGCTGGGGGGGCCTGAGCCTTCTTCCTGGGAGCACAGTGTTGGTTACAGGCAGTCACCACAGTGATTTTGGGCCCCCCACCTTCTCCCACCCCCTCCTACTCCACAGCCCCCCTGCCCCACATCTGCAGCACACACCAGCACAGTGATAACCCTGGCCAACAAGGCAAACACAGAGATGTCACCCCCCTCAGGAAGCTTCTGGTCTGGGGGCACTGTTCCTGCTCACTTGCTGCTAAATGGGTGGTTCTATGTGTGCGTGCTAAGTCTCTTCAGTCATGTGCAACGCTATGGACTATAGCCTGCCAGGTTCCTCTGTCCTTGGAATTCTCCAGGCAAGAATACAGGAGTGGGTTGCCATGCCCTCCTCCAGGGGATCTTCCAGGGATTGAACCCGTGTCTCTTATGTCTCCTGCATTGGCAGGCAGGTTCTTTTACAATTATCACCACCGTGCTTCAGTGAAGCTCTTAAAATTCCACATAATCCGCTCAATTACCAGGTGGAATCTGATCAGATTTTGCTGCCTTTTTCTCCACAAGCATTCATGACGCCAGCGCTGGACACCAGCCAACATGGCCTCCATTCTACTGTCATCATCATCATGAGAACCACGAACCATCACTAACATGCTCAGTCCAGAAGCCGCGAGATGAGCCAAAAGCAAACAGTCAGTATCCTTGCTGTGTACCAGGGACTATTCTAAGCATTTTGCTTAGATAACTGAATCTTCACACTTAATAGACATTGGGAATTCCCTGGCAGTCCAGTGGTTAGGACTGTATGTTTTCATTGCCAATGGCCCAGATTCAATCCCAGGTTATGGAACTAAGATCCTGCAAGCTGTGCAGCACAGCCAAATAATAATAGGCACTAGTATTATATTTCAGATAAGGAATCTGGGACAAGAGGTTGGTGAAGAAAATCACCCAGGTGACACTAACAAGCCTGGAGCTGGGATTCCAGCCCAGGCAGTGTGGTGCCAGATATTGCTCTGAACCACTCAGCCATGCTCACAAGACCCTCTCAATTGGGAATTATTATCCCAAATTTTCCAGGAGAGGAAACTGAAATGGAAAGAGTTAAGAAAATGCAATTGTCACTGAGTGGTTTGCAGGTAGTCCTGACCCACTTCCCTTCTGTGCATAAGAAAGTAGAATTTTTCCATATCCTCGAAGGCGAGGTGTGACCCTGGGACCTGTGTCAGTCTGTGAAACGTGGGCAGGAGTGCCACCGAGTGCTGCCACGTTCCTGTCCCCTGTTCTGGTGAAACACTCGTCAAAGTGGAGCCTTTGTCACACCAGATCCTTGAGCAGCTCTATTGGACAGCATCACTCTGCTGGACCAGCATGGACACACAGACAGTGAAAAATTTTATTCTAGTAAACCTCTCAGATTTTGGTTGAGGATGGAGAAAGTATTTGCAACCATGATAAGGCAATGAGTCCCTTATCACTAGAGATGTTCAAGCAGAAGTGTCAGTACCCACTGTGGGTCTGTATGAGAGCAATGATCCATGCAATGGAGATGTTCCTGTCACTTCAGTCTGCAGGCTTTGTTAAATATGTTTCAGCAGTTCCTGGTGTCCACTTACCAACTTCTTTGTATTTCTTAACTTCTCTGGGCCTTAGTTTCCTCCTATTCAAAGGACTGAGGGTTGTTGGTAGCTTATAAAGCTGTTAGAGACATTAAATGAGGTTGAAGAACAATAGCAGCAGCCTGACTCCCAATCTCCTCATTACATTCTCAGAACAGTCACAAGACCAACAAGGGAAACAATTAAACTATGTAGGACCCATGATTTAAGCATTGTTAGAAGATAGAAACCACTGCAACCTTCAAGTCACTTATGAGGGGAAAAAGAAACAAATTCTAACAAAGCTTCCGATTCTGCAACTATCCCAGCAAACCTGTGGGAGGGGAAGGCAGGACCATGGGGCCAGTAGAGAGGAAGTAAAACACAAAAATATCAAATACAGGTTGGGAGTTGGCAGTTCACAGTCCCGGCTATAGGGAAGGGGGTTAAAAGTGTGGGGAATCTGAAGTGGCTGCTTCAGAGGTGGTGCTTCTCAGACAGGATTACAGAGAAGAAGAGGCTATATGCCTTAGGCATGAGGTGGAGGGATGAAAGAAAGAAGAGAAAAAGTAAAGATCTTGCTGAATAAGACTGGTTGATTTTATCAATGTTAACATTATGATTGTGATATTAATATTACGGGTTTCCAAGGTCAACATTTAGGAGAATCTGTAAAAAGAGTACAGGGGATCTCTCTGTATTGTTCAGTTGCCCCAAAAGTTCATTTGGGTTCTTCAGTAACATCCAACAACAACAAAAAAATTTTTTTGTCCAATACAGTATATCTTATGACTTCACGTAAATTTCCAATTACCTCAAAATAAAATGTTTTTTTTTT
>SJYT01067260.1:0-21599 GCA_006410635.1 Cephalophus harveyi | reverse complement strand
ATTGGGAACTCATGTACACCTGTGGCAGATTCATGTCAATGTATGGCAAAACCAATACAGCATTGTAAAGTAAAATAAAAATAAATAAATAAAATTAAGAAAAATAAAGTAGACACTGAACCCTTCCTCCCATACCAGTGGACAGGGTGCCATGTTTACGAGTCCCAGTGTTGGGTCCTAGTCCTCATGTCTGGAGTGGAGCTCAGAAACTGAGGATATTACAGAAGCCCTGCAGTCCTAGATCTTTGGAGGATTCCACACCTGCCATTGCCTTTACTCTTCAATCCTCTTTGCTCCTTTCTTTAGAGACATTTCCAGACTTCTTGCATGTGACTTACACCGTCACAGCTAACCTTTCCACTGTGCATGACAACCACATTTTTCTCTCTGCATCTTGGTCCCTGTGCTCCTGAACCAAACGTAGATCCACTCACCTGCATACTGTAAAGCCCATCTACTGACACTCGGTCGTGGTTAAGGAAAGTTAGTGTTTATTGCAGGTTCCAAGCAAGGAGTCTCCCTGCTCGCTTTCAGGGAAAGGTTTTTTAAGATAGGATGCATGGGGGGTTTCTGTGCAGGATCAGCTCATGGACATTCTTCTGACTGGTTGGTGATAAGGTCAGGCTCACTAACCTTCTGGTTTCAATCTGTGTGAGGTCTATGTGCTTGTGGGCAGCATATAGTTAACTTCTCCCACCTGGTGGGAGTTTCAGTATCTGCAAAAGCTTAAAGGACATGGTTCATTATATTATCTATAGTCCTTGAGACAGAACTAATAGTCCTTGAATTTGTTTAATGACTAAATTATTATTATTATCTTGGTTAACTGTTCCCCTTGGCTTCTACATTTTCTCACTTCTCTGACAAAATTTATTCTTTGGATTTGAAGGCTAAAGTTTTGCTACAAACAAGAGGCAGACAGAGGAGGATGGTGGGGTGGGGGTGGGGCCATCTGTCCCTGGAAGGGCCCTGCAGGGTTCTCCCTGCTGCCTTTTTTTTTTTAAAAATAAATTTTGTTTATACTTTATTTTACTTTACAATACTGTATTGGTTTTGCCATACATTGACATGAATCCGCCACGGGTGTATATGAGCTCCCNTGGTGGGGTGGGGGTGGGGCCATCTGTCCCTGGAAGGGCCCTGCAGGGTTCTCCCTGCTGCCTTTTTTTTTTTAAAAATAAATTTTGTTTATACTTTATTTTACTTTACAATACTGTATTGGTTTTGCCATACATTGACATGAATCCGCCACGGGTGTATATGAGCTCCCAATCCTGAACCCCCCTCCCACCTCCCACCCCATATGCTTCTTCCAGCTGCTCGTCCTAGTGGAGACTGGATTGCTTTTGAGAGTACCACTTCCCTAGTGGTCCTTTGGAGATGTGTGACCATGCATCTCTACCCCATCTACACACAGCCTGGTGGGAAATGTGTTGTCCTCCTAGCTTCCCCCTTACAAACTCCAGGGTTCTTCCTGCCTCTGCAAGGAATCTTTTTCCCATTTCAGAGTGTCTTGCTGTTCACACTGTTTGCTGAACCCAGGGTAAGCAAGGCACGAGTTGGGAAGCTAGAAGAAAACTCCAAAAGCCTTAGGAACTGCAGACATGTTTATTTCCTCCAGGCTGGAGCAGCAGCAAAAGTAGTTTCTCAGGTGGGGCTTATATAGGTTTATAGAACAAAAGTGGTCCATGGCCAAATAAGTGCATCATGACACGCATGCACAGTGGTGTAAATGATCTCAGCTGTTATATAACCATGCAAAGTCATTGTTTATAGGATGTGGGGCAAGCAAGGGCCCAAGGGCAAGAGGGCGTGCAGTGAGACAGCATTACTGACGCCATCTTGGCTATGTGCTAATTCCCCACGCAGAGAGTCTGATATCCCTTCCCCCTCCCTGCCACCAAACACCCTAAAGTCATGTGCCTACATTTATTAAGGAGTCTGCAAAGGACCCCAGGCTTCTCACCCTGCACCATTAATGTCTACGGGAACTCATGTTCTTTATCTACTTAAATTCAGTAATTTTCATCTCTATTTTACTTCTGCCTCTCAGGACCATGGTTATCTTCGACCAAGTCATGGTCCAGAATTGCTCTCAGTGAACAACTCTCAAGGAGCCCTCTTAAACAGGCTTGCTCTCCAGCTAGAACCTGGCCAGGTCATGAATGATCTTCCAAGCTCCCTCCAGGAAACCTGTCCTCTCCACTCCTGTCCAGGTTGATCTTGGTCTCTACACTGATTGATGTTAGCAAAAATTCCCTCAGAGCACAAAGCACTACTTTTCCTCCTCCCTGAGGTACAGTACTATTCCAAACTTCTGGCACTTTCCTAATGTGTTGTCAGCCTTTTTTCATTCTGCATTCAGTCAAAGACATCCTGAGAAAAGTGGTGAGGGCCTTCAGAGATCCTGCTCCAGAATTACCTGTGTATCTAATGAGCAGAACCTGCAGGGGTGACAAAGGAAAACCATTTATCTTTGCAGCCAGTCTGAATTGTCACCACCTGCACCACATACCCCTCGCTCACCCAGGCAGATCCTCCTGCTTTCCGGGCACCTCAGTCTAATCTTACCCACATAAAGACTCGAATTTCAGATCCAACATAATCTTGATTTCCTTCCTTTCCTTGCGAGTTTTAGGGGGCTCAGTGTGGGGAGTGGACATAGCCTAGATGAGGTCATATCACCTGATGGCCGTGTCTTCTCCAGGACGTCCTGTCCCCACACCTGCTTCTGGTCTGGTGACCGCCGAGCTTCTGGGCCCCTCTATGGAGGGCAGTCCTTTTCTGTTATGAATGAAAACTGTCACATGAGCCAAACCACTGGCTGGGTCACCTGCCCTCTCTCCTGCTCATGTATATGTCAGTTCCATCCTTTCAGCAGGGTTTCCTAAGCAGGTTTCTTTCCTTAAACTCTCCTTTGGCTTTTGGGGCTAGATGCTTGTTTTCTTTCTAGATTTTACATCATAGATACCCCAAGATGAAAAATATGAAGTTATTAATTTCTGGGCCTACCAAAACCATTTGCCATCCAAACCATCCAGTCCTTTCTGCTCTGACTTATCCTGAGACAGAAAAGCCCACTGGGACTCACCCCATTGCTCAGGGTCCCATGGTGGGTTAATTTGGGGTCACTTTGGGACCTGATCCTTCTTCTGTGCTGAATTCCTGTGGCTGGCCCCCAGACAGCCACATTCTGTCCTTCTCTGGTCCTTAGCATGGCTGTTGGGTTTGAGGGGGTCTTGCCTCCTCTTTCCCCAGGGGCCTGGAGCCTGCCCTGAATTCACAGCCCTTCTCCTGAGGGGCCCTTCTTTTTTTCTACCATTTAATCAGAGCTTTCCCTTTCATCCACGCTGCTTCTTTCCTGACAACCAATGACAAAATCAAGTTTCAGCCCAGTCCAGCCTCTCATGCTTTCCCAGGGAAGCAGGATTCCTGGAAATGTGTAAATTACACTCTCCTCCCAGAGCTTCTCTAGCTTTTGATAATTATTTAATCTTATTAAAAAAATCACACTTCTGTATAATCTGGTCTTTGTGTCATTATCTGCTCCTTGACAATGCTTATCACTCCTTGATGACTGAGTCCTCAAAGCCAAAAGATTGGCCTGTGGCATATTATTAATATGTATTTGTTTGCTTGTTTAATCACATCCTGCTGAGCCCTTGTGGATCAGCATGTCTGTGGACAAACCCAAGGATGGGGGTGGGTAGGCGTGCTGCGTTCTCTGTAGGCACAAAAACATTTGAGACCTGATGAAAGCATTTGAGGCTCACCTACAGAATTGGCATCTGGGCTGTGGTGGTTTGTAAGCCAGAGCTGGGTCTCTGCAGACCTCTGACAATGAACCAACACAGCTATTTAGAGTCCAAGCCTGCAGCCCTGACTGAAAAACACATTCAAGAGAATGAAAATAGTTCCCACACCAATGGCTCAAAAGCCCATTGTCTTTTTGAATCAAGCTTTAATCTAATTTTTCTCTTACCTCATAGGCTCAGGCTTGATAGAAATTGCTTGTCTGCAGTTTTAAAAGTTTGCACTTTTCAAAAATAGCCAGGGACCTCTTACAGCAACATCAATGGATCTAGAGACTGTCATACTGAGTGAAGTAAGTCAGAGAAGCGGAAATATCACATGACATCCTGTATAAGTGGAATCAAAAAAAAAAAAAAAAAAAGATACAATGAATTTACTTACAAAACAGAGAGAGACTCACAAACTTGGAAAATGAACTGATGAGTGCTGGACACACTGCTATATTTAAAATGGGTGGCCAGCAAGGGCATACTCTACAGCCCTGGGGACTCAGGTCTGTGTTATATGGCAGCCTGGATGGGAGGCAGTTTGGGGGAGGATGGATGCATGAACGCACTTGCCAATGCAGGAGATAGAAGAGATGCGGGTTTGATCCCGGGTAGAGAAGATCCCCTGGAGGAGGGCCTGGCAACCCACTGCAGTGTTCTGGTCTGGAGAATACCATGGACAGAGGAGCCTGGTGGGCTACAGTCCATGGGGTTGCAGAGAGTCTGACACAACTGAAGGGATGTAGCATGCACGCATGACTGGGTCCCTTTGCTGTTTATCTGAAACTATCATAATACTGTTAATCGGCTATACCCCAATATGAAAAAAAAAGAAAAAAAAAAAAAAAAAAATTAGCCAGAGGTCTCTTACAGGCACAGCCAGGGACCTGAACACCTGGCCCAACCAGCTTCTGGAGTTCATGCAGGAGGGCTACGCTCCTGGAGCTCCATGTGATGTTGTTCTTCCAGGCCCAGCAGAGGCAGGTCTGCACCTCCTTATCTGCACCCTCACCCAGCTCTGTGTAAGGAAAGGCTACTCTTCACTTTCCAGTCCATGATGCCTGGGTTGAAGCCTACACGGACACCTGAGCTGTACCCTGTTGCTGTCTAGGTTCAGCAACTCTCTGGAAGTCTGCAGACATTGGGAGAGGTGAGATGGGGGCTCACGGTGGGAGTCCTAGGCTGACAGAAGCCGAGTCGGGCTCTGGGTCAGGCGGGCTTCCTCATCCTCCTGCCCAGTTTGGCAGAAGTGGAGGGGCATGTGCCCTCAGGACAGGTGATGCCTGCAGAGTGTCCAGCACCTCCATGTAGGCCAGAGGAGAGTGATGCCTCAAAGCCCTGGCTAGAGCTGGAGGCCAGGCTCAGAGGCCGTCAGATTTTAACCTCTATCCCCACATGGCAGAGGGAAGTGGACACTTCCTTGCTGCTCTTCTCCACAGGGCAGGTTCACCTGTGTGTCTTCGGGGAGGGTGACTAGGAAACAGGAGGAAGGCCGGAGAGTTACCCTCCGGGGTGAGTTCTTCCCACTAGTCAGTGCAAGCCAACAGCATCTGCCTCCCTTGGGAGCTGCAAGCCTCATGTCCCACCCAGACCTGTGGAACCAGAAATTCTGGGGTGTGGTCTGGCAGCCTTGCGTTAAGTCCTGCCAGACGAGGTCAGTGCACAGTCTAGGAGAGAGGATCTCCACCTTGGCACCATTGACGTTTGGCCCAAATAAACCCTTGGTCTGTATATGTGTGTGTCTGTGCTCATGTGTGAGTGTGCACATGTGTACGTGTGTGTGTGTTCTGTGGGATGTTTAGCTGCAGCATCCCTGACATCCCCAAACATCTCCAGCCATGCCAAGTGAACCCAGGGCAGGTAAAATTGCCACCAGACATTTCCTGGCTGAAACAGTGGTCCAGCAGAGAAGGAGAGGGCACAGCATGAGGAGGGGGAGGAGAAGGTGGAGGAGGAGAAGAAATATACTGGGAAGAAGCACAGAATTTAACAGTCGTTATTTCCAGTGGTGGGTCTTAGATGGTCTGTGCATAAAGAAACTTTTCTGTCTTCTCCAAATGTACTAAAAAGTTGTATATTATTGGAGTGGGTTGTCAGGCCCTCCTCCAGATCTTCCTGAGCCAGGGATTGAAACTGAGTCTTTTATATCTCCTGCGTTGGCAGGCAGGTTCTTTATCACTAGTGCCACTTGGGAAGTCCATTACTTTTACACTCCAAGAAATGCAAATTTGAAAGGGTATTTGGATAACCTCCAGAAACTCCCAGACTCGCCTTGGTGGGCGTGCTGCTTTGAACCCTAAACCCAGGTTTCTGCCCCACCCTGTGACCCTGTAGCCTGTCAGGCAGTGCCCACCCCAGGTTCTGAGATCTGATAGGATGCTGCACTGTTCAACCAAGCACTCCCCTCCCCGTGAATGCTCCTGGGGCTGAATCATCCTCCAGCCTTCAGCTCAGCGAGGACAGATGTGAGCTTTAGGATGGCCACTGCCCAAGGTCCCCCTGGAGGAGAACCTATAAATGGCCTAAGATCCTCATGACAAAGCCGCGTCTGTTCAGAACACACACAAGATGAATGTAGGACTCAAATTGCAAGTGTGAATGATCCTTCTAACCGTCATCATGGAGATGCTTAGCTCTCACCTCTGGCTCCACCAGCCTGGCCTGGTTTTCCACCAGCTCCTTGGAACCTGCTGGGGAGACTGTTGGAGACGTGAGCTCCCAGGTGTGTCCTTAGGATTTTGTGAATCTTAAAAACAGGAAGTTTTCATCTTTTAATTCTTCTAAGAATTTAAAAACTTAAATCATCTTGAGCGAGTCCTATTAAACTGACATCATGACAGGGGTGACCATAGTGTCAATTTCTGTTTTGAAATAGGTACCAAGAAATTTTGTTTCCAGCCAAGGTGTGGGGGTTTATGTGTGCCAGACTGAGCAATGTAACATCAATGTACAGGGATCCTGAAAAGGAGGTATCATAATTTCCATTTTACAGATGAGAACCATCTAGGTCAGAGACTTCAAGACAGGCTCTCAGGGACACACAGATAATCACGGAAAAGCTGGACTGTCTGAGAAAAGTGTCTGTGAAGTACAGTTGGCAGATGGAGGAAAACAGAAGAATGTGTAAAAAGCCAGGGTTTGGGATTCTTGTTAAGGAACCCCAAAATGCTGCACCCTGTGTGAGCACCTCAGAGAGAGACAAGGAGAATGGAGCTCCTTGGTGAGAAAATGGTAGGGAAAGATCACAGGACTTCCTCAAGGTCTCCCGCCTGTGTCTCACTCACCTCCAGCTGCTGTACCAATGTACCACGGCTGGCAGCTTAAACAGGAAGCATTTATTTCTTCTCCCAGTTTTAGAGGTGGGAAACCCCCGGGGAAGTCACTGGCAGATCCCATGTCTGGTGATAGGTTCATTTGCGGCATAGTTTAGATTCCACCTGTCAGGGGTACCACGGGATTCCGAGGTGGCACAGTGGTAAAGAATCTACCTGCCAATGCAGGAGATGCAAGAGATGAAAGCTTGATCCCTGGGTCAAGCATATCCCTGGAGTAGGAAATGGCAACCCACTCCAGCATTCTTACCTGGAAAATTCCATGGACAGAGGAGCCTGGAAGCAAAGAGTCAGACACGATTGAGCGGCTGAGCACTCAAGTAGACTGAGCGGGTAAGTAGACTGAGTGCGTAAGTAGACTGAGCGAGCGCGTAAGTAGACTGAGAGGGAGCGTAAGTAGACTAAGCGAGCGCGTAAGTAGACTGAGCGGGCGCGTAAGTGGACTGAGCGCGTAAGTAGTACCATATGGCACTACTACTCCTCTGACTTACTTCGCTTAGTCTGATAATCCCCAGTTGCATCCACGTTGCTTCAGATGACATTAGTTTGTTCTCTGTATTTAGGTACCATTTCTTCTCTAAGCATTCCCCTGTCTGTGGACACTTAGATTATTTCCACGTGTTACCTGTTGTGAATAGTGCTGCTTATGAACATGCTTGGGATTAGAGTTTTGTCTCGATGTATGTCCAGGAGTGGGGTTCCTGGATCATGTGGCAGTCCTATTTTTAGCTTCCTGAGGAACTTCCATACTATCCTTCACGGTGGCTGCACCAGCCTACATTCCCACCCACAGTGCAGGGGGGCTCCCTTTTCCCTTTGCCAGACCCTCCCTAGCATTTGTTTTTTAGACTTTGATGATGGTCATTCTTACAGGTGTGAGGCGGCACCTCATTGTGGTTTTGATTTGCATTTCTCTAATAATTAGTGCTATTGAGCATATGCTTCTGTTTTTTTTCTGTGCTAGTATAAGGAATCTTTTAAGGCCTGTGACCTGACTATAGTGCTTTTAGAACCCTGGGAGAAAAATAAGAGGCTGCACGCATTCTCGAAGACTCCAGCTTGCTTTTTTCTGGCGAGAAATACTTCTCTAATCTTTAAATGCAGGGCATTTTATTAGAGACAGCACTCAAAACCTCTCTCCATGAGCCTACCTGTCCAGGAACACTGGAGCAGGCTCTAGTTCTCCTGGGAAGGCCTGTGGTTTGAGGGATGGTCATCTGGGCTGTGTGGCCTGGAGGTGCCATCCTAAATTAACCAGATCCTGGTTGTAGCCTTGATTCCTGCAGGTAAAATGTAGTGGGAACTCAGCCCACGTCAAATATGTGACATATCTCCAATCAGAATGAGACACATTACCCTTCCAGCTCTGGCCCTACTGAAAACTTAACCAACTGAGCCAGCTCCCCAGTACTGGCGTTTTTGGCACTAGAGGATAATTTGACTCACAGGACTCATGGTAACGGCTTTCCTGGCGGCTCAGCAGGTAACATAGGAGTGGCAAGAGACACAGTTTTGATCCCTGATTGGGAAGATCCTCTGCAGAAAGAAATTGCAACTCACTCCAGTATCCTTGCCTGGAGAATCCCATGGACAGAGGGGCCTTATGGGCCACAGTCCATGGAGGGTCACAAAGAGTCAGATATGACTGAAGTGATTGAGCATGCACGCACACACGGATGGTAAGTGTTCTTGTCTGTTCAAGCTGTGTAACTAGATACCATAGTCTGGGTGCCTTAAGGGACAGAAAAAGTTCTCACACCTCTGGAAGCTGGAAGTCCAAGGTCAAGGTGTAGGTCAGTTCAGTTCCTGGTGAGACTTTCTTTCTGGCTTGCAGACTACAACCTTCTGGCTGTGTCTTCATATGGCTGAGAGAGAGAGAGCTCCAGTCTGTCTCATCTCCTAGGGGCACTAATCCCATTGTGGCTGCCCTCCTCATGACCTCATCTAAACCTAATCACCTCCCAAGAGCCCCTCCCACACTATCATCACACTGTGGGTTGGAGCTTTAATGTGTGGATTTGGGGGAACACAGACATGAAGTCCATTAAGAATTGAAGAGGAAGTGGTTTCCAGCTCAATATAAGAATACATTTTCAAAAGGTGATTTTACCTAGTCATTCATTTCATACACGATATTAAGTGAACACAGAATGCAAAGCATTGGGCTTAGACCTGGGAACACAGTGATGGTGAAGATCGCCTGGACCTGCCTAAAGTTTAAGTGAGATAGAAACCCCAACCAAGTTCAGAAGTCTTGTTTGTTTGCTGCAGTGATGAATCTGTGCAGGGGCACCGCAGAGAGCTCTGAGAGTTTGTGATGGGGTCTCCTGATCTGTTTAGGAGGAAAAGTTCAGGAAATGCTTCCCTGAGCAAGTCGTCTTTGAGAAGAATCATGGGGAGAAGGATGTCTCAGGCAAAGAGGTCTCCCTGCCGAGTAGGAAGGGGCCAGGGCATTCTAAGAACTGAAAAAAAAGCCAGTTACTTAAAAAAAAAAAGGAATGAATCCCCTGTGGGGTGAAGAGTAGCCCATCCTTGGAAATTCTCAGACTGGCTGAGAGGTTTATAAAGAAATTTACACATGGCTTGTACAGTATATTCCAATTTTAAGACTCATGAATTCCTTGATCTGAATAAGTCATACTCCAAATTATAAATTTCAAGGTAATACTACAGTTCCAGGAAAATCTCATCAGTGATAAATAGTTGGAATGATCTCTTCATTCATTTCTTCCAAAAATATTACTCTATTTCCACTATACCTCATACTTCGATGGAAAAGAAATGGCCTAGGCCCAGAGTTTCTGAGCCCACATAACTCGGAATGACAGTGGTAGTCTTGACTGTGGGGGGACCCAGGTCAAAGAAGGAAGAAGGTCAGCCACAGCCTCGGGGGGGCTAGGGAGGAGCCAGAGGAGAGCTCGAGCTTGACCTGGGCCTTGAAAGGAGTTTCTCAGGGAGAGAAGGAGCACAGAGGGCATGCAAGTCCCCGAGCACACAGGAGATGCTGGGGCGGCTGCCAGTGGCGCAAGTGTGGCCACGCACTGCGGGGCGGACAGGCCACTCCTTGTATCTGCCTGAACCCAACCGTGTATTCATCGCCCCTGCCTGTCAAGCGGACAGCTTGCTGGGAAGATGAGAGGCCTTTCTTGCGGTTCTTAGTGGTGGTCAGTGAATGAACGGCCAGGTGCAGAGCTGTAGGAAACAGCATCTCGAGTGGGCTCAACAGGGATGCTAAGAACAAGGGCTTTGCCCATGGTGTGTGCATAATACTGTAGATTATGACATTGTTCCTTTTGAGAAGATGTGTCTAGAGATTGTGAGAAGACCAGTGTCAGGGTTTCAGATGCAGGCGGGGGAACAATTAGATTTCCACAGTCTGGGTGAGGACAGATGCAGGGCCAGGCTGAGGCAACAAGTGGTCCAGGGAAGCAAAGTGGGGTGCAGAGATGCTTCTGAGTTGGGATCCGGGGCATTTGTGCCACATACTGTATTTCTATTTTTAGATCCTGGCACGATACTGGCTTCTTTGCAAAAAGCACTGTGCTGTTTACTAATTGTCAGCTTCAGGTACATTCTGCATCATCTGAATGGCTGAGTAAACACACGCCGTTTCAGACAATATAATGGTCTCATTGTCAGGCCAGAAAGACCTGCCAAGTCTAATCTGACACAACATAATAGGCCTGGCCTTCCTGTTTGTCTCCTCCACCCATGCCCATGTCACTTAAGTGGCTGTGTGTTACACCTACTGGCATTCCTACACATGAAAGACAGACCTGCTCGTTGTTGCAAAGATTAAAACCTCAGTAACCGTGATGTGGCTCTGCTTAAAACTTTAAATCAAAGCCTTCATGTAATGAGATGGCCAAGGCCAAGGCTCTAACCCATGTTCAAACCCTAGTTTTGATGTGCAGGTATAACCTGAGTGTGCTGGGATGGTCCTGCAGAGAGATGGTGGCTGGCTGATCACAGACATGAGCTCCAAGGTAACTGGGACACAGTGAGATTTAACTGGAAGTAGAAGAGGTAGAAAGAGATGTAGTCTGGAGAAATGAATACTCAGAAAACATGACATATGGTAGATTCCTGAAATGAGCCTGAAATTGTAAATAATGTGTCTCCTGATACGTGATCCACTCTGCCTCCTGAGTTAACATGGCCCTGTGTTAACTTTCTTTTTATTTTATGGCCAATTTCTATATTTTTGGGTAACAGTTTTATTGAGATAAATTTACGTGCCCCCCTGGCCCCCCCGACACACAATTCTTACTTTTAAAGTGCAAAGATTAGTGGTCTGGGGCATATCCACAGGACTGTGAAACCATTACTACTATTTAACTTAAAAAAAAAAAAATTGTTGTTTGTTGATTAGTTGCTAAGTCATGTCTGACTTTTGCGACTCCATGGACTATAACCCACCAGGCTCCTCTGTCCACGGGATTTCCCAGACAAGCATACTGGAGCGATTTCCCTGTTTTCCAGGGATTCTTCCCTACTCAGGGATCAAACATGCTTCTCTTTCATTGGCGGCAGATTCTTTACCACTGATCCACCAGGGAATCCTCTCAAAAGAAACACAGCACCCATTTGTTCTTTCAGCTCTTTGCAACCACTACTTTACTGATGTCTGTGTAAAATTTACCTATTCTGGACATTTTGTATGTTGGAATCATACACTGTGTAATCTTTTGTGTCTAGTCTAAGTCAAAGATTTTAGATTTATCCATGTTGTAGCATGAATTAATATTACATTCTTCTTTATGGCTGAGTAATATTCTACTATAGAGACATAACGTGTTTACTCATTCATAAGTTGAAAGACATTTGTATGGTTTATACTTTTTGATGAATAATGCTACTTTAAATATTTGTGTGCAAACATTTGTGTGGATACATGCTTATTTCGGGCATATACCAAGGAATGGAATTTCTGGGTCATATGGAAGCTCTATGTTTTACATCTTGAGGAGCTGCCAAACTGTTCCCCAATGTGGTGCATCGTATTACAACACCGTCAGCAATGTATAATAATTTCACTTTCTCTGTATTCTCACTAACAATTGTTATTATCTATCTTTTTTATTTTAGCCATTCTAATGGATGTGAAGTGGTATGTCATTGTGATTTGTACTTCCTTAATCACTAATGACTTTGGGCTTTTCTCACATACTTGTTTGCATCTGCATACACACACACACATACACACAGATATATATATCTTCTTTAGAGATACATGTACTCAAACAATTGAAACATTTAAAATTAGGTCATTTATATTTTTGTTCTTGAGTTATAACTTTCTATAATATTCTGTAAAGAGGATGTTATCAAAATATGATTTTCAAATATTGAGTTTGCCAAAAAGTTCATTTGAGTTTTTTCATAACATCTTACCAAAATCCAAACAAACTTTTTGACCAACACAATACTTTCTTCCATTCTATGTGTTTCGCTTTCTCCATAGTGTCCTTTGAAGTACAAACATTTTAAATTTTGAAGAAGTCCAATGTATCTTTTAAAAAAAGATTGCTCATGCTTTTAAAGTCATATCCACAAAACTTTCTAACCCAAGCTTATAAAGATTTACTTGTTTGTTTTCTTCTAGACTTTTTGTCATTTTAATTTTCATATTTAGGTCTTCGATCCATTTGAATTATTTTTGTGTACAGTGTGAGATCAGGGTCTAGCTTCATTGTTTTTGCTTGTGTAATCCAGTTTTCACATCAGTTGTTGAAACGATCATTCTTTCCTCATCGATTTGTATTCACATCTTGTTGAAAAAATCAATAGACCATAAATATAGGGCTTGCTTTGAATTTATTTTTTTTTCAATTTTCTTAAGATGGATAGTTAGATTATTAATTTGTGATCTTTCTTCTTTTTTGAATTATGTTTACAGTCAGAAATTTCCCTTTAAGCACATCTTTAGTTGATCTCCATAAATTTTAGTATTTTTTTTCACTTACCTCTCTTTATTTTCTACTTTTTCTTGTTACTTCTTTGACCCATTGATTTTCACATATTTTAAAGATTTCCACATTTTTTATTATTGATTTCTAATATAATTCCACTGTCATCAGAGAACACACATTTTAGATTTTCCATCATTTTATATTTACTGAAGCTTGTTTTATGTCCTAACATATGGTCTAGCCAGGAGAATGCTTGATGTATTGAGAGGAACATGTATTCTGCTGTGGTTCTATCTCTTGGGCTAGTTGGTGTTGTTCAAACCTTTTATTTCCTTGTTGATCTTCTATCTAGTTGTTGTGTATGTTTGAAAGCAGAGTATTGGAGCCTCCAATTACTGTTGAATTGTTTATTTGTCCCTTCTTTTCTATCAGTTTTGTTTCATGTATTTTAAAGCTAAGTGAGGATATATCTTATGTATTTTAAGGATATGTTTAAAATTACTGTATCTGATGAATTGACTGTGTTACCCTCTGCAGCCCTTGTTGGGCAGTCAGAGGCAAGCATAATTTAGGTCCAGAAATACACATTTCCTATCCTTCTCTGCTCAGAGGAACTCACCAATTGCTTTCAATTGTTCATCAGTAGATATAACCCCACCTTGTTAGAGGAAAAGCCAGTGCAGATGCTGGGAAAAAGGAACTGAGTCTTGAAGATGAAAAGACTGTAACAGTAAGAGGGTTACAATGATGGCAAGGCTACAGAGACTCTCAGGACAAGATCTTGGAGGTTCTAAGATATTCAATACAGGATGTCAGATTTTATTCTGAAAGCTTGGGTGCTCCAGAGGAGGATTTTAAATAGACATGTAATAACATGTCTGAAAGACACAAAATTCATTCTTCTGGCAATTTGGAGAGATCCAGGCTGTAAAAGACCAGGAAAGTTAAAAGTCTGTTGGAATAAACAAAGGAGAAATGATGAAAGGGTGAGTTATGATGGTTCAAGTAAAAAAAAACAGTACAGAGCTCTGAGAGACCTGCAATTTACAAGATCGTGGTAATTGTATGAGATAGAGAAAAGAAGGAAAGAAAAATAAACCCAGATTTACACCTTTAGTAAAGTGGGTACAATTCAATAAAGTAGACCCAATATAGACAAGGTCATAGCTTTTCAAGGGAAATTGATGAGATTGAAGAGCCTCTGCAGCATCCAAAGAGAGATGCCCACTAAACTGTTGCATGTTAAAGTTGGAGCTCAAGGGATAAATCTGGAGTGGGTGCATTTATTTAGGATGCATTTTCATATAAAGTATGAAGCCAAGGAAGAAGAGATTAGATAGGGAACCATCTATGTGGAGATGAAAGAGTGTCTGAGAGATGGTTTTGGTGGAAAAACAGTGTTACAGACAGCACAGAGAAAAGAAACCCAAGGAAGACCCTGAAAAATCACAATCAGTAGAAGTCCCTCTGCCTCCCCATCTGGCTCTACAGCACAGAACACACACAACACAGTGTTGTGCTGGTCACCATTGTCCAGCCAGCACCCCCAGGAGCTCATTAAATCCCAGGAGAGCTGCTACAGTGTTTGGAATCAAATTCTTGCTTTTTCACAGAGGCTGAGTTAAATGGCTTACAAGCCTATGGAATATGCATCATGGGTGCTAATTAAACACATATTTAGTAAGATAACATTGTTTTGACATTGATACAACATCCCTTCAGTTCAGTTCAGTTTAGTTGCTCAGTCTCCTCATCGATTTGTATTCACATCTTGTTGAAAAAATCAATAGACCATAAATATAGGGCTTGCTTTGAATTTATTTTTTTTTCAATTTTCTTAAGATGGATAGTTAGATTATTAATTTGTGATCTTTCTTCTTTTTTGAATTATGTTTACAGTCAGAAATTTCCCTTTAAGCACATCTTTAGTTGATCTCCATAAATTTTAGTATTTTTTTTCACTTACCTCTCTTTATTTTCTACTTTTTCTTGTTACTTCTTTGACCCATTGATTTTCACATATTTTAAAGATTTCCACATTTTTTATTATTGATTTCTAATATAATTCCACTGTCATCAGAGAACACACATTTTAGATTTTCCATCATTTTATATTTACTGAAGCTTGTTTTATGTCCTAACATATGGTCTAGCCAGGAGAATGCTTGATGTATTGAGAGGAACATGTATTCTGCTGTGGTTCTATCTCTTGGGCTAGTTGGTGTTGTTCAAACCTTTTATTTCCTTGTTGATCTTCTATCTAGTTGTTGTGTATGTTTGAAAGCAGAGTATTGGAGCCTCCAATTACTGTTGAATTGTTTATTTGTCCCTTCTTTTCTATCAGTTTTGTTTCATGTATTTTAAAGCTAAGTGAGGATATATCTTATGTATTTTAAGGATATGTTTAAAATTACTGTATCTGATGAATTGACTGTGTTACCCTCTGCAGCCCTTGTTGGGCAGTCAGAGGCAAGCATAATTTAGGTCCAGAAATACACATTTCCTATCCTTCTCTGCTCAGAGGAACTCACCAATTGCTTTCAATTGTTCATCAGTAGATATAACCCCACCTTGTTAGAGGAAAAGCCAGTGCAGATGCTGGGAAAAAGGAACTGAGTCTTGAAGATGAAAAGACTGTAACAGTAAGAGGGTTACAATGATGGCAAGGCTACAGAGACTCTCAGGACAAGATCTTGGAGGTTCTAAGATATTCAATACAGGATGTCAGATTTTATTCTGAAAGCTTGGGTGCTCCAGAGGAGGATTTTAAATAGACATGTAATAACATGTCTGAAAGACACAAAATTCATTCTTCTGGCAATTTGGAGAGATCCAGGCTGTAAAAGACCAGGAAAGTTAAAAGTCTGTTGGAATAAACAAAGGAGAAATGATGAAAGGGTGAGTTATGATGGTTCAAGTAAAAAAAAACAGTACAGAGCTCTGAGAGACCTGCAATTTACAAGATCGTGGTAATTGTATGAGATAGAGAAAAGAAGGAAAGAAAAATAAACCCAGATTTACACCTTTAGTAAAGTGGGTACAATTCAATAAAGTAGACCCAATATAGACAAGGTCATAGCTTTTCAAGGGAAATTGATGAGATTGAAGAGCCTCTGCAGCATCCAAAGAGAGATGCCCACTAAACTGTTGCATGTTAAAGTTGGAGCTCAAGGGATAAATCTGGAGTGGGTGCATTTATTTAGGATGCATTTTCATATAAAGTATGAAGCCAAGGAAGAAGAGATTAGATAGGGAACCATCTATGTGGAGATGAAAGAGTGTCTGAGAGATGGTTTTGGTGGAAAAACAGTGTTACAGACAGCACAGAGAAAAGAAACCCAAGGAAGACCCTGAAAAATCACAATCAGTAGAAGTCCCTCTAGCTCCCCATCTGGCTCTACAGCACAGAACACACACAACACAGTGTTGTGCTGGTCACCATTGTCCAGCCAGCACCCCCAGGAGCTCATTAAATCCCAGGAGAGCTGCTACAGTGTTTGGAATCAAATTCTTGCTTTTTCACAGAGGCTGAGTTAAATGGCTTACAAGCCTATGGAATATGCATCATGGGTGCTAATTAAACACATATTTAGTAAGATAACATTGTTTTGACATTGATACAACATCCCTTCAGTTCAGTTCAGTTTAGTTGCTCAGTCGTGTACGACTCTTTGCCACCCCATGAATCGCAGCACGCCAGGCCTCCCTGTCCATCACCAACTCCTGGAGTTCACTCAGACTCATGTTCATCGAGTCCGTGATGCCATCCAACCATCTCATCCTCTGTCGTCCCCTTCTCCTCTTGCCCCCAATCCCTCCCAGCATCAGAGTCTTTTCCAATGAGTCAACTCTTCGCATGAGGTGGCCAAAGTACTGGAGTTTCAGCTTTAGCCTCATTCCTTCCAAAGAAATCCCAGGGCTGATCTCCTTCAGAATGGACTGGTTGGATCTCCTTGCAGTCCAATGGACCCTCAAGAGTCTTCTCCAACACCACAGTTCAAAAGCATCAATTCTTTGGTGCTCAGCTTTCTTCACAATCCAACATACATACATGACCACTGGAAAAACCATAGCCTTGAGGGCCTTTGTCCTCCTGAAATTGGGACCATTGACCATACTAGCCTAGGCCTGGAATCAGTTTCTTTTCCTTCTTTAAGAATCCTTCTTAGGGCCCTTTAAGATTATTGCTCCCAGGAATATAGTTTAGTGATTTTATGTTTAGGTAATCTTCATTATATTCCTACTGTGTTTTTAATGGAATAATAAACACTCAAGATATAAATGAACATATGAAAAATATTAAGAAGAGTAACTATATCAAAGCCAACAGTTAACAGTCACTATTTTATCATTTTATCTGAGGCTCACCAAGCCTTGAGAAGCAGAGAGACTGGGTGGAATGGTGTTATGGGGTTACTGCCATGTCACTTCTACTAACATGCCCATGGCAAACATTTCTCAGTAAAGCACTCAGTAGACCAACAGACCCAACTGAGAGGCCAGTGCAGGGCCCGAGGAGCCATGGAGTGAGGGACACGTTGCAGAGTTGCAGGGCTAAGATCTCCCAGGAAATCCCAACCTTAGTGATGTGCAGTCCTTCTCAAGGAGGCCTGTTTAGGTGGAGCAGATACTGGGTGTTTTCTAACCTGGAGTCAGCCCTGCTTCTCTAAGTGGGTGTTGTCTCCCAGAGTACAGCTTCGCATCCTGATGAGCAGGCACCCTGCCCTCAACCTTTCATCTCTTCTGAAACTTTTTGGTCTCATGTCAAGATCACTTGCAATGTCTCCAACACCTTCAGGTGAAGTGTCCTGGTTGATGGGTGTGGTTAGATACACACGGTAAACACAGCCTGGTTGGAGGTCAACCCTGTGTTTTAGCAGAGGATTCAGCAGTTATGGGTAAGGGGTTATATTTCTAAATTTTATCCATCCTCCTCCTCCCTCCAAGCAATATGAAAAAGGGAAAGAAAGTTCATATGGGATTGGCAGGTTTAAAACACACACCTAGTGCTTATTTGGGCAGAAGAACAACTGTGTGAATGGGGTTGGTACCGAATGGAATTGAAATGCCCTCTTGGATTTCATCCAGTTGTAGACACTGCTCTGCTTTTCTGTTCTGCAGCCCTCAGGGAGCTTCTGTTTACCCACAGACTCAGCATTTCCCATTTGACTGCTCTCTGGGGTTCAGGATGGTTGGTGGGGATTCCTCATCTCACCGAAGCTACAACACAAGCATTTGCCAGAAGGGCCAGGCCTCAGCCTTGGGAGGCTGGGAGTGCTCAGGACCCAGCCTCACTCTGGCCACCAGCCCACAAGTGACAGCCAATCAATTGGTGAAACTGTTGAAGAAGATTTCCAGCCAACTCTGCCCTGTGCTCATTAAGTGAGAGATAAAACTTAATGAGAGTTGAAAGATGGTTAGCAGGAAGAGTGAGGAAAATTCCCAGGAAATAAATGGCTCTTAATGGAAACAGGAGCCTGGTGGGCTACAGTCCATGGGGTTGCAAAGACTCAGACACGACTGAGTGACTGAGCATGCACACACAATAGAAACCGATTTCCAGAGAAAGCTGGAAGACAGTCCAAGCGTTGATGTGTTCATAAACTTGGGGATTTCTGAAAGTCTTGGGACCTAGCCTTGGTGGATGTCAAAAAATTATCTTAGGGAGAAGTTAATGTACCCTGAACTGTCTGGTTTTCTATTCATGTCAATGTATGGCAAAACCAATACGGTATTGTAAAGTAAAATAAAGTAAAAATAAAATTAAAAAAAAAAAAAAAGAAATTCTTAACAAATTCTCCTCCGTTGTAGTAAATCCTGAGTTAAAGAGCTCCCCAGGCCGCCCTTCGTGCCGTGGGGTGGGCTGGTCATGCTCACGCTGCTGTGCGCGCCTGCTGCAGGGCGGGCACACGGGTGCCTCTCCTGACACGGACTGTCTGCACACAGATCTGTGTCTGGTGTGCAGCCTGCCACCCAGGGTGCGAAGGAAGACACAGTGCTGCTGGAGCCTGGGAGGGCAGGAGGACTGGAGCAGCCCAGCTGCCCACTGTCCTGACCACCAGTTTCAGAGGCATCCAACCAGGTTGCCCACCTGACTGTCTCAGGGACCTGCCCTAACTTTCCCAAACCAGCTCCTGACACCTTCCCCCACACGTGCTTTTCTCTGATATGCCCCAGGACCTGGTCACATTTGAATGTGGCCTCTTGTCACAGGGCTTCAGCCTGACCCTTGATCCCTCCAGTTCAGTGTTCTTACACCGGCTTCTCAGCTGTCTGCTGGTTTTGTGCTCAGGACCAACACAATCCTCCAGTGAGAGCACTTTATCCTCTGTCACTGCATTTCTCAGCTTAGCAAAACTCCATTTTGAAAATAGTATAAATATTCAGTAACCTGGGTTTATATAAGCAAATTATAGCATATTATATAGTCATTAAAACTCTAACAACTGGGTCAGAATCTGAAAAAGGGTAAAATAAAACAAACAGAATTGCATATGCATTTTGGAAAAACTATGTGTAGCTGTGGATACACTTACAAAGGCAAGTAAAAGTTATTTATTGTGCTAGAGTGGTGAAATTACAGAACATCTAAATTTTCTTTTTTAATATTATGATTAGCAAACGTGTGAGAAAGACAATTATTGTGGGCCATGGAGTTCTTGTTTAGTGTCACTGGCCCAGGGTTGTGACCTAGACTGTGTGTGAGGATGTTATACGTCCATGCTGCTGCTTTCCGACTGGCTGGCTCCCTCTGTCCACTATCATAGTCAGTTAAACCAGAGAGTAGGAGCTCTTAGTATATAGAAATGCAACAGATTTCTGTGTATTAATTTTGTATCCTTCAATATAACTGAATTCATTTTGATGAGCTCCGGTAGCTTTCTGGAGGAATCTTTAGGATTTTCTATACATAGTATCATGGCATCTTCAAACAGTGAGAATTTTACTTCTTCCTTTCCAATTTGGATTCCTCTTATCTCCTTTTCTTTGATTGCCATGCTTAGGACTTCTAAAACTATGTGGAATAAAAAAGGGTGAGAGTGGACATCTTTGCCTTGCTCCTAATCATAGGGGAAATGCTTTTAGCTTTCCACCATTGAAAATTATGTTTGCAGTGTGTTTGTCATATATGGTCTTTATTACTTTGAGATAGGTTCCCTCTAGGCCCACTTTCTGGGGAGTTTTTATAATAAACGGATGTTGAATTTTATCAAAAGTTTTGTCTTCATCTATTGAGATGATGGAAACGGAGGGTAGAAGGTCATGCTGCATTTTGGGGAGGTGTTGAGTCTCTGAAAGAGTCAGTATCAAACTCCTAAAGAGACAGGACCTCTCCCTTTCTGGGCCAGATCGTGAACTTCCCTCTGTTACTGAGTAGCCACACTGCTTCTTTCTCCCCATGTTGCTGATTAAAATCCTGTTGTTTATATGTGGAATCTAAAATAATAGTGCAATTGAACTTACTTATAAAACAGAAATAGGGTCACAGATGTAGAAAACAAACTTAGGGTTACCAGGGGGGAAAGTAGGGAAAAGAATAAATTGGGAAATTGGAATTGACATATACACACTAGTGAAAGTGAAGTCGCTCAGTTGTGTCCAACTCTTTGTGACCCCCGGGGACTGTAGCTCACCAGGCTCCTCCATCCATGGGATTCTTCAGGCAAGAATACTGGAGTGGGTTGCCATTTCCTTCTCCACATAAACACACTATTATATATAAAATAGATAACTAATGAAGACCTATGTATGGCAGAGGGAACACTACTCAATACTCTATAATGACCTGTATGGGAAAAGAATCTATAAAACAGTGGATATATGTATCAGTCTGTTCAGTTGCTCAGTTGTATCCAACTCCTTGCGAACCCATGAACTGCAGCATGCCAGGCCTCCCTGCCCATCACCAACTCCCAGAGTCCACCCAACTCAGGTCCACTGAGTCGGTGAAGCCATCCAACCATCTCATCCTCTGTCATCCCCTTCTCCTCCCACCTTCAATCTTTCCCAGCCAGGGTCTTTTCAAATGAGTCAGCTCTTCACATCAGGTGGCCAAAGTATTGGAGTTTTAGCTTCAACATCAGTCCTTTCAATGAACACCCAGGACTGATCTCCTTTAGGATGGACTGGTTGGATCTCCCTGCAGTCCAAGGGACGCTCAAGAGTCTTCTCCAACACCACAGTTCAAAAGCATCAATTCTTTGGTGCTCAGCTTTCTTCACAGTCCAACTCTCACATCCATACATGACCACTGGAAAAAGCATAGCCTTAACTAGACGGACCTTTGTTGGCAAAGTAATGTCTCTGCTTTTTTTTTTTTTTAATTTTATTTTTACTTTATTTTACATTACAATACCATATTGGTTTTGCCATACATTGACATGAATCCACCACGGGTGTAATCGAGCTCCCAATCCTGAATCCCCCTCCCACATCCCACCCCATATCCTCTCTCTGGATCATCCCCGTGTACCTGCCCCAAGCATCCTGTATCCTGTATCGAACATAGGCTGGTGCTTCATTCTTACATGATAGTATACACGTTTCAATGCCAT
>SJYT01067258.1:77112-149854 GCA_006410635.1 Cephalophus harveyi | reverse complement strand
GTCATGTATGGATGTGAGAGTTGGACTGTGAAGAAGGCTGAGTGCCGAAGAATTGATGCTTTTGAACTGTGGTGTTGGAGAAGACTCTTGAGAGTCCCTTGGACTGCAAGGAGATCCACCCATTCCATTCTGAAGGAGATCAGCCCTGGGATTTCTTTGGAAGGAATGATGCTGAAGCTGAAACTCCAGTACTTTGGCTACCTCATGCGAAGAGTTGACTCATTGGAAAAGACTCTGATGCTGGGAGGGATTGGGGGCAGGAGGAGAAGGGGACGACAGAGGATGAGATGGCTGGATGGCATCACTGACTCGATGGACGTGAGTCTGAGTGAACTCCGAGAGATGGTGATGAACAGGGAGGCCTGGCGTGCTGCAATTCATGGGGTCGCAAAGAGTCGGACACGACTGAGTGACTGAACTGAACTGAACTGAAGATCACAAAAAGACAAGAGAAAACTTCTGGGGATGATGGATATGTTTATTATTTTGATTGTGGTGACGGTTTCACAGCTGTATACATATGTCAAAACTTCTCAAATTAGACACTTTAAATATGTGAGTCAATAAAGCTATATTTTTTTAAAAAGGTTTGGCAAAGAACTTTTTGGCTTCAAAATATAAAAGGAAAATGAGTAACTTTACATTGGAGAAACCTGATTGTATGATAAATTTATCACCCCGTTAGTGATCAAAGTGAACATCACCCAGAGATGGTAATATCTGAATCTAGCACCACCTGGAAGGATGCAATAAGAACACAGCATCATTTTGTGGGGTTCCTGTCAAAGATGAGTAACTTGAACCTGATCATGAGGAAACCTCAGATCAACTAAATTGTGGGGCATTCTTCAAAAGAACTGGCTTGTAATTTTTTTTATGTGTCAAGCAAATAAAAATCAAGGAAAGAGTGATGGAAGGAGACTAAAAAGATACAGCCACCAAAAACAATGCTTGATTCTGAACTGGATCCTTTCCCTACAAAGACATCATTCAGATAATTATGGACCTGAAGAGTTCGAGGATTAGACGATAATGATGTTAATTTCTGATTTCAATCATTGTATTAGGTTATACATGAGAGTTTCTGAGCTAATGGGAAATAAACTCTCATTTACTTTAGGGTGATGTGGCATGGATTTGGTTCTATTTTCAGGTTGTGTTAGCAATTTACTCTCAAATGGTTCGGTGCAGGGGTGGGAGTTCTTATTCTGTATTTCCAACTTTTCTGTTAGTTTGTGATGGCTTTAAAAAAAAAAAAAAAGCTCTACTTACTCCTTTATTAATGTATTTGAGCTATCTGTGGAGTAGATTCACAGAAGTGAACTAGCTGGGTCAAAGGATTTGAACATCCTTAAATGCGATGTGTGTGCTTAGTTGCGTAGTCGTGTCCAATTCTTTGCAACCCCATGGACTATAGTCCACCAGCCTCCTCTGTCCATGGTGATAAGTATCATCAAATTTCTTTTCAAATAGACTGCCAATTTATGCCCTGGCCAACAATTTATGAAAGCATCTATTTCCTCTTATTCTTTTTGGGCACTATTAAGCACTTTTGGTTTTTCCTGTGGTCATGTATGGATGTGAGAGTTGGACTGTGAAGAAGGCTGAGCGCTGAAGAATTGATGCGTTTGAACTGTGGTGTTGGAGAAGACTCTTGAGAGTCCCTTGGACTGCAAGGAGATCCAGCCAGTCCATTCTAAAGGAGATCAGTCCTGGGATTTCTTTGGAAGGAATGATGCTAAAGCTGAAACTCCAGTACTTTGGCCACCTCATGTGAAGAGGTGACTCATTGGAAAAGACTCTGATGCTGGGAAGGATTGGGGGCAGGAGGAGAAGGGGACGACAGAGGATGAGATAGCTGGATGGCATCACTGACTGAGTCTGAATGAACTCCGGGAGTTGGTGATGGACGGGGAGGCCTGGCGTGCTGCAATTCATGGGGTCGCAAAGAATTGGACACGACTGAGCAACTGAACTGAACTGAACTGAACTGAAGCACCATTTAGCTATGCTACTGGTGTAACGGTATCAACACTTTTAAAAATATTTATTTTTAATTGATTGATGATTGTTTTACAATATTGATTTGATTCCTGTCATACATCAACATGAATTAACCATATCAACACTTTTGATCTTTGTCAATGTGTTATCTCATTTTAATTTATATTTCTTCAGTCACTAGTGAGGTTGAGAGACTTTTTATGTGTTTATAAGCAATTCGGGTTTCTTTTTTGTGAACTTCATGTTCATGTCCTTTGTCCAATTTTAAGCTGTTCATATTTTCCCTTTTATTTATGAACTCTTTGATATTAAAGAAAGTGGGGTTTTTTTTGTAATCTGAATTTTTTTTTCGCTTTTTTCTAGTGCGTTATCTATCTTTTAACTTAGTCTATGCTTTTTTTATACTATGCAGCTATTTTAATTTTTCTGTAGCCATTTTTTTCCTATTCAGCTTCTGAGTTTTGTGGCTTACTTAGAAAGATTTTCTTTGATTCAAAATTATATGTGTGTGTGTACACATGCCCATGTTTTCTTATTGTTTCACTTATTTACATTTAAATTATTTGTCTGGAATTTATCTGGTGTAAGGAGTCAGATAAGCACCCAGCTTTATGTTTTCTTAAATGTCTGGGCAATTACCTGAGAACCAATGACTACATTGTATGATTTTATTTCTCTCCTCCCTGATTTGAAATACAGCTTTACCATACACTAGCTTGTCAAGTGTACTTAATCTGTTTCTGAATTCTAACCTGTTTTATTAATCTTTCTTTTCATGTACCAGTACCAAACATTTTTCACAAATGCAGCTTTATAACGTGCTTCAGTGCGTACTAGGGTCACGAAGAGTCGGGCACAACTTAGGGACTAAACCACCACCACACTAGGGTTAATCCTTCTTTATTACTTTTCTTCTTCAGAATTTTCCTGGCTAGCCTCACTTGTTTATTTTTCCATTTGAACTTTAGACTCTGTCTACTTTCACAAAAACCTGATAATGTATTTTTATTAACATAAAGTTAAAAATAAAGGTTAATTTAGGGAGACTATGTATTTTCACACCATTAAATCTTCTTATTGATGAACATGGTATGTATTTTCATTTGCTTCTTCATCCATTTTCTTTCATCTTTGTTGTTGCTGACGTTATAAAAGCGGGTATTGGCGCTCTTTTGAGTACAGTATTTTTCTTCCTTTTTTTCTAGCTTTCTTTTTCTGAAACATAAAAATGCTGCTGATTTTCGATATTTGTCTTGCAACCAACCACCTTCCTGGTTTAATTCAGTCTGTTTTAGAGATTTTTTTGAAAGAGTTTTTCAAATAGTACTCTTGGGGTGTCTGCTGCTGCTAAGTCGCTTCAGTCATGTCTGACTCTGTGCAACCCCATAGACAGCAGCCCACCAGGCTCCCCCGTCCCTGGGATTCTCCAGGCAAGAACACTGGAGTGGGTTGCCATTTCCTTCTCCAATGCATGAAAGTGAGAAGTGAAACGGAAGTCTCTCAGTCGTGTCCGGCTCCTAGCGACCCCATGGACTATAGCCCACCAGGTTCCTCTGTCCATGGGATTTTCCAGTCAAGAGTACTGGAGAGGGGTGCCATTGCCTTCTCCTTGGGTTGTCTAGATATGTAATTATATTACCTGTGAATATCATCATATTATCTTCAGGTTGGAATTTTTAAACTTATTTTTAAATCTTGGGTTCATTTAGAACAATGTTTAAAAATAACTGTTAAAAAAGGTAAGGGCTTCCCTGGTGATCTAGTGGCTAAGAATCCACCTGCCAATGCAGGGGACATGGGTTCCATCCTTGGTCTGGGACGATTCCACATGCCAGGGAGTAATTAAGCCCGTGTGCCACAACTATTGAGCCTGTGCTCCAGAGCCCAGGAGCCACAGCTGCTGAAGACCGTGGACCCTAAGATCTGTGCTCTGCAGCAAGAGAAGCTTCCGCAGTGAGAAGCCCGAGCACCGCAATGAAGAGTAGTCCCTACTCACCTCAACTGGAGAAAGCCCACGCACAGCACAGCCAAATATCAACCAATCCATCTTTAAAAGCAAAAGTACTGAATGATACTCAATACTCTGGAATGACCTATAGGGGAAAAGCATCTAGGAGAGTGGATACCACAACTAGAGAGTGGCCCCCACTCTCCACAACTAGAGACAGTCCACACACAGAAATGAAGACTCAGCATAGCCAAAATATAAATAAATAAAAATGAGTGGATATATGTACATGTACAACTGATTGACTTTACACCTGAAACTAGCACAACATTGTAAATCAACTATACGCCAAGAAATCTTTAAAAAATTTATTGAGGTGTCTTTATAACTGATAAAATAGAAATGTCAATAAATGAAAAAAAAGCTGAATGAATGACAAAGTGAACACACGTGTGCAGCTCCACACACCCCACTCCCAGTTTCCATTCTTACACCCCTCCCCACAGGAAACCACTGCCCTGTTGCGAACAGGTGTGTGCATTGTGGTTTTAAGAGGCTACTGGATTCTGGTTTGTGTGTGAAGATTACAGTGGCTTTGTGGGAAAATCTGCCTTTCTTTTTCCTGCGTATTAGGTTTAAAATAACTAAATTGCCAATATTCAACGGTTTTGGAACTTCAAAGGTAGCAATTGCATTGAAAAAATTTAAACAGATGGAAGGACATTCAGAATACCTAACATTATTAAGATGGCAACACTCCTCAAGTTGGTTGAGAGATTTAATACAACTGTATTGGAATACCAGCTGGACTCTTTGTAGAAATTAACAAGCTGATCCTAAAATTTATGTGGAAATAAAAGGGACATAGAATAGCCAAAGTGAAAGTGAAATCACTCAGTTATGTCCAACTCTTGTGACCCCATGGACTTCAGCCTACCAGGCTCCTCCACCCATGGGATTTTCCAGGCAAGAGTACTGGAGTGGGGTGCCATTGCCTTCTCTGTGCTAATTACTAGAGAAATACAAATCTAAACTAAAGTGAGGTTATCACCTCACCCAGGTCAGAATGGCCACCCTCAAAAAGTGTTCAGTTCAGTTCAGTTCAGTCGCTCAGTCGTGTCCGACTCTTTGCGACCCCATGAATCGCAGCACGCCAGGCCTCCCTGTTCATCACCATCTCTCGGAGTTCACTCAGACTCACATCCATCGAGTCAGTGATGCCATCCAGCCATCTCATCCTCGGTCGTCCCCTTCTCCTCCTGCCCCCAATCCCTCCCAGCATCAGAGTCTTTTCCAATGAGTCAACTCTTCGCATGAGGTGGCCAAAGTACTGGAGTTTAGGCTCTAGATGAGTGATCACATCATCATGATTATCTGGGTCGTGAAGATCTTTTTTGTAAAAAAGTGTACAGATAATAAATATTGGAGGAGGTGTGGAGAAATGGGAACCATCCCACAATGTTGGTGAAAATCTAAATTGCTGCAGCTGCTATGGAGAATAACATGGAGTATCAGTGAAAAACTCAGAATTACCATATGATCTGGCAATCCCAATTCTCACATCCATATGTGATTACTGGAAAAACCATAGCTTTGACTATACAGGCCTTTGTTGGCAAACTAATGTCTCTGCTTTTTAATATGCTATCTAGGTTGGTCATAGCTTTTCTTCCAAGAAGCAAACGTTCTTTAACTTCATGGCTGTAGTCACCATCTCCAGTGATTTTTTGCGTCCAAGAAAATAAAGTCTGTCACTGTTTCCATAGTTTCCCCATCTACTGGACCATAAAGATGGTTCATTAAAGAGAGAGTTGGACCATAAAGAAGGCTGAGTGCTGAAGAATTGATTCTTTTGAACTGTGGTGTTGGAGAAGACTCTTGAGAGACCCAATTCTCACATCCATATGTGATTACTGGAAAAACCATAGCTTTGACTATACAGGCCTTTGTTGGCAAACTAATGTCTCTGCTTTTTAATATGCTATCTAGGTTGGTCATAGCTTTTCTTCCAAGAAGCAAACGTTCTTTAACTTCATGGCTGTAGTCACCATCTCCAGTGATTTTTTGCGTCCAAGAAAATAAAGTCTGTCACTGTTTCCATAGTTTCCCCATCTACTGGACCATAAAGATGGTTCATTAAAGAGAGAGTTGGACCATAAAGAAGGCTGAGTGCTGAAGAATTGATTCTTTTGAACTGTGGTGTTGGAGAAGACTCTTGAGAGTCCCTTGGACTTCAAGGAGATCAAACCAGTCAATCCTAAAGGAAATCAGTCCTGAATATTCACTGGAAGGGACTGATGCTGAAGCTGAAGCTCCTACACTTTGGCCACCTGATGCGAAGACCTGACTCATTGGAAAAGACCCTGATGCTGGGAAAGATTGAAGACAGGAGGAGAAGCAGACAACAGAGGACAAGATGGTTGGATGGCATCACCAACACAATGGACATGAGTTTGAGCAAGCTCTGGGAGATGGTGGAGGACAGGGAAGCCTGGCATGCTGCAGTCCATGGGCTCACAAAGAATCGGACACAACTGAGTGACTGAACAACTAGCAATCCTACTCTTGGCTGCATAAGCAGAAAAAGAAACGCTCTAATTTGAAAAGATACATGCACCCTAATGTTCATAGCGGCACTATTTACAATAGCCAAGACATGGAAGCAACCTAAGTGTCCATTGACAGATGAATGGATAAAGAAGATGCACACACCCACCCCCACCCCCCCCTCACACAAAACCACTGGAATATTACTCAGCCCTAAAAAGAATGAAAGAATGAGATAATGCAATTTGTAGCAACATGAATGAACTTAGAGATTATTACACTAAGCGAAGTAGACAAAGAAAGAAAAATATCATCACGTCATTTATTTGTGGAACCTACAAGATAATACAAATGAACTTATTTACAAAACAGAAATAGACTCAAAGACATAGAAAACAAACTACGGTTAATAAAGGGGAAGGAGGAGAGGGATAAATTAGAAATTTGGGATTAACAGATACAAACTACTATATTTTAAAATGGATAAACAACAAAGCCTTACTGTATAGCACAGAGAACTATATTCGATATCTTGTAATAACCTATAATAGAAAAGAATCTGAAAAAGAATATATATATATGTATGTATAACTGAATCACTTTGCTATACACCTGAAACTAACACAACTTTGTAAATGGATTATGCATGAAATTAAAAGAGAAACATAACTCAAATAAGAAATGTGAGAAGGATCTGTAAGACATTTCTTCAGGACAAACGGCCAATAAACACGTGAAAATATGCTCAACATCAATAGTCATGAGGGAAATGAACAAAAAATCAATGAGATATCACTTTACATGTACTAGAATTGCTATAACAAAAAAAGATGGATAATAAAGAGTGCTGACAAAAATGTGGAAAAACTGACACCCTCATACACTGCTGGTGAGAATATAAGAGTATAGCCACTTTGAAAACAGTCTAGCAGTTCCTCATAAAATTTAACATAGAGTTACCACATGACCCATGAACTTCACTTCAAGTATACTCCCAAGAGAAGTAAAAACATATGTCCATTTGAAAATTTGTATGCAAATGTTTTTAACAGTTCTATTTATAATAGTCAAAATGCAGAAATAACTCAAGTATCTATTGATTGATCAATGTGCAAAGAAATGTGGTAGATCCATTCAATGGAAGATGATCTGGCTATAAAAAGGAATGAATTACTGATACCACCCATGACATGAATGAGTCTTGAACACATTATTGTAATTAAAAGAAGTCATATGGGAAAGACTCCATGTTATTAATATATGATTCCATTTATATGAAATGTCCAGAATAGGCAAATCCATAGAGTCACAAAGTAGATTAGCAGTTGCTTAGGGCTGGGATGGAGAAAGTTGGGGGATAATGGATATTGGGGTTTCTTCGTGGGGTAGTGAAAAGGTTCTAAAATTGATTATGGTAATAGTTGCACAAGTCTGTGAATATACTAAAAACTATTGTACTGTATACTTTGAATGCATGAATTGTAGGGTATGTGAATTATATCACAAGAAAGCTGTTACCGGAAACATGTCATTTCATATGGTTCAACCCAATATTGTCCAATGTATTTCTTAAGTTTCTTTAAAAAATATTTATTTATTCAACTGCATCAGGTCTTAGATGTGGCACGTGGGACCTTCCTTGGTGTGTGCAGGTTCTTTAGTTGTGGCGTAAGAACTCTTAGTTGCGGCCTGTGGGATCTAGTGCCCTGACCAGGCATCGAACCCAGGCCCCCTGAAATGGGAACACAGAGTCTTAGCCACTGGACCACCAGGGATGTCCCCCAATATCTTAAATAGCATCAGCTTATATGGTGTGACTTGAAGAACTGAATCTAGGAAGAGAAGAGGGAATGTAAAGATTACCTGCATAAGAAGGTATAAAAGGAGGCAACCAGTGGGAGCAGCGGGGGGCTGGTTTGCTTTCTGAGGAGAGGACTTAGACTTCCTGCATAGGAAGAGGAGAAAGAAGCAGCGGAGTGGAAGATGTTGAAGAAGCAGGAACAAGGGTGACGGATGACCTCCAGAGTCACGGCGGAAGCAATCAATCACCTGGGAAGGAGTCCAGCCCCTCTCCCGTAAGACAGGAAGGAAGAGGGAGAGGATGAATTCAGATACTAATTAGTTGGTGGTGCAGGGAATTTTTTTTTTTTTTCTCTTCTTACTGGCCTTAATTTTTTTCTGGAAAGAAGGCAAAATCGTTTGTAAAAATATAAGAAGAGAGAGCAAGGTCGTGGGTTTGAAGAGAGGGAAACGTTAGGGCTTGGTAAGGGGAATGAATGAGGAAACACAGGAGCTTGGGAGGGCTTGAGGGCTTGAAGATGTGGCTGCCAGCAGAGGAACGGACTCTGAAGTGATGCTGAGACCTGACCCCTGCAGATCCCTGGAGTCCCGTTCGTTTGGGAGCCATCTCCTCCTGAGTCATTCCTGCTTCAGGCCAGACAACCCCAATTCTTTCAGTATTACTCATACATTTTGGCGCTGAGCCTCTTAGTCTCTGGACAGCCTCCTCTGAACTGGCTGCCTATGGCAAACTTTCTCCCAGAACAGAATGTTCTTTGTTGGTGAGTGCTGATCCAAGTCCACCTCCCTGATTCTGAGCCCTATGCTTTCATTAATTCAACCTAAGATGACCAGATTCCACTTGGCAGCCTCATGGCATTGGGTCAGTGCCAAATAAATACAAGGAGCAGACAGAAATCTACCTGGTAATATATCAGCCTCCTGCCTTCTTAGGCAGGGGAGAAAGTGGGGCGGGTGGAAAACAGCAGTTTGTCAAAGAAGTTAGAAAGATGTTTAACAAGGTGAGTGGTGAACGTCTAAAAGTGTAGGATCAGGGATCAGAGTGGAAACATATATGTGGGCCATTCCCCCAGGGTGCGTAAGGCCAGCCAGACTGGCACGTCACCCATCACCTTGAACCTAGTTACTGAACACAGTCAGTCAAGCACATTACCCTGGAGATCCACAGCCCATTGGGGTTCAGGAGTATCACAAGATAAAGGGGAAGGTGCAAGGGAACCCTAGGAAATATCTTTCGACCTCAGCTGCTGGAGTTACACAGGCATTACTGCTGGCCTAAGTCTCTAAGCACCAGAAGGCATAGAGTCCCTGATTCTAGAAGCGGTAGGATAAGCACGGTAGAAGGAACACTGCCTTTGGTGTCTAAGACCCTGATGTTGGGAAAGATTGAATGCAGGAGGAGAGGGGGACGACAGAGGATAAGACAGTTGGATGACATCACAGACTCAATGGACATGAGTTTGAACAAACTCTGGGAGACAGTGAAGGACAGGGAAGCCTGGTGTGCTGCAGTCCATGGGGTGGCAAAGAGTCAGACATGACTTAGTGACTGAACTACAAGCAGATTTCAAGCCCATCTCTGCTACTTATCTGCTGTGAAACTCTAGAATTTGGAGTTAGTGCTGCTTAGCCACTCAGAGCCTCAGTTTCCACATCTGTAGAATGGGAATTAATCACGTCTACCCTCAGGACTGGTGGTTGAGGAAATGGTACCAGTGGCCATTCAGTGCCACTCTCTTGTTCATTTCTGGGTCTTTATTTTGGCAGTTCCCTCAGAAGTACATGTGACGCAGCCTGGATTTGCCTGGATAGTTCCTGGTCAGCCTTCACACCTCAGCTGGCTCTCTTCTGTCCCCTGCAAGCCCTCTTGGATTAGATGTCCTTCTCCTTGCTTGCTTTGCTCACTCCCTTCCCAGGACTGACTGCACCACATCAGAACTCATTACCTGTCTCTTCCCAGGTCTGTGGAGGCAGGAACAGGATCTTGCTACCAACGTACCCCCAGTTCAAGGCACATACCGGGCACTCAGCAGATAAGCATTGAAAAGATGAAGTTTCGAAAATGAAGTGAGAATACTGCATGTTTAGCCCATACCTCCCAAAATGCACTAGAAAGGCAAAGGAATACTTATCCACTTTCTAACCTCTCTACAGGTGCTTTGGCTTCCCTAAAATTCTCCCCAAGGGCTTCCTACGGTCCAGAAGCTGCTGCTGCTGCTAAGTCGCTTCAGTCGTGTTCGACTCTGTGCGACCCCGTAGACGGCAGCCCACCAGGCTCCCCGTCCCTGGGATTCTCCAGGCAAGAACACTGGAGTGGGTTGCCATTAAGACTCCACATTCCCAATGCAGGAGGCCCAGGTCCATTCCCTGGTCAGGGAACTAGATCCCACACGTTACAACTAAGAGTCAACACACCAAAACTAAAGAGGCTACATGCCACAGCTAAGTTAACTAATTAATTTAAAAATTCTCCCAAAGCCTGTGGGGAGAATCCAGGGAAGAGAGCACAACGCCTGGAAACAGAATGCGTGAGTTCCTCTCCTGCCTGTCACTCACCAGCTATTTGACTTACCCTATCTGTGCCTCAGTTTACTCATCTGTGAAATGAGTCGTAGGTTGCCACGGAGATTAAATAAGCTATTCTTGCCATAATGCTTGTAACAATGCCTGGAATGGAGTAAATACCATAAAATATTTAATAAACATCCAGAAGGTGCCCCACACCAGTCCTCCTGGCTGTCCTGCCAAGCTCCTTCTCTCCTGCATCAGCTGCCTGTGACGACCTCCCACTCTTGTTGATAACAAAACAGCACCTAATCATGTCTTCTGGAGTCTAAGCAACCTCCATCTCAGTTAGATTGCAATCAGCCACACTCGTGTGATTACTGAAACCACGGCTTCTCACTCTTTAATGTGTCTCTCAATCAACTGAGGATCTTATGAATTCTGATTTGGAAGCTGGGGCAGGCCTGAAATGCTCCATTTCTAACAAGCTCTCAGGTGATGCCTATGTTGTAAGTCCACGGACCACACTGAACACCAGGCTTCCTTTTTCTCACAGGGAAGTGAAAGACTAGCATTTAAACAAAAGTGAGAAAGAAGATTAGAATGAAAGAAATCAAAAGATACCCAAACATAGGTAGTTTCTACTGTTGTTTCTGCATCTTACTGTTGTCAGTGTCTGTGATTCTCTTGGCCACAAAATTGTTGCTTTGGCTCTAGCCATCAAGTCCGAGACCCAGGCAGAAAGAAGATGGAGTGCGTCAAGAGAAGGACCAGATTTTTTTTTTTTTTTGGCTGCACTGTTCCTTTTGGCAGCGCAAGGGATCTAGTTCCCTGACCAAGAATTGAATCCAGATCTCCTGCACTGGGAGCTCAGAGTCTTAACCACTAGACCACCAGGGAAGTCTCAGAGGGCCACTTCTGAGCCTGCCTCTTTAACACAAAAGCAAAAGCTATCCCACAAAGCTCTGACAGAACTCTGCTTACATCTCATCGGCAAGAGGGCTTTCACATGGCCACCGCTAGCTTCAAGGAAGCCAGGGAAGGTGTTTGAGCACAGTCCTGCCCCAAAATGACTTTATTTTCTTGGGTTCCAAAATCACCGCAGATGGTGACTGCAGCTATGAAATTAAAAGATGCTTGCTCCTTGGAAGAAAAGCTAGGACCAACCTAGACAGTATATTAAAAAGCAGAGACATTACTCTGCCAACAAAAGTCCGTCTAGTCAAAGGAATGGTTTTTCCAGTAGTCATGTATGGATGTGAGAATTGGACCATAAAGAAGGCTGAGCACTGAAGAATTGATGCTTTTGAACTGTGGTGTTGCACAAGACTCTTGAGAGTCCCTTGGACTGCAAGGAAATCAAACCAGTCAATCTTAAAGGAAATCAGTCCTGAATATTCATTGGAAGGACTGATGCTGAAGCTGAAGATCCAATACTTTGTCCATAGACGTGAACACCAGACTCATTGGAAAAGACCCTGATGCTGGGAGGGATTGGGGGCAGGAGGAGAAAGGGACGACAGAGGATGAGATGGTTGGATGGGATAACTGACTCGATGGACACGAGTTTGAGCAGGCTCCGAGAGCTGGTTATGGCAGAGAGGCCTGGCATGAAGCAGTCCACGGGGTGGCAAAGAGTCAGACACAACTGAGCAACTGAACTGAACTGAACTGCCCAAAACAAAATGGAAAAGAAAGAGAGGAATGGAAAAGGGATAAGCAACTGGCAATATCAGCCAGTTTGTGCATATGCCCAGATTCATGTACACACTTCTTTTCACTCAGAAAATTATGGGATTAGTAAAATAGTCTCTCCCTCCTCTGGCGGAGGCACGGGGGGGCACTGAGTGCAGCAGTGCGTGCATGGGACCTTTTGAAGGAGGTCACCATTATCTGCAATATCTCCACCATAGTTTGGCCTCAGGTTAAATAAAAGGGAGGGAACACAGTCCCGCCCTTCAGCAGAAAATTGGATTAAAGATTTACTGAGCATGGCCCCACCCATGAGAACAAGACCCAGTTTCCCCTTCAGTCAGTCTCTCCCATCAGGAAGCCTCCATAAGCTTCCATCAGAGGGCAGACAGACTGAAAACCACAATCACGGAAAACTAACTAATCTGATCACATGGACCACAGCCTTGTCTAACTAAATAAAACTATAAGCCATGCCGTGTAGGACCACCCAAGACAGATGGGTCATGGTGGAGAGTTCTGACAAAACATGGTCTACTGGAGAAGGAAATGGCAAACCACTTCAGTATTCTTGCCTTGAGAACCCCATGAACAGTATGAAAAGGCAAGAAGATAGAACACGGAAAGATGAACTCAGGTTGGTAGGTGCCCAATATGCTACTGGAGATCAGTGGAGAACCAATTGCAGAAAGAATGAAGAGATGGAGCCAAAGCAAAAACAATACCGGTTGTGGATGTGACTGATGATGTAAAGTCCAATGCTGTAAAGAGCAATATAGGAATAGGAATCTGGAATGTTAGATCCATGAATCAAGGCCAATCAGAAGTGGTCAAACAGTAGATAGCAAGAGTGAACATTGACATTTTAGGAATCAGCGAACTAAAATGGACTGGAATGGGTGAATTTAACTCAGATGACCATTATATCTACTACCATGGGCAAGAAACCCTCAGAAGAAATGAAGTAGCCATGATAGTCAACAAGAGTCCAAAATGCAGTACCTGGGTGCAATCTCAAAATCGACAGAATGATCTCTCTTTGGTTCCAAGGCAAACCATTCCATATCAAAAAATCCAAGTCTATGCCCCGACCAGTAATGCTGAAGAAGCTGAAGTTGAATGGTTCTATGAAGACCTACAAGGCCTTCTAGAAGTAACATCCAAAAAAGATGTCCTTTTCATTATAGGGGACTGAAATGCAAAAGTAGGAAGTCAAGAAGTACCTGGAGTAACAGGCAAATTTGGCCTTGGAGTACAGAATGAAGCAAGGCAAAGGCTAACAGAGTTTTGCCAAGAGAACGCACTGGTCATAGCAAACACCCTCTTCCAACAACACAGGAGAAGACTCTACACACGGACATCACCAGATGGTCAACACCGAAATCAGATTGATTATATTCTTTGCAGCCAAAGATGGAGAAGCTCTATACAGTCAGCAAAAACAAGACCGGAAGCTGACTGTGGTTCAGATCATGAACTCCTTATTGCCTAATTCAGACTTAAATTGAAGAAAGTAGGGAAAACCATTCAGGTATCATCTAAATCAAATCCCTTATGACTATACTGTGAAAGTGACAAATAATTCAAGGGATTAGATCTGATAGACAGAGTGCCTGAAGAACTATGGACAGAGGTTCGTGATATTGTATAGGAGGCAGTGATCAAGACCATCCCCAAGAAAAAGAAATGCAAAAAGGCAAAATGGTTGTCTGAGGAGGCCTTACAAACAGCTCTGAAAAGAAGAGAAGTGAAACACAAAGGAGAAGAGGAAAAATGTAAGCATCTGAATGCAGAGTTCCAAAGAATAGCAAGAAGATATAAGAAAGCCTTCCTCAGTGATCAGTGCAAAGAAACAGAGGAAAACAGTAGAATGGGAAAGACTAGAGATCTCTTCAAGAAAATTAGAGATTCCAAGGGAAGATTTCACGCAAAGATGGGCACAATAAAGGACAGAAATGGTAGGGACCGAACAGAAGCAGAAGATATTAAGAAGAGGTGGCAAGAAAACACTGAAGAACTGTACAAAAAGAGCCTCACGACCCAAATAATCACAATGGTGTGATCACTCACCTAGAACCAGACATCCTGGAATGTGAAGTCAAGTGGGCCTAAAGAAGCATCACTATGAACAAAGCTAGTGGAAGTGATGAAATTCCAGTGGAGCTATTTCAAATCCTGAAAGATGATGCTGTGAAAGTGCTGCACTCAATATGCCAGCAAATTTGGAAAACTCAGCAGTGATCAAAGGACTGGAAAAGGTCAGTTTTCATTCCAATCCCAAAGAAAGGCAATGCCAAAGAATGCTCAAATTACCGCACAATTGCACTCATCCCACACGCTAGTAAAGTAATGCTCAAAATGCTCCAAGCCAGGCTTCAACAATACATGAACCGTTAACTTCCAGATGTTCAAGCTGGATTTAGAAAAGGAACCAGAGATCAAACTGCCAACATCTGTTGGATCATCAAAAAAGCAAGGGAGTTCCAGAAAAATATCTACTTCTGCTTTATTGACTATGCCAAAGCCTTTGACTGTGTGGATCACAATAAACTGTGGAAAATTCTGAAAGAGATGAGAATATCAGACCACCCAACCAGGCTGCTGAGAAATCTGTATGCAGGTCAAGAAGCAACAGTTAAAACTGAACACAGAACAATAGATTGGTTCCAAATTGGGAAAGGAGTATGTCAAGGCTGTGTATTGTCACCCTGCTTATTTAACTTATATGTAGAGTACATCTATGCCAAAGCCTTTGACTGTGTGGATCACAACAAATTGTGGAAAATTCTGAAAGAGATGGGAATACCAGACCACCTAACTTGCCTCTTGAGAAATCTATATGCAGGTCAGGAAGCAACAGTTAGAACTGGACATGGAACAACAGACTGGTTCCAAATAGGAAAAGGAGTACGTCAAGGCTATCTATTGTCACCCTGCTTATTTAACTTCTATGCAGAGTACATCATGAGAAATGCTGGGTTGGAAAGAAGCACGAGTTGGAATCAAGATTGCCGGGAGAAATATCAATAACCTCAGATATGCAGATGACACCACCATTATGGCAGAAAGTGAAGAGGAACTAANTGAAAGAGATGGGCATACCAGACCACCTGACCTGCCTCTTGAGAAACCTATATGCAGGTCAGGAAGCAACAGTTAGAACTGGACATGGAACAACAGACTGGTTCCAAATAGGAAAAGGAGTACATCAAGGCTGTATATTGTCACCCTGCTTACTGAACTTATATGCAGAGTACATCATGAGAAATACTGGGCTGGAAGAAGCACAAGCTGGAATCAAGATTGCTGGGAGAAATATCAATAACCTCAGATATGCAGATTACACAAACCTTATGGCAGAAAGTGAAGAGGAACTAAAAAGCCTCTTGATGAAAGTGAAAGTGGAGAGTGAAAAAGTTGGCTTAAAGCTCAACATTCAGAAAACGAAGATCATGGCATCTGGTCCCATCACTTCATGGGAAATGGATGGGGAGACAGTGAAAACAGTGTCAGACTTTATTTTGGGGGGCTCCAAAATCACTGCAGATGGTGACTGCAGCCATGAAATTAAAAGATGCTTACTCCTTGGAAGAAAAGTTATGACCAACCTAGATAGCATATTGAAAAGCAGAGACATTACTTTGCAAACAAAGGTCCATCTAGTCAAGGCTATGGTTTTTCCAGTGGGTCATGTATGGATGTGAGAGTTGGACTGTGAAGAAAGCTGAGCGCCGAAGAATTGATGCTTTTGAACTGTGGTGTTGGAGAAGACTCTTGAGAGTCCCTTGGACTGCAAGGAGATCCAACCAGTCCATTCTAAAGGAGATCAGTCCTGGGTGTTCATTGGAAGGATTGATGCTAAAGCTGAAACTCCAATACTTTGGCCACCTCATGTGAAGAGTTGACTCATTGGTAAAGACCCTGTTGCTGGGAGGGATTGGGGGCAGGAGGAAAAGGGGACCACAGAGGATGAGATGGCTGGATGGCATCACTGACTCAATGGACATGAGTTTGAGTAAACTGCCGGAGTTGGTGATGAACAGGGATGCCTGGCGTGCTGTGGTTCATGGGGTCGCAAAGAGTCAGACATGACAAGCGACTGAACTGGAACTGGAACTGGAAGCACAGTATAGTCTTTGATAAAATGTTGATGGTTTTAATTGTTAAAATAATTTTAATTAGTGTCATTTTCTATAAAAAGCATCCTATAGTCTGGGTGAACAAATAGGTTCCTGGAATCAAATCTAAGACAATGACGACAGAGTGCAGAGTTAGAATACTTGATATGGACTAGGCAGACACGTTAAGTCTAGAACATTCTGACCTTCTGGCCAAGGAGTTTAAAATTTACTTGTTCGGACATCAGCCTAGACTGATATTTGAAAAGCAGCAAAGAATACAACTTTTGTGTGGTGTTATAAAGATGAGGCTAGAAGTCTTCAGTATGCTTCAAATGGGAAGAAAATAGAGAAAATAGAAAACAAATCACCTATGTAATCTTAGTAGCAATAGTTCAAGTATGGTTTAGGGAGGGACTAAGGCAGGATGAAAGGAATATGTCTGAAAAGGAAGGCATGAGTAACAGAGACAGAATTACCAGGATTGGTGATTTGGATGGAGAAGGAGAGAAAATTGCCCCAAATTGTATGAAGCTTTGAGGTAAGTTCGTACAAGGAATGGTGGTTTTCTTTATAGATGTATAAAAGTCAAAGGAAAAATAGGTTTGACAGAAGGGAAAGAAAATTATGAGTTTATGTTTATGTGTGCTTAAGTTAAAATCCTGGGGAGAAACCCAAATGGATGTTTCTAGGAGCCAAATAGAAACATGGAACAGGAATGTGGTAGAAAATTATGGGATTGAGATAAAGATGTACAAGTTACTTGTATAAAGTGAAAGTTGAATCATAGGACTAAATGAAATGACAAAAGAAAGGGAATGGAAAGAAACAGCAGAAGTGGATGGGAGACAGAAGTTTGCAGCTGATATCCACACTTAAATAATAGAAAGAAGAGGTGATGCTGAAATCAGAGAGGGAATGATCAACAGAGAGAGTAGATCAATATGGCATGGTGCCAAAGCAGCAAGGCAAGGAGAGTTTAAAGAAAGAAAGAAGGGAGATGAAGAGGGTTTGGGAATCAGAAAGTCAAGAGTAATGTTTAGAATGGGTCATTTAAATGGAGCCACGTGGCAGATGCTGAAGAACAAGAAGGTCGGAAAATGAATGGACAAGTGGTAAGAAAGTGGAGATTATTTTTTCCAGAAGGCTGATAGTGAAAGGGGTAAAAAGCCAGAATGTTAACTCAAAGGATTAGGAATCCAAATAAACCTTTCTGTGGTACGTTCAAGGTGAGAAAAAAGTATGCTCACAGGAAGAGGAAAAAATAAAGAAATAAGCAAGCAATGGAAGAAGCAAGAGAGACAGAAGGACCAAACAGAACCAGATTCTTCGAGCCAGAACCATTAGCTTCAATTTCTGTCCTCTTTCTCAGAGAAGAAAAGAGGGAAGGAAAACACAAGGAGTGAGAACACAGGCAAAATATGAGTTATAGAAAAGGATTTCAAAATAATCTATATTAAAGTGAAAAGACAAAAACAATAAAATTGTACTGAACAATGATGTGTTACATGGGGGACAGACATAAGTAAAAGTTACTCTCTCTTCTTAAAGAAACTTAGGCTAGTAGTTATACTTAAGAGGTGTAAAAGAGAGATGCTTATTATAGTACATGGGGCTTCCCTTGTAGCTCAGTCGATAAAGAATCTGCCTGTAGTGCAGGTGACCCGGGTTCAATCCCTGGGTTGGGAAGATGCCCTGGAGAAGGAAATGGCAACCCACTCTGGTATCCTTGCCTGGAAAATCTCATGGACAGAGCTGCAGTTCATGGGGTCACAAAGAGTCGGGCATGACTGAGCAACTAACAGTACAGTACAGAGGGGAAAATTGAAACCAAGGTCAATAGATGAAGAGAGTACTAATTATGGACTAAATATGAAACTTGGTTGTCTCATAGTTCCAAATGGGGACATCACATTGAGAAGCTATTTCCATTTCTGTTTCAGTAGATGTCTAGCATGAGACTCATACTTCTAGCCCACTTTCCAGGAAATAGATAAAATAGAGGTGCCCTCCTTAAATGTCCTTTTTCTCCCCAAAGATGCATATTTGTATTTTAGGACAACTCTGGACAACTGATAGAGCTTTGGAAAGAAGTAAAAATGATGTACCATTATTACATTTACAGCATTCAATAAACTTTAGCAAGTGATTGTTTTTCATTAAAGTGGTACCATAAGAATATAGAAAAACCCCAGCAAACTTTTTGGCCAACCCAGCACCTTGCTACCTACCAAGCCTTGGCATAGACCATAAGAGGAATATGCTAACTCAACCAGAAAATGTGGGTTGGCCAAAAAGTTTGTTTGGGTTATTCCAAAAGATGTTATGAAAAAACAAAAGTTTTGGCAAACCCAATTTTTTCACTAACTTTGAAAAGCAATAGCAACTGTCATTGATGGAAGGGTCAAATGAGGATTGAAGGCATCTGCATGCTACAGGCTAGTAGGGTCAGGAAAAAGGAAATAATAATATTCATAGAAATGTAAAACGCTGTTTGTCCTTGGTTTTAATTTTAACAAAATTACTTTAATGACTATAGAAATTATAAAACAATTATCAAGACAAAGAACACTATCAATCCATTTTTACTAATATAAAATTAAGTAGTAAACTATATTAAAGCATTTGATCAATTTAAGATGCAACCAGAACAAAATGGTAATTTGAAGCAGTTAGGAAAGAAGAAAGGGAGGGAGGGAAGATCTTTAAATATTTAGAAAGGCAAAGTATTTTAACTGAATATTGCATTATTTTAAATAGTAAATATTTTCAATTTTCTTTCTGAACATGACAGTTTTAATAAGTTGAGATTTCTTCACAATTCAATTTCACCAAACTACTTTCTTGTAGAGTCTATATATTATGACATATTTGAATGTCCAGATCATTTAGCAAATTTCCTTCATTGCAAATTATTAAACTACTCTTTGAAGAGACATAGGAGCAGTTATTTGGAATTTTCATGCGAAGAAACCTAAAAAGCACGCAAGTATCCTAAATTGGAATATTATGCACAGATGGCCGCAATCCACCCAGCAGGAGAAATCTGGGGAGATGATATGCCATAATACTATTCCATTCCCACCCAATGAAAATAAAATCCCAAAGCCAACAGCCACCCTGGCTCCATCAACAGGAATGTAAATTTAAGTGTTAATGAGCCAGATACAGGGCATTTCCTGGAGATTAAGGGTAGTCTGGAGAAAGTGGATGATCTTGGGGTTCTTAACCCCAGATGGTCATTCATCTCTGGAAAATATCCTACCACAAGTTTTTCTTCTCTCACTTTCCACAAAGAAGGACACATTAACAAACAAACTGCCCCTAAAACAATGTCCCAAGTCAGCAGTTCAGAAAATGGGGTCCCAGGCACAGCAAAATCAACTGGAAAGTTACTAGAAATGTAAATCCTTGCACCCCTTCCCAGACCTACTAAAATCAGGTATTCTGGAAGTGGTACCCAGCAATCTGTGGTTTAACAAGCCCTCCAGGTGACTCTAATGCATCCCACAATTTGAAAGCCATTGTCCGAGGTAAACTGCTAACTTATATACACGTCGTAAATTATTCTGACACAGAGAAATCCATAAATAAAAGAAGTACCTGCGGGAAACAAGTCACTTTAGAATGACTTCCAAACCAGTCATACTACTGTATGACTAAGCCACATGTGAAAATGTTAAGAACATAGGGAGAGGGAGAAGGAAGGAAAAGGGATCAGGAGAGGGGAACAGAGGCAGGGAGAGGAGGCTGGGGAGGGAGACCATGAGCTAGGGGATCCATTTCCAGCTACCCAAGAAGACAGGCACCAAATCACGCATCGTTGTCCAGAACCAAAATGGTCAAATCATAGGTGCTCAAAAAACAGTTTCAGAGTAAATATTTATAGAGGAGACATGTCAGGTTTATGTTCACAATGGAAATAGTTTAGCATAGATATATAAATCATGCTTCTGTATATATTTGAGTTATAAAGCTTGTTAACTTTTTAAAAATTATTTTTGCTTGATGGTATCCCTTAGTAATAGGGTAGTTGTTTCTTTGTAATATAAATTTCTTTGAAATTCACAAGCCCTATAGGACACAGTGTAAGCATCAGATTTAGCACAAAATTCAGCCTTCATCAAACACTCCTCTTCAACTTAAAAAAAAAAAAAAAAACTTATGTTTCACGTATGTTACAACCTGGAGGAAGTGGTGAAAGAGGCGAGAATTATTGCAGGATTTATGACCCAAGCCCTCTTTAGTGGGCTAGTGGGGAGCATATCTTGTTGCAGCAAGGGCAAAGTTAGTGGGTGGTACCCACCTCTCTTAAAGGATTAGGGCTCAGCAATAGTACTGTGAAGAGGAGGAAAACAGGGAACAAAAGCTCCTGTATCCCTCCTGGACCTAAGTGTTGCATCCCTGCCAGACAGCTGCTAAGATAGCTAGGACTTCCCTAAGGATACTCTGAGGCAGAGGCAGTACTCAAATCCAAATTCGACCTCAGATTCTTTCCTCCTCCTTTCTGGTGGTCTTTCTTGTAGGGCCACAGGGAAGGTGCTGAACCAGACCTAGTTCTCCAAGATGGTGATCAGCACAGGATGGGTGGTTTAGATCCAGACTCCTTGAAATATCGATATTAAGAAAACAAAAGGAGAGAAGAAAGAGTACTCTGACGCTTAGAGGCCATGCAGAATCCTCTACTCTTTAATCCACCCCCAACCATTCCTTTCATCATCATTTTTATGAAGCTGTAGGTCTAAGCCAATGATCATTCATTATGAACATTCTTCAGAAACATCCTTGATGGCCACCTCTGACCTGTTCATTAACTACCAGGCCAGTTCCTGATTACAGCTTGTCAGAAATGTTTATTATCTTCTTGCTCTGAAGAGACAGGAAAGATTAAGAATGTTCCAGCCTTAACATGAGGCTCCACATCTGTAAGAAGCTTAAAATAGTATATAAATAGAGGAATAATTTCCTGGCAGAGTTCAACTGACAATTAACAAGAAGACCCCCAGATAGATTAAGAGATACTCATCTTCTTTTAAATAGTGTCATCTGAAACGTTATATAACTAAATAACTTTTTATCTATAATAAACGGTTATTAGAGCTTGCTAATAATTGTTTTCTAACGGCTTTGGAAGTTTATGCTTGCTCCACGGAACCATGACAACAATCACTTGTTTTGTAAAGAAGGGATTTAAGGATAGATATTTCAGTTATAACCACAAACTTAAATTCTGAAGCTGTTGCAATTAGTAAAGTGAATGGCATTTTTCAAATGAAAAGAAAAATTAAAAGACAGACAAAAGTTACAAGAGGGGCCACAGGGGAAAAGAGAGTTATATGAGCATCAGTTTGCTCTGTTAAGGCGTTTCCCCTGTTGAAATGATTTCTTGCAAACATCACTACTACACAGAATTTAAAAATGAGGTGTTAAGATAAAAATTTACTGTGAACAAAGTGACTCTTTCCAGAAGAACTAAAGCTGTTTATTGCAGCTTTCAGAAACCTGTGACAATGTTAATCAAACTTACAAGCCAGGATTACAAGTTTGCATCTCAAACTTTGGTGTGTGGAGAAATTACCGGTCAAAGTACAGCAAGTTGGGACCAGCCCCAGAAATCCTAACTCATCACACCTGGATGGGGCCTGAGTATTTGTATTTTTAATAAGCTTGCAAATGATGTGGACTCTACCAGTGGACAGCACTCTCCTGAGAGTACCTACACACTGACCACTAGGCATTCAGAGAACAAAAACAGGGTTCAAATTATACTTCCAAGAGCATCTACATCTTTCTTCTTGATATAATCATGGCTTTGAAATCTTAAAAGTGACTGCCAGTAATGTTCAAAGTTGCTGATAACTTGCTCACTCTTTAACCAGTAGCAGATCAACAAGCAAGCCAAAGTCATGTCTCAGAAGAAACAGTGGGGTGGATGTACATATTAAGAGGTCCACTCGATGTCAGTCGACACTCCCTCTAAGGAACTCAGAAGAGCATACTGACAACTGGCAGTTGTTTTTAATAAAGTCTGATAGGCTCAGCCTCCCAGAGTCAAAACTCATATCCCTTTACACCATGTCCCAGGAAACCCCCACTCCACCTCTTCTCCATTAGAAGAAAGAAGTTAAGTAGTGTAACTATTGAGTTGTATCCACAAAATCTTGGTCTCCTGATGGAGACATTTTGCACACACAAAAAAAGAAAGAAAAATAAATAGATAGAATGTGCATATAAAAACAGTGAGACTTAGTAAATTCTTCAAATTGAAGTTATCACCTAGCACTTTATTGTAGCCCTGGAATCAAAGAGAATACTTGGGTCCCTGGCATGTTAATACCTGATGAACTACTGAATTATTTGTATGTGATGGTGCCATTGGAAATTCTTTAGTGAGAACTTGGTGATTCACACTCACTTTTAAAAGGTATTACTTGGAGGCTGTGAGCCTGAGGAGGGTCATGGCAGAGGATATTAGGGAACTCTCTGTACCTTTCTCTTAATTTTTCTGTGAATCTAGCACTGCTGTAGGAAATAAAATCTATTAATAAAAACTTTCAAAGGCATTAGCTTAAACACAAAAGTGACTAGTATAAGTGACTTCTTTTTCTCCGTAAATCATGACTTTGAAACCACCCTCCTTTGCGTAGGCCAAAAAGTTACTTAAATTAGGAGTTTTGACATCTTCATCTTACTCACAATGTGTATAATGTTATAAATAGTAATAAAAGGGGGAAACTCAACTATAGGACTTACCCCATTGTTTTAAGTTTATTTACTAGTCTCCCTAAATTTTGAGGCCTTGAGGCCAAAAGCTGTTTCAGGAATTTCCTGATGGCAGCAGAAGGCTAGCCTGGACTTTTAGTATTGTTTGAAAGAAAAGGGTCATTGTAAAAATGTATGCTTAACAGAGGGAGCTCAGTTCCGTGCTCTGTGATACCTAGAAGGGTGGGATGGAGGCGGGGGTGGGAGGGCACATATGCATATAGCTGACTGACTATGTTGTACAGCAGAAACTATACAACATTGTCAAGCAATTATATTCCCATATAAAGGTTTTAAAAACCAAATATATATACACATATACATACATATATACATACACATACATACATACATACACATACATACATACTGGCAACCCACTCCAGTATTATTGCCTGGAGAATTCCATGGACAGAGAAGCCTGGTGGGCTGCAGTCCATGGGGTCACAGAGAGTCGGACACAACTAAGTGACTAACACACACACGCATGCACGCACACACACACATATGTGCTTGAACACAGTACCACCTGCAATAGAGTAAGGTCCCAGAAGGTAACATTCCTGATTTCCAAGATGTTCACAGTGAGTATAGCCATGAATGTCTTTGACCACAAAACCCCAACACATACATCAGCAAATGCAGTCTTAATGCTTATGTGCCCCAGTTACTCATTTAACAAATGTACATTCTCATCTGCTTTACTTCAGTCTCTCATGACCTTTGTGAATCTGAGTTCAGACTCTGCAGCCAAATTGCCTGAGTTCAAATCTGAGCCCCACCTGTCATTAGTCCTATGGCAATGGAGAGGTTTCTAGCTCAATTTCTTCAATAAAATGGGGGTAAGGGAACTTCCCTTGTGGTCCAATTGTTAAGACTCCATGCTTCCACTGCAGGGGACGTGGGTTCAATCCCTGGTCAGGGAACTAAGATCCCACATGCCATGCAGCATGGTCAAAAGATGAAAAATACATAAGTAAATAAATAAAATAAAGGCAAAGGCACACAATGACTGCCTTTATGAAAGAAAGAAAAGCCGCACGTGTTTGCAGTTGAACAGCTCTCCCAGGTTGCTTCCTGCCAGTAGAATTCTGAGGGTCCAAAGCTGTTTCTTCATTCTGCCCTTTGTTCCCCTCAGTTAAAGTTTCCATGTTTCTGCATGTGTAACTGCTACAAGACCTTAGTAAGTCTCCTATGAATCTACTTGAGTTCACCCCTTTACACAAAAGTCACACCTACAAATCTCCTCCAAATTAGTCCTTCTCCACCTTGGGCTGTTATGGAAATAGCTGAGACAATAGCCTTAAACTTCCCAGAGGTTCTATGGTTTAACTGAGAGGATGTGTAAGGAACACTTTGAATTTCTTCAAAGAGCCCTTTATGTGGCTGAAGAGTATACTGAAGCACTACATTTTACCTTTCTGAGGCCTTAACAAAAGGTTTATAGTCATACTATCAGCTTCATCTTAGATTATGTTTTCCTGACAGTGCCCCATTTTTCACCCTTGCTTAGAAATTCTCTGTTAATGTTAGCATCACGTGCCATGTGCACAGACTGAGAAGTACCCAAACCATCAAGTCCTGGCTCTTTTTTGTTTATTCCTCAGTTTCTCTCTCTCCTCTTAGTTTACTGTCACTAAGAAGTGAGGCAGCATCTTCAACATTTTGCTTGTAAATCAGCCAGTTCCTTACCCCCCTTTTCTACTTTTCACAAAACTATAGGCCACAGTGTCACTAAAATTTCTGCCACTAAATACCAAAGATCTCATTTCCTCCAAAATTCTTCTTTTCCTGCAATTCCTCACCTTCAGTTTCCTTGAAGCCCCAAATTCCATGAACAATGTATCAAAGGTACTCTAAACTTTCATCATCTCCTAAAAATCTTACATCCTTCCTAGCTTCTGCCCTCTACCTGATCCAGAACCACTCCCGCATTTTATGTATTTGTTAGGACAGGACTCCCATTTCCAGCTAACACAATCTACACTTAACTATTAATTTCTATCAATTTACTCCAAAATTTAGTGACTTTAAACAACACACCTTTGTTATCTCAGTTTCTGAGGGTCAGGAATCTTAGCTGGAATCCTCTGGCTCAAGGTGTCTCTTCAAGTTGCTGTCTGGGGCTGTGGCCTCATCTGAAGGCCCAAGTGGGGGGTGCATACTGTGCTCAGTCACTCAGTCATGTGTGACTCTTTGAAGCCCCATGGACTGTAGCCCACCAGATTACTCTGTCCATGGAATTTACCAGGCAAGAATACTGGAGTAGGTTGCCATTTCCTCCTCCAGGGGATCTTCCTGACCCAGGGATCGAACTCATGTCTCTGGCATCTCCTGCTTTGGCAGGTGGAGTCTTTACCACTGAGCCACCTGGGAAGCCCCAAGTAGGCATGAAGGAGGGGTAATCTTCTTTCAGTCCACACAGAGGGTTAACTGGCAGGCTTCAGTTTCTTATCACATGGACATCTCTAGATGGCATCTGGCTTCTTCCATGGGGATCAATCAGAGGGGAAAAGAAAGGGGGAAAGAAGGGAGAAGAGCAAGAGGAGAAGATAAGAGAGGGAAGAGAGAGAAGGGGAAACAAATGGAGGGAGGAAGGAGAATGAGAAAAGGGAGTTTGGGGGGGGGGGGGGGGCAGGGGCACAAGAGCCAGAGGGAAAGTCCAAGAAAGAAATCACATTCTTTTATAATATAATCTCGGTGATATCCTATCATCATATTAGATAGTGTTTATATCCCATGCCATACACCATTAGAAGGAAATCACCATTCACTGCAGCCATGAAATTAAAAGACACTTGCTCCTTGGAAGGAAAGGTTTGACAAACCTAGACAGCATATTAAAAAGCAGAGATATCACCTTGCCGACAAAGGTCCACATAGTCAAAGTTAAGGTTTTCCCAGTAGTCACATACGTACGGATGTATGGATGTGAGAATTGGACCATATAGAAACCTCAGAGCTGAAGAACTGATGCTTTTGAACTGTGGAGTTGGAAAAGACTCTTGAGAGTCCCTTGGACTGCAAGGAGATCAAACCAATCAATCCCAAATGAAATCAACACTGAATATTCATTGGAAGAACTGATGCTGAAGCTCCAATACTTTGGTCACCTGATGCAAAGAGCCAACTCATTGGAAAAGACCCTGATGCTGGAAAAGATTAAAGGCAAAAGGAGAAATGGGCAGTAGAGGAAGAGATGGTTATATAGCATCACCAACTCAATAGACATGAATCCAAGCAAATTCTGGGAGATAGTGAAGGATAGAGGAACCTGGCATGTCCATGGGGTCGTAAAGAGTCAGATACAACTTAGCAACTGAACAACATCAACAAAATATAGCCTATATGTAAGCAGAAAGGATCACAGGAGGGCATAAAGGCCAGAGGTAGGAATTATTGGGGACATTTTTAAAGGTTGCCTTTAATATAATTTCACAGAGTGTTTATAAAGATTAACTGAGTTAAAACATGAAGAATGCTTAGTACATTTGATAGCAAGTGCTATACATGTGGGCTTTTATTCATACTGCTACTATTATTATTATGATCACCTTAAGCAGGACTCATAAACTTAATAAATACTTTAGGTTTTGCAGGCCACATACAGTCTCTGATGCATATTCTTCTCTACATGTGTAGGTGTTCTCACAACACTAAAAAGTACTAAACCCATTCTCAGCTATACAAAAAAAAGTCACAGTCTGTATTTAGCTCACGGGCCATATTTTGCTGATTTCTATGACACATTTTTGAGTGCAATGAAGAGATTGGTATTCATTCTTTATATTATAAAGTACACCATTACCTGAGTACTGATCTGATAGGTACAATGCCATTTATCAAAGGGACATTACTTTATAGTCCAGCAAAAGGCAGCCTGTTCCTGTAAGGAATGCCACAATCATTCCTTGCCAACACAGCTTTAATGGGGGCAAGTAAAGAAACAGAATAATCTAAGTTGGAAGTTGAGAAGTTGGATATAATTTCCTAAGCTGAAACCCAGCCAGTATACGGGATAGGGATGGGGTTATGCACCTATTAGACTCAAGACAAAATTTGATCATGATTCCCAGTCAGTTATAAAGACAGGGCTGCCAACCAAAAAAAAAAAAAGTGCTTACAGGCTACATCATGAGACCTGTATGTGGCTTTGATTTCATACCCAAAAGAAGAACAAGAGGCGCCACAGATAGGACTCCATGAGTTGTGGGGGAACTGACCTCTAATGTCCTTGATGGTCAATCCTGAAGGCTTAAACGTGATTTCTCCCGACTGGCTCCTCCAGTGTGAGAGCATTATGAAATAAACTATCAGCATTGAAATTGAGCACGTATTAAAAGCAGAGTGTAGGAAGGCAGGGTACTCCCTCTTCTGGGTTTAGGAACATAGAGGTATGGTGAACAAAAAGACTACTTGCAGTTTCCACCTACCATTGAAAACAAGTACGAGGAGCTACAATCAGCACCACCTTATATCTTGTAGAGCTTTTAAATTTACAAAGGGCAACATTAACGAGGTCAGTTCAGTTCAGTCGCTCAGTCGTGTCCGACTCTTTGCAACCCCATGAATCGCAGCACGCCAGGCCTCCCTGTCCATCACCATCTCCCAGAGTTCACTCAAACTCACGTCCATCGAGTCAATAATGCCATCCAGCCATCTCATCCTCGGTCGTCCCCTTCTCCTCCTGCCCCCAATCCCTCCCAGCATCAGGGACTTTTCCAATGAGTCAACTCTTCGCATGAGGTGGCCAAAGTACTGGAGTTTCAGCTTTAGCATCATTCCCTCCAAAGAAATCCCAGGGCTGATCTCCTTCAGAATGGACTGGTTGGATCTCCTTGCAGTCCAAGGGACTCTCAAGAGTCTTCTCCAACACCACAGTTCAAAAGCATCAATTTTTCAGCGCTCAGCTTTTTTCACAGTCCAACTCTCACATCCATACATGACCACTGGAAAAACCATAGCCTTGACTAGACAGACCTTTGTTGGCAAGTATTGGGCCTGAATATTATGTGTAAATTATGTGTGCATGCTCAGTTGCTCAGTCGTGTCCAACTCTTTGCAACGCCATGGACTGTAGGCTGCCACACTCCTATGTCCATGGAATTTTCCAGGCAAGAATACAGGAGTGGGTTGCATTTCCTTCTCCAGGGAAATCTTTCCAACCCCAAGGATGGAACCCGTGTCTCCTGCATTGGCAGGTGAATTCTTTGCCACTGACCCACCTGGGAAGCCCTTGTAAATTATAATTTGCTATAATAGAGATGGAAAATAGCTTTTGTCTTTTGTGCCAAATCTGTTCTATCGGTAGTCACTACATAGGTCACTGTGTTGAAAGGGTTTGAGTCCATGCCTGTGCTTAACCAGAAAAAGAGATAAAGTTCTATGATTCATTATTAATATCTTCCAGGGACAGGGCATGAGAGGGTAGAGTAAGAGTAAACATGTTAGGTATCTGCCATTCAACTAGTACGCAGATATGCAATGTCATCATCTCCTCCAATGTATTCATATGTAATTCCTAGGAAAAAAGTATCATTTCAATCACAAATTCTATTACAAAGCCAGCTTCCACAGTTTACGTGTAACAGTTTAAACTTAACATAGAATACTAATAATTTAAACTCAGAGACCAAATTCTGCTGGCCACTCACCAATTGCAGTTAAATTTAACATTATAATCACCAACACAAATCATTACATACTTTATTTTACATAGTACCTTTATGGGATGTGTAGTAACTATCTCAGAGAATCTTTAAAAATACAACTGAGTCTCTGACTTCTAGAATAGTTTTATCCTAGTGGCATCCCACTCCAGTCCTCTTGCCTGGGAAATCCCGTGGGCGGAGGAGCCTGGTAGGCTGCAGTCCATGGGGTCGCTGAGTCAGACACGACATAGCGACTTCACTTTCACTTTTCACTTTCATGCATTGGAGAAGGAAATGGCAACCCACTCCAGCGTTCTTGCCTGGAGAATCCCAGGGACAGGGGAGCCTGGTGGGCTATCGTCTATGGGGTCGCACAGAGTCGGACACGACTGAAGTGACTTAGCAGTAGCAGAATTTCTATTCCATTTCTTAACTACAATGCACTTAGAGCTGGGAAAGGGATCAAGGGTGGGAAGGGAGAAACAGAAAAAATACTGTGTACATCTTATTCTCTTTAGTCGCGTATCTTGCAAGTGTTGTTGGGAGAAAATCATTTACTCATAGGACCTTTCTTTCTGTGATTCTATAAGCCTCGTGAATATAACAGAGTTTATGCCATGCCAGCCCATACTATGTAGACCATTGTCTTGCAGATGGAAGACATATGGGGAACTACGACAAGAATTGGTGCTAGTGGTAAAGAACCAGCCTGCCAGTGCAGGGAACTTAAGAGACACAAGTTCAATCCCTGGGTCAGAAAGATTCCCTGGAGGAGGGCATGGCAACCCACTCCAGTATGCTTACCTGGAGAATCCCATGGACAGAGGAGCCTGGTGAGCTACAGTCCATAGGGTTGCAAAGAGTCGGACACAAATGAAGCCACTTAGCATGCATGCATTCACTGACATTAATAGTAGGGACTCACCAATGCAAAAGGTCAGCACAATGACAATAACTTTCTTCCCAGTCCACTTAAGGCTCTATTACCCTACCCAGGATCTGGGTACTCGGATATTCACAGGAATATCAGTCCTGAGTTCAATGGTTCCTAATTCCACTTCTATTTCTACTAGGAAGATGATAAAGCAGCCATTACAATAAATAGACAGATCTTCACCATATCTCCTCTGATTCTCCCTCTTGTGTTTACCTCACACCAGGAAAATCCCTGCCTAATCAAATCCTTGAAGAATTTAGTAGATTATATCAACTATGAGATACTGTTCACCTGGCTACACAGATGGGATTGTATCTGTCATAGTGTAAAAGAACTTATCACTCAACTGTACTTTAAGAGGCTGTGAAATTATGATGTGCCACAAAATACCTTCATCAGGGGCAATAGTTTTGGATCTTGACCACTCACTACAATAGATTGAGGAACTTTTGGAAAATACCAAGGCCTAAGTCCTCGCTCATTCTGAAATTGTGATCTGATTGATCAGGAGAGGGAAGCAGGAATTTCTGTTTTTTGAAGTCTTGGGTGTTTCTACTGAGTAGCCTGGGATGAGAAGCATTGATCCTCTCCCTCTCAGAGTTTCTCAGACAGCCTTCATTTCTTATCCTGCTCCATTACTTAATTAGTACAGGATGGTAGGATTATTACACTTTCTGAGACAGGTCCATCGACTATAATCTAAGAATGCCACCCATCTGTCTAAGTCACAGTGAGGTTCACAATGATAATGCAAGTCCAGACAGTGACACAGTCCTCCAGCCACAAGTAGTTTGGGATAAATGGTGCTAAATAAAATAAAATAGGATCAAAATGCCCCCAAGGTTAATCTCCAAGGCTTGGGCAGGAATAGGAGGAAAACAAGGCTATTAATGGAAACTAAAATTTAAAAATTTCCATCAGCATATGAAATGAGATCATCATTATCATGTAAATGCCCAACTTCCCTCTAAGAACTGTTCTAGGCTGTTTATCAGCCTTTCCTTAGATCCCTCCAGGCAAAGGGAGGGAAGGAGGGAGCTAGGGTGAGAGGGAGGGGGACTTAAAGAGGGAGGGAGAGAGAGTAAGAGGGAATATAATCAAGGGTTCCAACCCTGACCATTCAGCTTCTGGGCGTGTATCCTAGAGAATGCTGCTTCTTTCCCCCCATCTCAGCTTCTTAATTCTGTAAAATGAGAATATTCATAGCTTCCCCATGGGGATATGATGAGGATTAAACTAACATTTCAGGGCTTCTCTGGTGGCTTAGTGGTAAGAAATCCATCCACAGTACAGGAGATGCAGGTTCCATCCCTGGGTCAGAAGATCTTTTGGAGAAGGAATTGGCCATCCACTCCAGTATTCTTGCCTGGAGAATTCCATGAATGGGGAGCCTGGTGGGCTACAGTCCATGAGGTCTCAGAGAGTCAGACATGACTGAGCAACTGAACAACATACTAATACTTTCTCCAGTGCAGTAAATATTCAATGAATACTATTTCTGATAATGATTCCATTACCACTATAGGCTGTTCCTAATGTTTATAACCTAATTTTACCATGTTTTTTCTTGATGCTCACCATACTTGAGTTTTACTCATTAAAAATATTAATAGAGAAGGAAAGACCCTACAGGACAACCGTTTTGCCACAAGCTCCACACTCTCCTAGAAACGACTTTAAAACACAGAGAAAAGTGGTTGTGATGTATTGGGATGCATCAGCCAATGTCATTCTGGATGATTCAGACCCAAGCTGTCAACAGCCTCCACTGCCTTGGCCTCCCTGCTATTCCTCTGCGAGCAGTTCCCACTGATCCAACATGATCCTCCAGCATTAACAAGTTTGCTTTGAAACCCACAGTTAAAACAATTTTGCACGCAGAGATGATGGTGTGAAGATCTCTGCCTGCAGTTTTCTGGGCCCTTCACACATACCCAGATTGCATTAAAACTGCTGAGTTTCAAACGCATCAGGTACAAGTCCTTAGTGAATTCATTTTCACTAGGCTGTTTCTATATTTTATTGCTGAAATAATTCTAGGTTCTGAGTTCTCTCACCAGAGGATTTAAGTAGATCCCCTTCAGGACATTCTGGGAATGAATGAGAACCAGTATTATGCTTATATTTCCTAAATAGGACCAAGGCTTCCATTTCCAAATTATGCTTTGATATGACTGTAAATCCATTCTACAAGGTTACTGAAATAATACTAAATTTTCACATGGCATTGGATTTCAAGTTTGAGCATGATTTGCTAGCACCACACCTTGCCAGTAGAGCACGGGGCATCCTTAAAATGATTGTCAAGCGGTGGCACACAGCCCTGCAGCCACAGGCCCTGGGGTTGGGGAAAGGCAGCAGCATAAATAGGATGTGAAATGGTGTATTTAATGAGCTTCTTTATTTTCAGAATACAAACTTCAGTACAGTTTTACCAAATGAGCTTGACCATGTGCTTGATTGATGGCTATCTGTGGAAGATGGCATGAGAAAACTTTCTAGGGCGTAAGTTTTGAATATTTGAGAAACACTCCCTGCTCCCAATTTCTCTATTTTTCCATAGTTACAGATAGATGAAAAGTGACCTTTCAAACTTTGATTTCTGATCCTTAACTATTTTTGTATATGGAGAACTTCACCTGTTCAGTTCTAGCTAGCTGCATCTCTGTAACTCTGCAAGTGGCAAGACTTAAGAGAGGTCTTCCATTAGATACGAGCCCTATGCTTTTCATAGCTGCACATAAATGCTTCAAATTCACTTAATTAGAATAACAGAAGTAGGGAATTTTGCCAGGGGAAATGTTATAGACTGAATGTTTGTAACCTCCAAAATTCATGTGTTGAAATCTGAACCCCGAAGGCAAGGATATTAGGAGATAGGCTTCCCCAGTGGTTCAGCAAGTGAAGAATCTGCCTGCAATGCAGGAGATACAGGAGATGCAGGTTCGATCCCTGGGTAAGGAAGATCCCCTGGAGGAGGGCATGGCAACCCACTTCAGTATTCTTCGCAGGAAAATCCCATGCACAGTGGAGCCTGATGGGCTAAGGTCCATGGAGTCACAAGAAGTCAGATAGGACTGAAGTGACTGAATACACAGGCACACAAAAGAGACTCTAGGGAACTCTCTCAGCACTTTTGCCATGAAATACCTCACTGAGAAAATGGCCATCTATGAACCAGGGCCCTCACCAGACACCAAATCTTCTGGAACCTTGATCTTGGACTTCACAGCTTCCAAAAATGTGAGACTGTGAAAAATAAATGTTTGATGTTTATGCCACCCATCTATGGTATTTTTGCTACAGTAACATAAATAGACTAAGATAGGAAATGAAAGAAACGCCATTTGGTTTAGCTTCATCATTTTTCAGATGGGAAAGGTAAAGCTAAGTGATATAACCAAAGATGTATTTGCTTGTGACACCAAAAACAGGGACTGGAAAACCATTCTTTTTACTCAAGAATATCTTCATTTAAGGTTTAACGTCCCTTTGATTTTGTTTGGCTGGTTGGTTGATTTCTGCAGTGCCTATTTACTCTTACAAAGCTCCTTCCTTTCAAAGTCTACAAAACTATGTCACCCTGAAATTTTACTCAAACAACCAAGGTAAGACTGTACAAACAGTCACTCTCACGATGTAACCATAAAAAACTATCAACCATAAAAAACTATCAACCTTGGTCAGCCTATGCTCTGATAAATACATAATTTGGAAATCTAGATAACCTTCAGACTGTTGGAAAAACCATCTGATTTGCAGTCAGAAAACCTGGACTGGAATCAAAGTATCTGAGGTTCAATTTCCTGAAAGGAACCCATCCCTCCTTACTGGTTTAGTGAAAATTTGAAATGATACAATATATATGAAAATGCTGTGCAAGCTACATATAAAATGTCGCACATCAGCAATTACTTTGTTAATACCACTAATTCTGGTCATTCAATACGTACAACAGCAGGTGAGGGGTCAGGATGAACGGATCGTGAAATTAAGTCCTTAAAGTACTTAGAATCTAAGGGTGAGAGAAACAAGGAAATAAAACATCACAAAGTAATATGTGCTGAAATGAAGTTACAACTGCTTCATGAAGAAATGGTGGGGGTGGTAAGGAGTTACCTTGCACTAAGAAAGCTATCTTGGAATCCAACTCCTAACTGTAAAGGTATCTTTCTATAAATGCCATTTCTGAGTAAAATTTATGTGATGCACGTTAAGGGTCTTGTCATTCTTTCTTCTTTTCTTTCCAGGCACAGAAAATACAAGGTAGAGCAAGAAAAACAAAGCCTCTACTTTATGATATTTGTTCAGTCAACTGTGAAAGATGCTACAGAGGATCAAAATATTCCAGAGGTCTCTCACGGGAAAAGCCCACGCCCCACACTTTCCCTCCTAATAGCTACCAATGGCATCTGTAAAGGCCTGAAAGGTTTGGTTCTTTGGCTACCTGTCTCAGCATCCCCCAGGAAGTCATGGCTGTTCTCTTTGCTTATGCTTTTAAACTCCTCTGCAGGAAAGCAACATCCACATATGAGACTTGGGCTCTAGGACAAGCCCAACCCAGGGAAATGGACGAATGAAATTAGACACCATTGACATGGGCTGGTCTCAGTGGTGCTTCCAGATCTACGCTGATGCTTCATGGAACAGAGATTTCAGTGATTTGGTTTGCTAATTGCTTGCCTAGAGGCTATGCCCTAAGTGCAGGGCTGGTTCCAAGTTCTCCAGATGTTCTTGATCCTATTTGGAATGCACATGCCAAAAACCCTGGAAAGCAGCAGGCTCTTCATAAAAGCAGTTCTGACTTGGTGGTCAGATGGGAGCCATCTGTTAGATGGTATCACCCTTCTCACCAGCCACAAGGCAAGGGGCCAAAGCCTGGAGTTCTTGGGGAGACCTTTCCACAGTGGGGTTCTCTCCGACAAGCCAAGGCAAGTTTCTGTGACTATGGTCCCACAGAGAACACCTGCAACGTCTGGACCCTCGCCAGGGCAAACTTGTTTCTTTCTCTAGAAAAGAACCTCCTTACCCTGACAGCTGAAGATCCCAATGGGTATTTTGGATTTCTCAATTCTAACACTGGGGACGTTTTCTTAAGAATGGCCCCTTTGTGTTAGAGGGAACACTCTGCCAAAGCTACATACCTAACTCTCTCTTCAACTGCTGCCCCACCCTCCTAATTCTAGGCTCCCTTCTCAGGATGACTCATGTGTTGTGTTGTGTCATGGAAAATACACTGGGCTAAAAGTCAAGAGGCTGGCTTTTGTTTCTCACTCATGTGAGCTTGGACAAGTCACAGAATCCCTTTTGGCCTCAGGTTTCCCATCTGTAATATGAAAAGAGGTAGGCTCAGTGATACTACCACTCCTTTGAGCTCTAAAACTGAATTTTAGCTGTCTGTTCCCTATTTGATAGTTTCAGTTAGGTCCTCGACTCTGGCAGGCTCCAGATCCATCTAGCAGAACTGTCAAGAGAGGAAGGAGGCAGATTTCCAGAGGCAGTGACCTCATATGGACCTGCCTTCTCTAATTGTGAGAATCTGAGTTCCAAAAAGAGGGAGGGGGCAGCTGTCTGCCATGAACCATCCTGCTCTCCTGGGCACAAGATTGACCTCCTCCATCCCTTGCCAGGGGTAAATATTCCTACTACCAGCTCTAAGCAATTTTTGCCGGTACAACCTCCTGGCTCAGTAAGAGTTTAATTTGCTGAACATTTTTCTGTTAAAATCCATAAATAATATTTGACTGAGATGATTATATTATGACAATAACTCAAACAAAATTGAGCTATTATTTTCACAAGTAGTAGCTCTCAAATTACCTTCAATTTAATCTCATAGTTGGGAAAGATCTGTTCTGACTTACATCTGTTTTGTCCTCTTGCAATCAAACATTAGTTCTTGGCTATCTATAAAGTACAGAAAACTTTTCAGCACTTTCCTGTCATTTGGTGAATAATTTTTTTTCCCATTATTCTTCTTATACGTGTTTTTACCATTCACAAGATACCTGACACTGTGTCATAAAAATCTTTACAGTTTTCATTCCACACGTGCTCCATGTCTTTGGGAAACTGACTACCTTAAGAAGTTATAATCTAAACAAATATGGTACACCAAAGTAACTATATATCAAGATATAATGATCACATAAAATTCATGAGCAAAATTAATTGCGCATTATACATATGGCATATAAAGTTGAAAGGATTTGAGCATATTGCAAAGGAGTGTTTGGATTTGGTAATTATGTAAAGAATACCCTTAGGTCTAGGATTATGCTGACAAAATGGAATAAATCCAGGCCTGGGAGCCCATTTGGCTAAGCTAGCCCTCCACCCACTCTTCTGGGGTCATGTACATTTCCTGGGTTGAGAAAGCAGAGAAGCAGAACTGTAGATATTCCCGGGTTTTCTCTTCCCCAACATCCCATGGAATTGACACCTACCCCTCAGCAGATGCTATGTTTTGATTTTAGAATCTACTCACTGAGTTCACTGTTAACCTCTCCCAGTTTGGACCCTGAAGGAAATCAGTACAGGTCCTTTCAATCTGAGTATCTTATAGAATTAGACTGTTGGTTGTGCAATCCTTTATTTGCATGTGCTCCTTTTCCATAAAATGATTTTCCCCAGTGTTTCATATTCTAGGAAAAATTTCTCCAGACCTTAGGCACATCACATCATGTACGTAATTATTTACGTGTGTGTTTGTGTATGTGTATAGTCAGAAAACTTTCTTTCTGCTTATATACTATTATCCCCCTAATTTCCTGGCAATTTTTCTACATAAGGCTCAGGGCTAATCCCTAATGCTTATACTTTAAGTATCTGCCTTAATGATTGTGTTAATTTTCAGAGTTGCCTGAGCCTCATCTGAGAAACTTGGCAAATTGTGGGACAGAATTTGAAAAACAGGCCAGTGTACAGAAACTGATGTTCAAAACAGCCTCCTCATGTAATTCAACAATATACAGTATCAACTGTGGAATGAGAAGGAGAATTATTCTTACTTTGAGTTTAAATTTACCACATAATTGCTGCATAGGTTAGAAGTTTCTTTTAAAGATTTTAAAGAGAAGAAATATTTATGTTTTTTTTCTTCCTTGATTCTATTTTCTAAACATTCAGTGAAGAAAAATAATGTATTGAAAGAAAATTGACATGTTTGTATTGAGTACCTGTATCTGCAAGGCTGGATTCTAAGAACAAGCAGATCTTGCTAGGTGACCATTTGCTTTATGTTCATAAGGGCCATTAAGTTAGAATATTTTGCTTTGAACTTTAATTTGATTTTCCACCCTACTGCTCAACTCCATTTCTGATGTTACAAGCTTCCATGGCTAGTTTTATTCTTAGCCACTTGGAAATTCACTCTGAACTGTTCTCATCAAATAAAATCAACAGACCTAGAGTTGGATAATTTTGTTCAAATAAAGCAATAGTCTAAAAACCAGAGTAAAGGAATTTCTTTATCCATTATGTTGCTAAGTTCTTTGCTATCAGGAATCTCTTAACTAATTCACTCAAACAGAAAACACTAATAAAGTTTTTAACAACTGACTTTTTGTCAGGCATCATGCAAAGTACTGGGAGTACAACAGTCTCCAAGACAGAGATGGGTTAACAAGTGATCACAATGTAGTGTGCTCAGATTTACATTAGAAGGACTCCCCTGGTGTCCAGTGGTTAGGAGTCCTGTCTGCACTCCCAGTACGGCCTGGGTTTGATCCCTGGAAAAGAACTAGATCCCATCTGCTGCAACTAAGAGTTCTTATGCATTCATTAAAAATTCCACATACTACAATTTAAGATTCCGTATGACACAATTAAAGATCCTGCATGCTGCAACTAAGACCTGGTACAGCCAAATAAATATTTTTTTAAAAAAGATTTATGTTAGAGACACCAGAAAGGACAGATAAGTCAGCCTCCTGCAAATAAAGAAGCCTCCTGAATGAGGTAGAAACACTGAGTTTCTACAATGAGTGGAGAAACACTGAGGTGTAAAGAAAGAGAGAAGAGGAAGGAAAGAAGAGGAAGAAGATTCTGAGAATCAGTGCAAAGTGGAGGAGGAGGAGGAAGGCAAGGAGGGGAATGAATGAGGGAACTGCACAGGTGACCTGGCTGAGGGAATGAATCCAGTGACATGATTAAGGACGTGAGTGACTGAATGAATGATGCTTTCATGGCATCAGGACTGAAGATCTCAGGGGGAAAGCAAACAGAAAGAGACATGAAGCCCGTGCCAGGCATTCATGCTGCTTACCAATATCCAGTCCCGCCCCACACCGGAGGGTTGTCTTCCTGGCTCCCTCACGGCGGGATGAGACCAAGCAACTAGTTGTCACCAGGAACTGACACTTCTAGGCTGGAGTACTAAACTGTTGAGGTGGGACCCCCCAGAGCTCTTTCTCCCTCTGACAAAACATCTGTGATGCCAGGTGGCTAGAGTCCCTGAGTAGATGACCATGAGCAAATAACCTCTGCAGACCTGAGCTGTTCTTGGTGCCTGAGTAATCTGAGAGCTGGGGTTTCTGACACCATGAAATGGTCATAACCAAACTGAAATGTGGCCTGCCCTATTCAAGATGAGAGTGGCAAATAAGAATTGTATCACATGCCTTGCGGAGGAGTTAGAATCTTACACTGAGAACGTTGGAACTCCTTTAAAGGTATATAAGGGATGTTTTAATCAGATTCGCATGTTAACACTGATTACTCTGACTGCAAAGGACAGAATGGATTGGAGGGGACAACACGACAATCTCAAATTCCTGAACAGCGAAGACTTACTTAACCATTTCATCCACTAGTTAAATATCTCTTCTAGACCTACTTTCAAAGTGTTGAGACAACAGTAACTTGCCTCAGAAGAGTTGAAAAGCTCTATGAAGACATCTATAAATATTCTTGAAAATATGTTAAAACCTCATGTTTAACATAAGTTCAATATCTCACAATGAAGTGAAATTACCAACTCAGTTTTATTCCATTTTCTTAAACTTTCTAGTAAAAGCAAAATACCCTTCTTTGAATTTTAAACTAAAGTATGAGGGGTTAATTTCTTTGAAATCTGATCACCTTAGATTCTGTGTAAGATGGTTGGAGGCCAAATCATTATGGAAAGAGCAAGTAAACTGAGCCAGCATACTTCATAATTTTCCTTCATTAGCAATTTTTGCAGGCTTCACTGAATTTAATGAAAGAAGTCCCACGTAAATCAAGTCTATCCTCCCAGAGGAAATTTTTTTTTTAATTCTCTTGGACCAAAGTACAGTTGAGCATATCAACATTCAAATATCAGAACATTTAGCTTAATTAAACTCTTCTGTGGTTTCCCCTTCACCTCTAAATGTGTTTAAAGCTTTAGTACCATAATTCTCTTCTATGCCATGGTTACAAAGGCTAATAGTATCAATCATAGACCCTTAGGCTTATCTAATCCATCTGCCTCATTTTATAAATACAGTGACCAAGGTGGCAAATTATACTAGACATATCTTCAGGAATCTGGAAGAGGAAAATGTCTTAGTCTTTCTATATTTACTCTGAAATTACACTAATATACCATCTAGTTTTGTTTTTTATTGCAGATCAAAGGTTTTGGTAGTATGATAACTGGAAAGGTAGAATTCTAAATTAATGATTGAAAACCTGAAACTTCAAAATTATAAATTACTCAACATATATAAACAAATTTTAAAGCCTTTTTTTTCTTCCTGGTCCAATTCATGGTGGGTTATCAGAGAGAAGCATCAAGAGCAACATTTGCCAAACTGGGTTCCATGGAACACAATTGTCCCCTGAGGGTTTACTGAGATTCGCACAGGGTAAAGGAGTTCTAGGATCAGATGAGTCTCAGGAACATGTCTTAAACTATGTTAAATATTTCATCTTTAGTACTTATTCTGATTTCCCCCTCAAAGGAAATACTTGGCAAGATTAATCTTAAGCTCATAGCTCCAAAAAGTTAGCATTTAGAGCTTTATTAAATATTTGAAAATGAGGAATTTCTGTTCATTTTTTCTATCACTTGAAGAAATTAGCTTTTTTTTTTATTAAATACAAATATATAAGAACACATGACGATGCCCAGTTACAGCAAATACAGGCAAATGTTCTAATGATTCAACAACAAACCAAAGCAGGGACTTCCCTGGTGGCCCAGTGGCTAAGACTCCGCACTTGCAGCGCAGGGGCCTGGGTTCGATCCATGATCTGGGAACTAGATCCCACATATTGGAACTAAGGCCTGCTACTGCTAAGTTGCTTCAGTCGTGCCTGACCCTGTGCAACCCCAGAGACGGCAGCCCACCAGGCTCCCCCATCCCTGGGATTCTCCAGGCAAGAACACTGGAGTGGGTTGCCATTTCCTTCTCCAGTGCATAAAAGTGAAAAGTGAGAGTGAAATCACTCAGTCGTGTCCGACTTCTAGCGACCCCATGGACTGCAGCCTACCAGGCTCCTCCATCCATGGGATTTTCCAGGCAAGAGTACTGGAGTGGGTTCATTGCCTTCTCCTGGCAACTAAGGCCAGGAACAGCCAAATAAATTAATTAATTAATTAAAAAAATAAACCAAAGCAAACTAAGTAGTCTCCATTTTTGTTCAAGATAAAGTAAGTTCTGAATCTACCATTCACTTAGCACTTAAGTCCTAAATGAGGCAGCTACAATGCTGTCATTACAAGTGTACAGCTCAGAAAAGAGTGAACATAATCACAGTCTTTGCTTCTGGCCATTAGAACACATAGAATGTCAAAACTGGGGGGAGATTTAGATCAGCCCAAGTCCCTTGCCTTAAGGAACTGAGGCCAACAGAAGCCACAGGTTGTATCCAAGGTCCTTTTTATATGAGGCATAACTTGGTTTGACATTTGTATTTGTCCAGTTTCTTATTCATCATTTATCGACATACCAAACATCTGAGTTCCAGCTTAACCGAGTTCACTTAAGCGCTGAAACACAAAGATGAACAGAAAAAGGTCCTGCCTCAGAGGCTCATGATTCAGTGCTGTGTTAGAACCAGCTGCTACCAGCCCAGATGAGCCAATTGTCAAATTCCCAAGAATTTTGTGACCCAATTATTAAACTCAGCCAGGATTAAAAATTAAATCATAAAAACTGATAAATTATAAGAAAATGAAAAGTAATAAGTACTCAAAACACAGCGCTTTCTAATTATCTTACTATATCTCCATGCTCTCGAGGTTATTTACATCTAGTGTTTGTGTACGATGAAAATCTTAAATACTGGGGCCTTCTGGCTCATCTCTTCCCAAGTCCACACTCAGTGGTATCACATGGGTCACTAGAAATCAGAGAAGTGTTGATACAACAGAAATTGGCAGATGCTACAAATTAGCAACATTTTCTCCTTCGAGATGGTTATTCAACATTTACTGCCTCACCACTCCACTAAAATATATGGAGTGCCCTTCACTGTAGTGTGTACTTTACAGTAGGACTAGGGATTTACATATCCATGATCTCATACACTCTTTCAAAGAAGTCCATGAGACAGATTTTATGACTTATAAAAGATGGCACTATGCAAAACTAACCATAATACAAAAAAGTCCTATGGTCACAGACAGACACAGTAGGAAGCAATGAATTCTGCATGGCAGTCAAAAGAGTACAAGAAGAAGGGGTTTAATCTGGATTTAGTAAATTCATCTAAGGATGGGGCTTCTCTGGTAGCTCAGCTGGTAAAAAAATCCACCTGTAATGCAGATATTGAATGGTTTGCCTTGGAAACGAACAGAGATCATTCTGTCATTTTTGAGATTGCATCCAAGTACTGCATTTCGGACTCTTGTTGACCATGATGGCTACTCCATTTCTTCTGAGGGATTCCTGCCCACAGTAGGAGATATAATGGTCATCTGAGTGCTTTTGTACTGTGGTGTTGGAGAAGACTCTTGAGAGTCCCTTGGACTGCAAGGACATCCAACCAGTCCATTCTGAAGGAGATCAGCCCTGGGATTTCTTTGGAAGGAATGATGCTAAAGCTGAAACTCCAGTACTTTGGCCACCTCATGTGAAGAGTTGACTCATTGGAGAAGACCCTGATGCTGGGAGGGATTGGGGGCAGGGGGAGAAGGGGACGACCAAGGATGAGATGGCTGGATGGCATCACTGACTCGATGGACATGAGTCTGAGTGAACTCCGGGAGATGGTGATGGACAGGGAGGCCTGGCGTGCTGCGATTCATGGGGTTGCAAAGAGTCGGACATGACTGAGTGACTGAACTGAACTGAATGCAGGATACCCAGGTTTGATCCCTGGGTCGGGAAGATCCCCTAGAGAAGGGCTGATTACCCGTTCCAGTCTTCTTGCCTGGAGAATTCTACAGACAGAGTAGCCTGGTAGGCTACAGTCCAGGGAGTCGCAAATAATCAGACATGACTGAGCAACTAACACTTTCACTTTCACCTAAGGATGATATGATACACTGACACTTTAAGAAAGCTAAACACCACTCAGCTTCTGTTAATAATATATTTCTGTCGCTGTACTTCTTAAATGTACTCTCCAAATACCTGCTACTAATTTGTTCAGTGACTATGAAATCTTTTCACTGAAAAGATTTGGTATTATTTAGAGGCTAAGATCTATGTGATTTATAATTTAAATAACCACCTGCATGTCATCAGTTATTTTCTCCTTGAAAATAAGGGAGATAGATTAGTACACTGAGAAGCATAGAGGAGAAGGGACCAGAATGGCTGAAGCTGGGTTGGAGTTGGTAGTAAGCTGTGTCTCCTTGACCAAGCCACTTATTCTCCCTGCACTTCTTTTTTTCCTCTTCTATAAAATGAAAGCAAACCTGCAGCACGGAAGATGAAATATGAGAATGAAAAGAAAGCAATGGCTCATGAAGGGTACTTAATGGACACTGATTCTCATCCTCCAATTCCTTCTGCAGCAACGGTCAACCTTTTCCACAAGCTTCTCCAGCGAGCTGCCTGGGCCTTTGTGGGTGTTCTCCAGGTGTAACTGATCACTCTTCCACATAAGCTTGTCTTTGCCTGGATAGCTCTTTCCCTTCAGGCATCAGTTAAGTGTCTCTCCCCTAAGGAGCTGTCCATGATACACTTTAAACTTGGTTAGCTACTTTTATACTTTGCTGCATTATAGTGTAACCTTCCACCAGAATACAGGTTAAATGCCAATATCATCACTGACTTATTTGCCCACATGTACCATGAGATCAGAAACTACGCCTATCTTACTTGCCCTTATATTTGAAGGGTACAGCCAAGGGCTTTAAAAAAAAATTTTTTTTTTTTTGCTAGGGTGAATGAATGATCTTAGATCTTTTTAGACAGTTGGTTACATTTGGTATCTATCGTCACTTATTTAGCACCCACATGTCTATTTAATTTTCCTCCTTCAGTCAATACTTTTGTGTAAGCCCTGTTATGTCAATGATTCTTCTTCTAATAAATGATACCAGTTTCCACCTTTTACAATAAGTATAGGTACTGGTACTAAGTTCTTATTATACTATATAACCCATCAGAAGTACCATTCTATAGCTCCTAGAAATGCATGGACATCAATTCCCTGGGTAGAGGGGATATCAAAGAATCTTAGACTTTTTTTTTGCTGAATTTGGTTTTATATTGGCTTTTGTGCTTGAGATTTCTGAATATAATAGAAATCTTTTGTGTGGCAAATGTACATGTTATCTCTGTACATCTTTCTGCTCTCCTTGGTGTGTGACAGTTCCCATGCTCTGCCCTCCTCATCATTTTGTGCCTACACCTGCTCTGTTTTAGCAGGTTAACACCCATGTGTGAGGCTGCTGTAGGCCATCTGTGTGAGTCCCTTTACCATTAGAGAAGCTTCCAGGTTGCACCCCATGGAAGCAACCGAAGTCCTGAAACACAGCCTCTTTCTTTCCCTCTTCCCTTCACACCTCTCATTCCTGTCCTTCCCTTCACATTCCCTGTTTAACATTTCTGATCCTTGCGGTTTTTCTCCCCCTCCCTTCAAATCCGTCTCATATTGTAAAATCATTTCATTTGTATATGAAACCCTTTAATCCCTAGTTGAAATAAAACATTTCCTCAGCAGTTGAACTAAAAGTATCCTTCTTTCAAACATCAGTGAATTCAAGGTTCCCTTATGAACTCTTTCTTTGGTGTGTTAGTGATTACATTAACACTCATTAAAAGAAATATTTTCTTTTTTAGGTGTCCAAATATTGACATTCTGCAGCTTAATTGTTTTAAAAATACTATTGGAATTCTTCTTTCAGTCTTTAATGTTTGACTCTTTAAGGCCATGAAGTGGGAATGCATTTTGAATGTAAATCCTAAGTGTCTCTAAATTAAATAAAGCCTGACCCAAAAGAACCTCATTTCTAAATACAGAGAATCTGCTTTGTATATATGTTTTCTTTCATATGGTAAAGCCGGATTGCACAGAAGGCCCATTCTGTCTCCTAATCCTGTTATGAAGAACAAGGGTAGTTTGAAATATTCAGGAGTTTGATACTTGTGTACATCTGTCTGCCACACCATGATACATCAAAGAAAGGTCATGATGGTATATAACATTTGGAACTAAGATTCCCCTCAGATTCACCACAAGAGCAGAAACAGAGTCAGTTTTTTATCATCAAGTATTCATACAACCATCCAAATGGTAAGTCTTCGGGTGTTTCCAAAGTGCTGAATCTAATGACAAGACAACAACTGGCCAACGAGAAAGCAACGCAGATATGTAGGTGGAATGCACACAGATGTGTAGCTTCTTTGGAACTGGCCAGTACAAATTTCTTTCACTACATTCACAGAAATGAATGAAACACTCATACACATGATGGTATATCCTCTCTTTCTTAAGTGTCTGCAGCATCCATCATGAACTTGCACACTTAGGCTTCAACAGGTGGCACTAGTGGTAAAGAACTTGCCCGCCAGTGCAGGAGACAAAAGACATGCGGGTTTGATCCTTAGGTCGGGAAGATGCCTGGGAGAAGGGCGTGGCAACCCACTCCAGTATTCTTCCCTGGAGAATCCCATGGACAGAGGAGCTTGGCGGGCTACAGTCCATGGGATTGCAAAGAGACTGACACGGCCAAACCGACTTAGCATGCATCAAGCCCTTATAGAACAGCCCTTGGTGAATCAAACTTCTATTTACTTCTGTGCTTCCTCACATACATACAGATATTCAGGAGCAGGAGCTGGAGCTGGAAGAGCAGGTCACACAGGCAAGACAAAAAGCTGGCTGGCTGGACTCAAGGATGAGCCTGGAAGCTAATGGTCAAGATGAACTCTCAGAGTATGTGATGTTAAGCAATTCAGAGTAGGATTAATAAGTCCTAAAAGTCAAAAGGAAGCAGTAGGTCAGATGTCACAGTGTAATGCTAAGTGGATCAAAAGTGGAAACACAGTAATCAAGGTCTCAGCTTAACTCTGTTGTTTGTTGGTTATCTGGCCCTGTATAAACCATTTAAATCTTCTGAACTTTGAGGCCCTCATAAAATAGAGATAACTATATATACTGCAGAGTGCTGTTTTGGATTATGAATAAATATTAAAGTACTAATAAGATTTAACTCTTATGTAATTCTCTCTGAGGGTTTTAAAGGAGTTAATATAATCTCCACAGTAACTCCATAAGGTAGATACTTTTTTCAGCCCCAAGGTCACACAGCTGATAAAGTGTGTAGGCAGAGTTGTGACTCACAGCTCCAAAATCCACAGGGTCTAGTCTTAAACATGAGATGATGCATATTTAAAGTAACTCACCCATATGATGTTCATCATGAAAGTGAAAGTTGCTCAGTCATGTCTACTCTTTGTAACTCAATGGACTGTAGCCTGCCAGGCTCCTCTGTCCATGAGATTTCCCAGGCAAGAATACTGTAGTGGGCTCCCCTTTCCTTCTCCAGGGGATCTTCCTGACCCAGGGATTGAACCGCATCTCCTGCATTGCAAGCAGATTCTTCACCACGGAGCCACCAGGGAAGTCCTTACATTTTTTATGGAGTTGGCCAAAACATCCATTTGGGTTTTTCTCTAACATTTTATGGAAAAACTCGAACAAATTTTTTGGCCAACCCCAATAGAAAAGTGATATAGAGGCTGAGGGTGGTTAAAGCTGATTCATCCCAGAAGAGATTTTTCTTTGTCACCTGGATTCCCCTGAACTGCTCTGGCCTATGTCATCTTCAAAACCAGACCCTTAAACTTTTCCACCCATTTTATATCTGTCCCATACATTCCTTCTCAGCTCAAAGCAACCAAAATCTGTTTCCATTGCTTGCAAACAACCAACACTACAGGATAAATAGCTGTTCAACAAATGCTGCCTGAATGAATAATGATGAATAAATAAGTGAATCAAAGGGATGTTCTTCCCAAGTTAAAAAAGACATACAAATTCCTAGAAGTATGAAGCTGTAAAGAAAGATGATGAACAAAGGAAGACCCCTGGGGCAGCAAGAAAGAAGATCTAAGTCGTGGATGACAAAGCGACTTGGCTCAGAGTACAGGCGCCCTTCCCCTACCTCTGGTTCTGGTCCTAGGAGAGAGAGGTTAAGCTAAAGAAAAGAGCAGATGAGGATGGTCAGTCTGGAAGACCTTGTTTTTTATTTGAGAAAATTATGTGAGGTAAGATCCGGATATAGGGGGTTTTAGGAGACAGGAAAAATATCTGAAATGGTTGTCTGGGGAGGACACTGAGAAATCAAAGACGACGAGGACGATGAAGAGTCGTATCAATATATCGCAATATTAAAACACCAGAGGTAAATCTTTCCTATTGCAAATATAACAAAGATCTACAATGGCTAACAAAAGTCTTAGTAATAATAAAACTAGTAAAAGTATTCTTTGAGGAAAGTAAAACTCTAGGTGTATTTTTTAGAGAGGTATCACTATTTGCAGCTAACATATTCGAGCCTACAGAAAGGAACTTTCTCTGTCACCTCTGCTACACAGGCTTAACCAGTTCTAGTCTCTGGTCCCAACACAGTGAAAAGATTAGCCATAATTTATATTTTAGACAGTTGCAGAAAAACTATGAAAGGACTGCTTCTCCTAGCTTAATGCTATGTATACAGTGTTGTACTATCTTTGTATTCACTATTACAATCTCATATTCAAATCTAATTCTCTTATGATTTCATTTTTAGGGGTATTCAATCAATGTTGCTTTTTTCCCCCTTACACAGAATAAAGATGCTATGCAAGGATCAAAAAAGAGACAGAATGTTTTCCCCAAAGAGAGGGTTTTTCAGATGTGCTCTGTAATCTGTCATCCAGAGGAAAGAGTGTATCATCACCACTTTAAAAAAATAAATGAATTGCATTGACTTGATGCACAGCAGGCTCACAGATTTCACAGGCCCTTTGTATTAAACATATGCTTGCTCTCTGTTGTCTCCTCACAGATTATTCTAGGCATCCAGGAGATAAAACAGACAGGAAAGCAGCAGACGTCACAGTAAATAGCTCGATAGGTCACCTCACTTGTAAGACACAAAGTCAGAAACCCACTTCCCAGACAGGAAATTACTTATAAAGAACCCACCAACTCATGCCACAGTCTGACTTCCTAAGACTTTCCCCTTCATTACCACTACCTTTTCCAAAGCATTTCCTTCCCCAGATGACCAGGTAATATCAGATGATTATTAAAACAAAAAACGTATTGCTAAACATACCCTGATCTTACTGAAATCACATATAAATCTTCACAGCAAGTAGAAGATACTTCCTTTTCTTCTCTCCAGAAAAGCTTCTTACCTAGTATAGCTTGATCTGTGGGTCTGTTACCACTCGTACACTCTCCCTGCTATCAAGGACCAGGAGCCTGGGGTTATTTTGCTGACAGGCCACTCATGTTTCTTCAGCTTTACACAAGTATAGGTATGTATGGACATATGTTTGTAAGCACACGTGCATTTATTAAATATGTATTCTAATATATTTCTGCTTTCAATTACTGGGTTAAATTGACTTTTTTTATTTTTTACCTTGATGAGAATAGAAAGGCTAGAACTATGTGAGATGCCTGAGTGGTAATGGAAGATGGTGCAATTTATATTAATTTTGAATAGTACTTTTATTTTTGTGAATGGAAAATAGTGGTGCCAGTCATTCCAGATAATGTGAAGACACAGTCATCAGTATAGCATTGTTAGTAAGGGACAATATTTGGAGGCAATAGCTAATTTGGAGCTCAAAGATAAGAGATACAGGAGGAAAGATAGATCTTTTCTATGGGTCTCCATCTTTATGAAAAGTTCATTTCCTTAATACTATCTGCCAATTGTTGAATGCTAGCATATGACATTTATTACATAGATGATCTAGAAAAGACCTTTGGAAGGCAGGTATTAGTACTTTTTAAAAATTGTCCTCAAACAGCCTCTATTTAGTCAGGACCAGAATCTCAGTGAGAGGCAATAAAAGTCAAAGTACAGGATAGCTGAGGGAAGCAAAGTAAAAAGCCCAAATCAAATATAATTATCAATCAATACTGAACTGTCTTCACCATCTCTACATTAATTCCAGATATATATATACATATTGTTCATTACACAAGGGCATTGACATATTCAGCTGACAAAATCCATCAAGCAGTTCAAAATGGCAATCTTTGGAGAAGAGAAGATATATAATCAGAGAAAGGCACAGAACAGAAAATGCAGCAAATTCTTATAAATGGTATTAGTACTTACACTTTGCCTGTGCAGAACAGTCATGTGTTAAGGCAAGAGCAAGCACTTATTTATAAAGTTCAGTGGCAGGGTTTCCCAGGTGGCTCAGTGGTAAAGAAACCGCCTGTCAATGCAGGAGACATGGGCTTGATCCCTGATCTGGGAAGAACCCACGTGCCCCGGAGGAACTAAGTCCATGAGCCACAGCTGAGCAGTCTGCTGCTCTGGAGCCGGGGGGTCGCAACTATTGAGCCCATGGGCTGCAACTGCTAAAGCAGCTACCACACACGCGCTCAAGCTGTGCTCTGCAACAAGTGAAGCCAGCGCAACGAGAAGCCCACGCATCGCAACCAGAAAGTAGCCCTCAGTCACCGCAACTAGTGCAAAGCCTGCCCGCAGCACAGCCAAAATAAATAAATAAAATTATGAAAAATAAAACAATGTTCAGTGACACACAAGCATCCCTGTGCTGAGAATGCTGCTAAGAAGTATTTTTTCTTTTCAAATAGCTACTTGTCTTTAATAAAGGTAGAGCCATTTATACAGAATTAATAAGTAATAAACATTACCAAACATATGCATAAATAAGATTTCCAGTGAATTTCCTAGCTAGAGTTTTGAGGGGGGACAAATGTTCTCAAATCTAATATGATACATATGTATCCCCTCACCCATCTATGACACAATAATTCATCCTCACCAACCATCAGTCCATTCTTTATTCAACAAGATAATTGGGCTCTATATAATTGTAACCAACACCCTAGTTTGTTATAGCTACTATCAAATGCAAGGAAGTCCCCTTAACTCCAAACCTCACATTCTAATTAAGGAACCTATTTTTAGACCCACTGGCTTGATTTAATTGTTTTCTTTTAGATTCAGGGAAAGTTTCAGCTAGCCTCTAAACTGATTGGGATACATCCAACTCTGTACATTACTGTGCAACATGCGTACTGAAGGCTAATGGCACCAGTGGAATGCAGAACGGCCCTGAGATGCTCACTCTCAGAGGGTCAAGTTTTAGGCAAAATGCCTGCTCAAATGACAGCCTGTGTAGGTTCTTTATCTGAAACAGCAAGGGAGTTAAATCACAAAGCAGCTTAAGCTATTAAGTGGAATTATGTGTAGATTTTTTATAAATAATAATAAAAAAATTCACCATCTTCCTTTGACTTATCTTACGAAAAAGATATGCAAAAACAAATGCTTTGTTATCCCCGTGAGCTTACACTACACAGTTATTTTATTCACCATAAAAATGCAATGGGGCTGGTGGTGGTGAGAAGGGAGTATAGGGAATGAGATATGGCTCACAAAGATCTAGAATCTGGATAAAGCAGAGGAGATGGGGTGGGAAAAGGAATAGAAAAAAGCTGTTGGCAGCTAAGGAGAGGCTGAAAGCACTTGGGGATTCTATATGGAAAACAATACCCAGAACATTAAGACTATTAAGTAGCACCGTGATGACCTTTCAGAACTATGGGGCAAAGTGTTGAAGAGTTCTCCAAGAATTAAATCTGCCTTGCCCAATGATCCCTGTGTTTAATCTTCACCTCCCTGCTCCTTCTGAACAAGTAACAAAAGAGGCAGTTACTTTCACTGACAATAACACTGTGGCACAATCAGCATCATCTTCACCTTATACTAAAAGGGTCTCTGCTATCCCCAAACCCATCTTGTCAACATCTTGGCTTCCAAGCTAGGAAAAGTAAAAGCAATCAAGTGAAGAACAAGTCAGGGTCTATATTCATCCTCCAAGCAAATGCAGTGCCCAGTCCAGTCCTAAAGATGAGGTGAGAGGAGGGTAGAGAGGGTCTGGGCACAATGGGAAGCTTGCAAAACAAAGTCTGTTTAAAAAAAAATAAATGAATGAATGAAAAACACAAGTTGGACACTGGTAATTTATAATGTGATCATTTAATAGAGATGAAGTTTACTCATGATAAAGGGAGTGATAAAAGTATTGGCAGTATAAAAAGCTGATGTTTACTCAGTGGTAACACTTTGCATTTATAGAGCACTTACTTTGGGCTGGACACTATTCTGAGGCACTTACATTACTTTCATCCTCATTCTGGCCCAGTGGCTTAGGTACACATTCTGTGTCATTTTAGAGATAAGAACATTGAAACATAGATGGGTTAAGTCAGTGTCCAAGTCCACCAGATGTAGAACTAGGATTTAAACCTGGATCATCTGATTCCCAAACCAGCGCTTTTATTCTCTACACCACAGACAACATAGTATGTTTAAGTTTTTAGCACTCTAATTTCTATTATACAAATACCACTAACAATAAATGTATCTCTTCTATTAAGTAAAGCAATCTTGGCAAGGTTCTTTCCTGAATGCCTTCTGTGAAGGAAATGATTTGACAAGGAATTAGCAGAATAAAAAGTCAGAATTAAATTAATCTCACATTAATAAAATTAAGTTACTTCAAATTTTACTTATGAGTCTTCAAAACTGTAGACCAAACTCTTCCCAACTAATCTAAAGTAAAAGGGCTTTGTGACACTGCTATACGCTAACAGTTAAGCACTTAACTCTCTTTTCTCCAAAAATGCAAGTTCCTCTTTGTTGAGTCTTTTGGTTCCTTAATACCTCTTCTCTTCAACCTACCTGTTTCGTATTTTACTAGCTGCCCTTCTTTTGCCAGCAGAGATAAGCAGCACTTTGGTTTTTTTCATAGCATCTAGCTGGCTACAGTCTATGAGGTCGCAAAGAGTCAGATACCCTGAAGCATCTTGGCACACACATACATCAGATCAAAGGTGCCGCAATGGTAAAGAATGTTCGCCTGCCAATGCAGGAGATGCAAGAGACATGGGTTCAACCCCTGGGTCAGGAAGATCCCCTGGAGTAGGAAATGGCAACCCCTCCAGCATTCTTGCCTGGAAAACCCCATGGACAGAGGAACCTGGTGGGCTACAGCCCATGGAGTCGCAAAGAGTCAGACACTACTGAGCGATTGAGCACACGTGCACACACACCAGGCCAAAGCAGATATTCAAAGAACATCTTCCTATTTCCCACCAGAAATCCAATTCCCCGTGCCTTGACTAGACTTAACAGGCAATGAAGAAAACATGGTGTTTCTCACCTCTTTCCTTACCCTTCAGGAAGAAAAAAAAAGGAAAGAAATTGGAAAGATGGGTCCTGTAGCTTAAGCAAGAAAGGGTAGATGTCAGTACCAGTGCAAAATGTAGCTAAAAGAATAGACACTGCTGGCCCTTAACTTCTGTCTCCCTTTCTCTATTAAGAAAGAAAGAAACTGGAGGGAGAAAAGCGTGAGATTCCTTAGGTAGTACTCCGGAACCCATTCTGACTGTGAGAAAGAATCTCCCGGAGAGAAAAAGAAATAAACATAAACAGATGACATTCCTCTTTAAAAATGGTTAATCTCCGTCTCCAAGTGTGCTTTCAGCTAAAGGGAATTTTGGTCCTGTGACGGGTGAGGTTGCATCTATTTCCTTTTTAATTGTGTAATCTCTCAAGGATTTTGCATGCATACAGAAAATACTGATGTATCCACTTTAATAAATCACAATAAAATGTTTAAATAAACATTTCTGTCTACCTAGGGGAGTTCATGCTCAGACATTAGAGGAACATGAAAAATCAGAATTGTAGATGAACTGTCTGTTTTGAACCTTGACCCTAAATTTACCACCATCTGATAGTATTCTGATCTAACTAATCTCCCTGCTCTGTTAATTTTATCTTAAATATAGGGTAGTTCAGTTCAGTCCAGTCGCTCAGTCGTGTTCGACTCTTTGCGACCCCGTGAATCGCAGCATGCCAGGCCTCCCTGTCCATCACCAACTCCCAGAGTAGTAGGATAGTTAACTCTCAACCAAAATACACATGTGCTGGAAATTAGTATTTGTGAAGTATGCTGCATTCACAGAAAAAAAGGTAGAACAAAGTAGAACTGGATACACCAAAAACCTAGCAAATACATTTTTGAATTGCACTGAGCCATCTGATTATTAACGGGTCTATATGAGTATGACATAGAGGCTAATTCCTAATTGCTCTTTCATCAGTGTCATCTTAAATAATAACTTCAGTAGCTTCAGTAGCTCTGTCAACATTTTCTGTGATCTATGATGTTGCCTACACAGTAGTAAAAAGCAAAAAGACTTACTTGAGACAGATGCTCCAAAAATATCCTCAACCAGCAACACTCAACCCTTGCACATGGACCCACCTACCCCAGCTGTTTTTAGCCAGTGTCCTTTGTAACCAGTCAGAGCAACTGTTCAGATGGTCAGTGCCTTTGGTGAACCAGTGACTAAATATTTTGAATATCACTTCTGCCAGTCACATAGAATAACCAAAAAAAAGACATTTCTGCCAAAGAGGAGCAATAATCTGTAATGAAAGCAAATACAGCAAAGTATCTTTGTAGGTCTAACAGTGGAAGCCAAAACACAAACAATTCATCGAAACATACGTTGGTGTCTGAAAATCTCTCTGATCTCTCAAAAAAATAGACAAAGGTAAGGAAGAAAAGGAAGTATACTCCTACTATTACAAACGTCTAAATTTCAAGGAATTCATTATTCTGCAACAGAAGCACATCCAAATCTCACAAGATGTCGGTGTCCAGTTGTAGCCATGCAGTTTAGGACAGCAAGAAATTTGAAAATGCTAAAGACAACCAACAAAAATTTGCAGAATGTGATAGTTGATTTCATTAATAGAAGTAGTAATGATCCAAACAGTATGCTGAGATAGAAAAACTTCAGGGATCAGTCAGTCCCTAACTTACCACCATTAATAAGCATAACTATGTGATTCCTGTGAGCAAAATGACCAAGAGAAAGGTTCATGGTGATCAGATTGAGACTGTTGACACTGATGAAATCCTGCCACTTTTCATTAGATTGGAACAGGCTGCCCCAAAATGGAAATGTATGACCAACAGACATGAATGTACACACATTTCCGAGCACCAAATAACTTCTACTCAAATAGAATTCTGTGAGCTATAATGGGCTCCTGTTATATTTTTTTATGCCTGCATGCTAAGTTGCTTCAGTTGTGTCCAATTCTTTGTGACCTCATGGACTGTAGCCCGCCAGGCTCCACTGTCCATGGGGATTCTCCAGGCAAGAATACTGGAGTGGGTTGTCATGCCCTCCTCCAGAAGATCTTCCCAACCCAGGGATGAAACTCCCGTCTCTTAAGTCTCCTGGACTGTCAGGTGGGTTCTTCAGCACTAATGCCACCTGGGAAGCTCTATGGATAATCTGAAAAGCATGAACTTCAGTCAAAATTCCCACCAGCATATCTGGGGTACCCATCTATTCTTAGAAAACACATATAAAAATCTTTAAAATGAAAGAGAGAAAAATTCATGACCAAAGATGTAACTTAACATATTGAATAGAAATGAATGTCACACTTTCCCCTAACTTCATAAAAGGCCAGATGTGTGCCACACCCTCCTGTATGATTTCATCATTTTTACAGCTCCACCCGACGAGATAACCTACCAGCATTTTTATGATCTTTCTTCCTTTCCATGAAGAGCTGCTATGTAAATCCCTTGAGAAATAAACCCATGCTGGTAAGTCTGTACTACCTGCCTCCACCACCTTTTGAATATAGTATTAGGATATATCAGGTAATTTGTATGCTGTAAGTTGGCTATTTGCTTTAGTAAACGTAGCATCATGTACCAGTTTAACTAGATTAATAGTCCTTTCTCCACATTTGCAATTTTCTATTCAGCTTTATTTTCAAATTTAATAATGGCCATGTATCACGTGGGAGAGCAGCATGGATGATACATCAAGTATAGTTTTTGGCATTACAGAAACCTGGGTTTTAATTTTGCCTTCACTCTTCAGTTGAGTGATATTCCCAGTTCCCCAATTTATTGTTGTTTAGTTGTTAAGTTGAGTCTGACTCCTTGTGACCCCACGAACTGCAGCACACCAGGCTTTTCTGTCCTTCATTGTCTCCCAGAGTTTGCTCAAACTCGTGTCCACTGAGTCAGTGATGCCATCCAACTCTGTTGCCCTCTTTTCCTGCCTTCAAGCTTTCCCAGACTCAGGGTCTTTTTCAATGAATTGTCTCTTCGCATCAGGTGGCCAAAGTAATAGAGTTTCAACTTCAGCATGAGTCCTTCTAAAGAATATTCAAGGTTGATTTCCTTTAGGATTGACTGGTTTGATCTCCTTGTTGTCCAAGGGACTATCATGAATCTATTATAAGAGGCTGAATTACAACATTTACTTCCCAGAGGTTAAAGAGATCAAGTACACAACTATTTTTCAGAAAGCAGGGTGAAGTTGCTCAGTCGTGTCTGACTCTTTGTGACCCAATGGACTGTAGCCTACCATGCTCCTCTGTCCATGGGATTTTCCAGGCAAGAGTACTAGAGTGGGTCGCCATTTCCTTCTCCAGGGGATCTTCCCAACCCAGGGATTGAACCCGGGTCTCCCACATTGTAGGCAGATGCTTTACCATCTGCACCACCAAAGAAAACTAATCATTCATTACATTTTTTAGATGATTAAAAAAAAAAAAGGAGGGATTTCCCTGGTTGTTCAGTAGTTAAAAAATCTGCACTGCAATGCAGGAGACACAAAATTGATCTGCGAAGATCCCCTGGAGAGGGAAATGGAAACCTACTCCAGTATTCTTGCCTGGAGAACTCCATGGACAGATGAGCCTGGCAGGCTATAGTTCATGGGGTCACGAGGAGTCAGACATGACCTAGCGACTGAGCAAACACACACATGTGTGTGTGTGTGTGTAGATGTATTTATAGTTTAGAACCAAGTTTTGGAAAATGTTTAATGAAATAAGTAAATAATTGGAGTATTGAGGGGTATTTTGTGTGCATGCTCAGTTGTGTCTGACTGCAACACCATGGACTGTAGCCCACCAGGCTCCTCTGTCCATAGGACTTTCCAGGGAAGAATCCTGGAGTGGACTGCCATTCCCTCCTCCTAAAAGATAATGTTTGCATGATTGTAATGTCTTATCATCTACTTCATTATTGAGATTTTTTGATAAAAGGATCCTAGCAAACACCCTCTTCCAACAACACAAGGGAAGACTCTACACATGGACATCACCAGATGGTCAACACTGAAATAAGACTGATTATATTCTTTGCAGCCAAAGATGGAGAAGCTCTATACAGTCAGCAAACAAGACCAGGAGCTGACTGTGGCTCAGATCATGAACTCCTTATTGCGAAATTCAGACTTAAATTGAAGAAAGTAGGGAAAAACACTAGACCATTCAGGTATGACCTAAATCAAATTCCTTATGATTATACACTGTAAGAGAGAAATAGATTTAAGGGACTAGATCAGATGGATAGATTGTCTGATGAGCTATGGACGGAGGTTCGTGACATTATACAGGAGACAAGGATCAAGATCATCCCCAAGAAAAAGAAATGCAAAAAAGAAAAACGGCTGTCTCGGGAGGCCTTACAAATAGCTGTGAAAAGAAGAGAAGTGAAAAGCAAAGGAGAAAAGGAAAGATATAAGCATCTGAATGCAGAGTTCCAAAGAATAGCAAGGTGACATAAGAAAGCCTTCCTCAGCGATCAGTGCAAACAAATAGAGGAAAACAACAGAATGGGAACAACTAGAGATCTCTTCAAGAAAATTAGAGATACCAAGGGACCATTTCATGCAAAGATGGGCTCGATAAAGGACAGAAATGGTACGGACTTAACAGAAGCAGAAGATACTAAGAAGAGGTGGCAAGAATACACAGAAGAACTGTACAAAAAAGAGCTTCACAACCCAGATAATCATGATCATATCTATTTTTATTATTATATATTATATATTATTATATATTATATTATATTATTTTTATTATATGTATTATATATTATTATATATTTATTATTATATATATTATATATTATTATATATTATATATATTTATATAATAATTTTTTATTATTATATAGTTGTTGAGGATAATATGTTGCAGAAAATCTGGATTAAGTTATCTTCTTCTAAAGAATTTTGCTGTGGCAACAGTTGATTTACTGGCAGATTATCTGGATCCTTGGGGGCTTAGTTTTAATCTTCATTAAGAAAAGCATATTCAATTGTTTTCCTCAGATGTTGTGTTTTATTCCATAGGTATAGCTCTTCACGAAGGTCAGAAGAAAGCTCTAGCTATTTGCAACTTCCTCTATTTTGGATGGACTTAAGCGCCAACCTTAAAATCCTGTGTCCTAAGCAGCTGCTAAAATCTCAGTTCAGTTCCTTAGCCTCGTTTTTACTGGGTTTCTTGAAGTCTTGTCCTGTGCCTACACAGTTTAGTAATTAGTCAAGAATTAAAGGGATATCTATATGAAACTTTTGGTTTGCCTTCTTTTATTTATTTGTTTGGGCTTCCTTGGTGGCTCAGATGGTAAAGAATTTGCCTGCAGGATCCTCTATGACCCACCTTCCAGGGTAATGGAAATAAAAGCAAAAATAAACAAATGGGACCTAGTTAAACTTAAAAGCTTTTGCACAACGAAGGAAACTATAAGCAAGGTGAAAAGACAGCCTTCAGAATGGGAGAAAATAATAGCAAATGAAGCAACTGACAAAAAATTAATCTCAAAAATATACAAGCAACTGCCACAGCTCAATTCCAGAAAAAAAACAACGACCCAGTCAAAAAATGGGCCAAAGAACCAAACACATTTTTCCAAAGAAGACATATGATGGCTAACAAACACATAAAAAGATGCTTAGCATCACTCATTATTAGAGAAATGCAAATCAAAACCACAATGAGGTACCATTTCACGCCAGTCAGATGGCTGCGATCCAAAAGTCTACAAGCAATAAATGCTGGAGAGGGTGCAGAGAAAAGGGAACCCTCTTACACTGTTGGTGGGAATGCAAACTAGTACAGCCACTATGGAGAACAGTGTGGAGAGTCCTTAAAAAGCTGGAAATAGAGCTGCCATACGACCCAGCAACCCACTGCTGGGCGTACACACCAAGGAAACCAGAATCGAAAGAGACACGTGTACCCTAATGTTCATCACAGCACTGTTTATAATAGCCAGGACTTGGAAGCAACCTAGATGACCATCAGCAGACAAACAGATAAGAAAGCTGTGGTACATATACACAATGATATATTACTCAGCAGTTAAAAAGAATGCATTTGAATCAGTTCTAATGAGGTGGATGAAACTGGAGCCTATTATGAGAAGGCAATGGCAACCCACTCCAGTACTCTTGCCTGGAGAATCCCATGAATGGAGGAGCCTACAGTCTATGGGGTCTCTAAGAGTTGGACACAACTGAGCGACTTCACTTTCACTTTTCACTTTCATGCATTGGAGAAGGAAATGGCAACCCACTCCAGTGTTCTTGCCCTGGGTTTGATCCCTGGGTCAGGAAGATCTCCTTGAGAAGGGAATGACTACCCACTCCATTATTCTTGCCTGGAGAGTTCCACGGACAGAGGTCTTGTCCTGTGCATATACAATTTAGGAATTAGTCAAGGGTTAGAAACACAAGCTGGAATCAAGATTTCCAGGAGAAATATCAATAATCTCAGATATGCAGATGACACCACCCCTATGGCAGAAAGTGAAGAGGAACTAAAAAGCCTCTTGATAAAAGTGAAAGAGGAGAGTGAAAAAGTTGGCTTAAAGCTCAACATTCAGAAAATGAAGATCCTGGCATCCAGTCCCATCACTTCATGGGAAATAGATGGGGAAACTGTGGAAACAGTATCAGACTTTATTTTGGGGGGCTCCAAAATCACTGCAGATGGTGATTGCAGCCATGAAATTAAAAGACGCTTATTCCTTGGAAGAAAAGTTATGACCAACCTAGATAGCATATTCAAAAGCAGAGACATTACTTTGCCGACTAAAGTCCATCTAGTCAAGGCTATGGTTTTTCCTGTGGTCATGTATGGATGTGAGAGTTGGACTGTGAAGAAGGCTGAGCACCGAAGAATTGATGCTTTTGAACTGTGGTGTTGGAGAAGACTCTTGAGAGTCCCTTGGACTGCAAGGAGATCCAACCAGTCCATTCTGAAGGAGATCAGCCCTGGGATTTCTTTGGAAGGAATGGGCTCCAAAATCACTGCAGATGGTGACTGCAGCCATGAAATTAAAAGACGCTTATTCCTTGGAAGAAAAGTTATGACGAACCTAGATAGCATATTCAAAAGCAGAGACATTACTTTGCCGACTAAAGTCCATCTAGTCAAGGCTATGGTTTTTCCTGTGGTCATGTATGGATGTGAGAGTTGGACTGTGAAGAAGGCTGAGTGCAGAAGAATTGATGCTTTTGAACTGTGGTGTTGGAGAAGACTCTTGAGAGTCCCTTGGACTGCAAGGAGATCCAACCAGTCCATTCTGAAGGAGATCAACCCTGGGATTTCTCTGGAAGGAATGATGCTAAAGCTGAAACTCCAATATTTTGGCCACCTCATGGGGAGAATTGACTCACTGGAAAAGACTCTGATGCTGGGAGGGATTGGGGACAGGAGGAGAAGGGGATGACAGAGGATGAGATGGCTGGATGGCATCACTGACTCGATGGATGTGAGTCTGAGTGAACTCTGGGAGTTGGTGATGGACAGGGAGGCCTGGCGTGCTGCTATTCATGGGGTCGCAAAGAGTTGGACATGACTGAGCGACTGAACTGAATTGAACTGAAGTGAACTGAACTGAAAGAGGCTTCCCTGGTGGCTCAGACGTAAAGCGTCTCCCTGCAATGCGGGAGACCTGGGTTTGATTCCTGGGTGGGGAAGATCCCCTGGAGAAGGTAATGGCAATCCACTCCAGCCTGGAAAATCCCATGGGCGGAGGAGCCTGATAGGCTACAGTCCATGGGGTCACAAAGAGTCGGACACGACTGAGCTACTTCACTCACTCAAAGAGGTATCTATGAAATTTTTGGATTTACTTCTTTTATTTATTGGTTTTTTAATCAGAGGAAAATTGCTTTACAATGTTGTATTGGTTTCTGCCATAAAACAATGATTGGATTGACTTCTTTTGTGACTTTTTCCTTTCTGAGCTCCACCCGCCACCCCCCGCCCCCACCGACTTTTTTCTCCCTGATTTCCAGTACTTCTGGATCATTTCTAAAACTCCAACTTCTATCTCATCATTCTAGTAAAACTGCTACTCTCTCAGTCAGTTTAGTTCAGTTGCTCGGTCGTGTCTGACTCTGTGACCCCATGGACTGCAGCACACCAGGCTTCCCTGCCTATCAACAACTCCCAGAGCTTACTCAAATTCATGTCCATCAGGTTGGTGATGCCATCCAACCGTCTCATCCTCTGTCATCCTCTTCTCCTGCCCTCAATCTTTCCCAGCATCAGGGTCTTTTCTAATGAGTCATTTTTTTGCAGCAGGTGGCCAAAGTATTGGAGCTTCAGCTTCAGCATCAGTCCTTCCAATGAATATTCACGACTGATTTCCTTTAGGATTGACTGGTTTGATCTCCTTGCGGTCCAAGGGACTCTCAACAGTCTTATCCAACGCCACAGTTCAAAAGCATCAATTCTTTGGTGCTCAGCTTTCTTTATAGTCCAACTCTCACATCCATACATGACTACTGGAAAAACCATAGCCTTGACTAGATGGACCTTTGTTGGCAAAGTAATGTCTCTGCTTTTTAATATGCTGTCTAGATTGGTCATAGCTTTTCTTTCAAGGAGCAAATGTCTTTTAATTTCATGCCTGCAGTCACCATCTGCAGTGATTTTGGAGCCCAAGAAAAGAAATTCTGTCACTGTTTCCATTGTTTCCCCATCTATTTGCCATGAAGTGATGGGACCGGATGCCATGAGCTTTGTTTTTTGAATGTTGAGTTTAAAGCCAGTTTTTTCACTCTCCTCTTTCACTTTCATCAAGAGGCTCTTTAGTTCTTCTTCACTTTCTGCCATAAGGGTAGTGTCATCTGCATATCTGTGGTTATTGATATTTCTCCCGGCAATCTTGATTCCAGCTTGTGCTTCATCCAGCCTGGCATTTTGCCTGAGGTAGTCTACATCTAAGTTAAATAACCAGGGTGACAATATACAGCCTTGATGTACTCCTTTCCCTATTTGGAACCAGTCTGTTGTTCCTTGTTCGGTTCTAACTGTTGCTTCTTGACCTGCACACAGGTTTCTCAGGAGGCAGGTCAGGTGGTGCTACTCTGTGCTACTCTGAGCTACTCTGAGCTCAATTTGCCCACACACTGCAATAAACTATGAAATGCTCCCAGGGGAAAGCTTATTGAATGTAGGTCTCATGGTGGCTCAGATGGCAAAGAATCACCTGCAATGCAGAAGATCAGGGTTCGATCCCTGGGTCGGGAAGATCCTCTGGAGAAGGGAATGGCTACCCACTCCAGTGTTCTTGCCTGAAGAATTCCAAAGGCATAGGAGCCTGGCAAACTACAGTCCATGGGATCCCAAAGAGTCAGACATGACTGAGTGACTTTCATTTTTACCCAATAAGCTTCTCTTCTTCAAGGATAATATCCTTTCCATTTCTCCCTACTTTGCGTTGGTCTCTAGTGTCTTCATAGAGTTGTTTTTTATATCTTATCAAAGATTTATAATTGTTATTGGCAAGAGAGTTAATCTAATACAGGCTACTCCTCCAGTTAGTAGAACTGGATAGGTGCGTTTTGATTCAAGGTTATTTAGAATTCACTATAAAGATGAATAAGTAAATGAAACAAGCAGCAATAATATTTATATTTTAATGGATTAGTTTTTTGTTTGGTATTTTGGGTGTTTGTGATATTTAGAAGAATTTGACATGCTAGGTTTGCAGTCCTAACTTATAATGTGTAATTAAGTAATTTAAGTCTGTGGTTTAATGTTTAAATCTCACTTATTTTATAAACAATATGAGAAGAATGAAAGGCATTTTTGATTCTTGTTTATATTTAACTTATTGGATATACAAATATTCTTAATAAAAATTTTCCACAATGTAAATATATTATGATATCTATTTGTTGTATGTATATGTGTTTGTGTGTTCATATACAAAAATTCTAGTTATTTTGTGAAATACGATCATGAGTAACTTTTACTACTTGTTTCTTAATTTTATTTATTGTCTATGTTGAACAGATATAACATAATCAGCAGAAACACATACCTGAACATTTTAAAGTAAAAAAAAAAAGACACCTTTCCTTGGTTTTAATCTTGGTGGAGATCTTATCGCAAGGGTTCAGGGAGATAGAAGTCATGCTCAGTATCTATCATCCATCACACAATCATTAAGTCATTGAAAAATCCCCGTGTGTTGTATTTACTTTGAGATTGGGTGCTGACTGATTTCCATCCATACACACTTCATTCTTGCAGTAAATGTGGCCTTGCTTCACGGCGTAGTGGAGGTACAAGCCTTTGCCTGAGTCTGTCTAGTAGAGTGGGTACCTTGAGAAACCTTAAAAGTAGGAGGGAACTTTGTATCCTTTCACTTTCTCCTTTACCCCCCTTTTCATTCTTCATGCTCTCTGATAAGACTTGACCCCTCTTGAGGCCCCCCTGAGACTGCCCATCCAGGGGAAATTTCCAAATCTCTCTCTTAAACTCCTTCTTCTTCCCAGGACCCAGGTCATAATTTCCAAATGTCTATTGGACATTCCCACCTCAAATTCAGCAAAGCAAACACCGCCAGTTTCACAGCCTGCAGGCCAGCTTTTTGTCCTTTTTTTGGGATAATGTTTAATGGGATCTCCGATTTACTTAACCAGATAAATGCATGTAACCTTGTATGTCATTTCCTCCTAGAGGCTTTTCCTGACCATCTCTCTCCCAGAGAATAAACCTTCCCTCACCTGGGTAATCCAGGCTCCATGGCACAAATACCTTTTAGAGCACATCTCACTTTAGACCATGACTCTCTGCTTATATTATTTTGTCCTTGACAAGATCACATATTCCTTGAAACTCGGGATACATCAGGATATCCCAGAACTGACCACAATGCCTGTAAAGATGTTCTCATCACTAGTTAATTGTCTTGAAGCAAAAGCAATCCATTTTACTCCCTCACTGAGAAGAGGCAACATTTCTTTACAGAGGAATCCCAAATAATCTTTGTAGATAGCTTCACCTCCTACTCCAAAGAGTAGCATATAGGAAAGGAAAAAATAATAACTTTACAGTTTAGATATCTTGCCAGTACCACCTTTATCAAGTGACAAAGGTTAACATCATCAGTGAGTACCTTGAGATGTCTTGTAGATAGCAGGCACCCCTGATGGGATGAGATGAGAAAGGCACTTCACCTCTGCTCTGCACTTCCCCCAAACCTGTAACCTTAGTCCAACCTTGAGAAAACACCTGGCAAACCCAGACCAGGGGACAGTCTACAAATACCTGGTCTGTACTCCTCAAAGCTGTCGATGTCATTAGAAACACAAATTTTAAAAGGAAAGATGAACAACTGTACCAGACCAGAGAAAACTAGGAAAAAATGATAAGTAAATGTAATGTGGGATATTGATTTGGATCCTGGAACAGAAAAAGGACAACCTGGTGAAATCTGATAAAATCTGGAGTTTAGTTAATGGTAATGTACCATGAGAAAAGCTGGGCTGAAGGAAGCACAAGCTGGAATCAAGATTGCTAGGAGAAATATCAATAACCTCAGATATGCAGATGACACCACCCTTATGGCAGAAAGTGAAGAGGAACTAAAGAGCCTCTTGATGAAAGTGAAAGAGGAGAGTGAAAAAGTTGGCCTAAAGCTCAACATTCAGAAAACAAAGATCATGGCATTCAGTCCCATCACTTCATGGCAGATAGATGGGGAAACAGTGGAAACAGAGGCTGACTTTATTTTTCTGGGCTCCAAAATCACTGCAGATGGTGACTGCAGCCATGAAATTAAAAGACACTTACTCCTTGGAAGGAAAGTTATGACCAACCTAGATAGCATATTAAGAAGCAGAGACATTACTTTACCAACAAAGATCCATTTAGTCAAGGCTATGGTTTTTCCAGTAGTCATGTATGGATGTCAGAGTTGGACTATGAAGAAGGCTGAGCACTGAAGAATTGATGCTTTTGAACTGTGGTGTTGGAGAAGACTCTTGAGAGTCCCTTGGGCTGCAAGGAGATCCAGCCAGTCCATCCTAAGGGAGATCAGTCCTGGGTATTCATTGGAAGGACTGATTGTGAAGCTGAAACTCCAATACTTTGGCCACCTGATGCAAAGAAATGACTCATTGGAAAAGACCCTGATGCTGGGAAAGATTGAGGTCAGGAGGAGAAGGGGATAACAGAGGATGAGATGGTTGGATAGCATCACCGACTCAATGGACATGGGTTTGGGCGCACTCCGGGAGTTGTTGACGGACAGGGAGGCCTGGCGTGCTGTGGTTCATGGGGTCGCAAAGAGTCGGATACAACTGAGCGACTAAACTGAACTGAACTGAATGTACCATGTACCAATGTTGCCTTTTTAGTTCTGACAAATGTACCATGGTAATTTAAGATGACAGTATTTGGAGAAACCAAAACTGGGTAAATGAGGAGTTCTCTGTACTACATTTGCAATTTTCTGTAAGTCTAAAATTTTCCAAAATTAAAAGTTTATTTCAAAAAATCACTCCCCATGTACTACACCCTCTGAAATAGGCTGAAAAGTTAAACATCTCTGTTTGGATATAAATGGAACCTAGTTAGAAAATATGTAGTAGAATTGAACAATTAAAGCAACAAAATTTGTTTTTTATTTTATACTGATTATAATGGTCTATACAAGAGAATATCAATTGGCTGCACATCGATTCTTAACTAACTGAACCCATGTTGGCACTCAGCTGAATGGCTATATTTATTGCCTCTCTTGTAGCTGGGGTGACCCTGTGACTAACTTCTGGTCAATGCTATGGAAACAGGAAGGGTATGACATTTCCAGGAAAACTTCTTTAAAGAGCTAGATGCTTCCTTCCTCTTTCCTGCTACTGGTATGGGAATGGGAAGCCTCTGAGGTGGTGCACTGAGGTGGATGGAGCCACAAGAGGGCATTAGTCTGAATCTGATGGCATCTTGGAGGTATCACACCTAATCCTCACTAACGCAAAATCATACATATCCATTTTTTAAAAGGGAAAAATTCAGAAAAGAATATTGGTACATATGAAGGAAAATAAAAATGGCCTGTAATTCTATCATGTAGAAATTCAGTACCATTTATGAGATAAATACATACATATTAAATTGAAAAAAAAACCTCTTACGATCCTGTACATGGAGTTTTCTATTCTACTTTAAAAAACTTAATATTGTATCATTGGCACTTTTGTATATATGTATTTTTTGAAAATACTGTTTGGAAAATTTATTATTTTGAAAATACTGTTTTATCAAAATATTGTTTGATGTTTGTACAATATGCGTGATGGTGATGAATGACTGTGATGAGTATGAATTTGATTCACTCTGACTTGTGTTCAAGCCTCACTAGGGCCACTGACTATGTAACTTTGGCAAGTTGTGTCACCTCTTGAAACAAAATGGGAATAACCTTTTAGAGTTATTGGAAAGATTAAATTAGTTAATGTGTATAAAATCTCTAGCACAAGGCCTAGATTTTAGTAAGTTGTTTTTTTAAAAATTAATTCATTAATTTGACTGTACAGGTTCTTAGTTGCAGCATGCAGGATCTTTAACCGTAGAGTGTGGGATCTAGTTCCCTGGTCAGGGATTGAACCCGGGCCACTGAAAACATGGAGTCTTAGCCACTAGACCTCAGAGTTGTCCCAGTAAGTTCTTAATAAATATAAACTATTGTGATTATCATTATCATTCTTTAATCAGTTTCTTCTTCATGGGCAGTTAACCTGTCAGGGTCTAATTAAGAAATAGACAATCAATTAGAGTTCAATTTAAAAAAAGAAAGCAATGGAAGCCACATGAGAACGTAGAAGAAATGTAACACAGAGAATTGGTTACAAAGGTGATAAGAAAGCTGAGAAATAAAATAGGGGAAATGAGAAACCCCAAAGATTCCCAGCAGCAAGAAGGCACTACTACTGTTAGGTGGGAGAGAGGGAAAGGCAGTAACCAGAGCCCAGGGCCAGGGTCACTGGTCGAAGCTACAGTCACGGCAGACCTTTCCTATGGGAGCTCAAACCAGGGAGGAAGTTCACCTACTTCTGGAGATGCCATCTGACATGAAGAGGGCTGGATTTTCTACCTCTAGAACCTCCCATTGCAGACCCATCAAGGTACCTGGAAATGGAGTCTTCAGGGATCAGCCTTGAGATACAGAGCAGAGCAGAGAAAGAGAATCTGGATGGAGTGGATCTGATGGAAATAGACTCAGGACCAGCATAGTCTACCCCTTTTAATATCCAGCATTCATTCTTATGCTCCCACCTATATTTAACGTCAGATGTGAAACACCTCTCTCCTACAAAAGCCTTCTCCATCTTCCCTCTGACAAGAGGAGCTGCAAGTTCCATCAGTCATCATATTAATCTTGGATCCAAGATCTCCAGGTAAATTTCAGCACTCCCCATCTAGTTTGGATGTGGCTTCTCATGGCCTAGTGAATTCATTTTGAAATTAAGCATCAACATTTTTCACATAAAATATGAGGGGGAGAGGAAAAGCAGAAAAAAAATGATCAATAGATAATAGGTCCATAAAAATATGTACAGACCCTTCAGTTCTTATTTCTCTAACTGGTTACAAAGGTCATCACTGATATTTTCTCACTGAAAAAATAAAATTTTTTCATTGAGATTCCATCACTCATTCCATGTTACTTGGCTGTTAGTCAGTCCATTGGTTATTTGGGATTATTTACTTGATGAAAAATATCTTCATACCTAAATGGTCTAAGTCTTTATTTTTCTATGGTTTTATTGGGTTACTTTCATCTTTAATTGAGCTTTAATACTGGGCATGCAATTACTGTTCTTTAGCTATTTCCAGATTCTAAATGGCTCCCTAATGACTATCCTAAGTCCAAATATGGTCATTCCTGCACCAGATGTGTAGCAGCAACTTAATTTTCCCATGATAATTAATACCAATAACCCCTGACCTGCTTTCTCAGTTTGACCTGAGGAATCCTGAATGGTCAGTAGCCCCTAATCCACTTCAAGTTTAGTGGGACCATTATTTTATCTCCTGAAGAAATAACACTTTTCCTGAGGACCTAGTTCACAAAAGTAGTAGAACCCAAGGTTTGGGGATGGGGAACAAGAGATTGCCCAGCGATTTATCAGGTATGACAGTGAAAGTGACCCCTCCCAGTTTTACACCTTAGTCCCCAGAGCCCTCAGGGCAGCACTTCAACCTTGCAGGTGCTAACTCCGAGTTGCTGTTGTTGTTGTTGTTTAGTCACTAAGTCATGTCCGACTTTGTCCATCAGCTGGGCAATAGAAGGTCCTCATATGGCGGTGTGAATTGAAGGAGGATCTGCACTGTAGCAAATGGTGATAGACGTAACTTGCTTGTTTCTTCCAGATGTCCTGGAACCTAATCTCACAGACAGCACTTCCGATGAAAAGAAACTGTTTCTGCTTGCACCAACCCTTATGGCTTAGTGGGTTTGAGAGCACTCAATTCATGATAGGAAGCTCATTGCTGTTGTTGTTGTTTAGTCACTAAGTCATGTCCGACTTTGTCCATCAGCTGCGCAATAGAAGGTCCTCATATGGTGGTGTGAATTGAAGGAGGATCCGCACTGTAGCAAATGGTGATAGGCGTAACTTGCTTGTTTCTTCCAGATGTCCTGGAACCTAATCTCACAGACAGCACTTCCAATGAAAAGAAACTGTTTCTGCTTGCACCAACCCTTATGGCTTAGTGGGTTTGAAAGCACTCAATTCATGATAGGAAGCTCAAGCCACATAGTCACTCAGAGTCCATGGTGTAGTAGATGCTGTGGCACCCTGCCCCAATCAGGACTGAGACAGTCCTTGTCTTCCTGAAATAACACCTTCTGCAAGAACATGATCATAGTTGATTCCCCTCTGGAAATTTCCCAGAGCCTGTGGAAGCAGACTTGCTCAAAGTTCTGACCCCCTCTCTGGGGGAAGCCGACATCCAGTACCTGGTTGTTGTAGCAATATCTGGCTCCCTTTTCTCCTTAAGGCAAAACAACTCTATAGAGATAGCTCAACTCCAGAACTCCCTGTGTGACCAGTTGAGGCTTCTGTTGCAACTGCATCACCATTCAACTTCTCCTCTTGCCCAATCCCGACTCTTTTAGTCTCTTACAGTTGTTGTACCCAAGTGCAGGCCCCAGTATGCCTCCTGTCTCAGATCTCCATCTCAGACAGTCTCCATCTCAGAGTTGACTTTTTGGGGAACCAAATACACAGTCGAGTGTTTAAACTCTGTGAAGTGCTTGAGGCATGTCAGGGTCTGCTCAGGGGAAGAATAGTTATCAGCTCAGAAAGGCACAGCTTTGCCTCAAAACTCTATAGGACTACGCTGTGATTCTCTTACTGGAATTTCCTATTCTACACAACTTTGAGGACTTCTCTGGTAGTCCAGTGGTCAAGTAACCACCTGCCAATGCAGGGGACATGGGTTCAGTCCCTGGTCTGGGAAAATCCTGCATGCTGTGGGGCAGCTAAGCCCATGCACCACAACTACTGGGTCTGTGCTCCGCAACAAGAAAAGCCACCACAGTCAGCCTGTGCTCCCAGCTAGAGAGTAGCCTCTGCTCACCGCAGTGAGAGAAAGCTTGCATGCGGCAATGAAGACCTAGCACAGCCAAAAATAAATAAAAATAAAGCTTTGAGTACCACTGAATCTGTTGTGTCATAAGCCTGAGTAACAGCCTGTGCCCACTAAAGGATTTGCTCTTACTCCGAGCCCCACTCGAAGACTTAGTCTTGCAGGTCACTTGGTAGATAGGTTGGACCATCATACCCAAGTGCAGAATATATACCCTCAGAAATGGTACAGATAGTTCAGTAAGATACATTAATTTTACCTATACTCACTGATGTCTACTGTACATCAGTCACTCTGGGAGATGTGGGGAAAAAATGAAAAGTGGATTCAGCCTGAGAAGAATTACATCTAGTCAGCTGCAAAGCAAAATGAGCCATGATGATGGCTGTTTGTGGGCAGTGCCATATTATATTTATGTATGAAGTGTCATGAGCATGCAAGAAGAGAGTCATCATTCCTACCCTGGCAGGCTGAATAGGAGGAGGAGGTGATATCTGGTCATATTAAACTGTGGACTGGTCAGCTCAATGAACAATGAAATATTTTTCTGAAGCCAGATATTAAAGGTATTTATATGATTTATGAGATTTAATGATTTAAATTTAATGATTCTGAGATTTAAGCTGTTTCTAACTACATAATTCACCTATCATATAAATTTGTTTTCTGGGTTTGGATCCTAAAAAATACAACAGAATGAATTTTTGTTTCTATTTTGTGAAGGGGTAATTTAAAAATAATTAAGATAATTTCTTCTCTTCAAAACAACAATATAATTCTCACTATTTTAATTTTCTGCTCATGGCCTGGCATTGAACAATGATTAAAAAACTATACACTTAATTATAGATTATGTGCTAAATGGATATTCTAACTAGATTGTTGAATATGCAATATTGGCACCAAATTTTGAGAGTTGAACACAGCCTTTCTTTTGTTTCATGAATCAGATGCAAGATACTCAGAACACCCTGGTATTAATTCTCATTTACTATTTCTAAAGTTTTTCTTATTTAACTAGGAAGTCTTTTTGGAAATAAAATCAGGAAATGTTTAGCAACTTGGAGCAACAATATATCATATACTCTTAAGTCAAATGTAATCAAGATTGAACAATTTATATTTTGCTATTAACATGAAAGATTATTTTGAGATTTTTTTTTAAAGGAAATTTTCTGATGCCTTTTTTCCCCTAAACCAACATGCACACAGCTATTGAAATGTCTTACTTTACATTTGTGTACTTGAGGTGATGTTGATAGTTAATAATAATGTGTATAAATTAATATACCTCTAATAGTATAAATTAGATACATTTGATGAATTCAAGGCTTTCTGGCTGACTGTCAGACCTGATTATTGGATGCTTGCTGATTCAAACCTTGTAAATTCACAGGAGATATGTCAGGTTTGCCCCTTTTTTTGTTGTTGTTGAGTTGTGCTTGCTTTGTTAGTGTTATCTTTGATCCAAGGTCCTTTTGTAGGCCCAATTTTACCACATTTGGGGCAGGTTACTTAAGCTAAAAGGAGATAGTATAGCCTGTAGATCCGTGTAGCCCAGTGTCTGTAAACTTCAGTGCATTGCCATGAGCTGGGAGCAAGGAAACCGTCAGGGGCCCAGTTGTCACTGCTCCAGGTCAGGGGATGCCTCTCGTCCCTCACCTCCTGGGAGTCCCCTGGAGAACACATGGATGTCATGGTATTGGTGTGATAGGAACTGAATATTATCACTAACCTGATTCTGTGTCTCTGAAATTTGACAGTAAAAGGATTTAGGGCCCAGTGAGCTAGGTGAAATCTGAGGACAGAGGTCCATCAGCAGTGTCTACAGATGGACTCCACAGCTTCCAGCAGAGATGACAGAGCTTGTGATGCTGGGCAGCCCCCTCTGCAGCGGCTCCCCTGGTGGGTGGTTTAGGCCAGGGCTATTCCAGGAGGCAGTCGGATTTTTCTGTGTACCCTGTATGGGGTAAAACTAAGGCAGCTTTGCATCTATCCTGAAAGAGCGAGCCTTCGAGGCTGGATGACGGGGAGTCTGCTGCGTGATTCGGTGAGCCAGACCCGCCTCCCACCCCACCCCGCAAGTGTCAGCCCCTTGGAGACCACTGCAGGGGTGCAGTTGAAAGGAGGCTAAAAGACTAGATCTTACCAAGGGGGGAAGGTGGGTTGGGATGAATTGGGAGATTGGGATTTACATATGTACACTCTTGATACTGTGTATAGAAAAGATTACTAATGAGAACCTACTGTATAGCCTGAGAACTCTACTCAGCGCTCAGTGGTGACCTAAATGGGAAGGAAAGTAAAAAAACAGGTGGCGCTAGAGAGAACCTGCCTGCCCTCGCAGGAGACGTAAGAGATGCGCCTTTGATCCCTGGGTTGGGAAAATCCCCTGGAGGAGGGCATGGCAGCCCACTCCAGGATTTCTTCCTGGAGAATCCCATGGATAGAGGAGCCTGGAGGGCTACAGTCCATAGGGTCGCACAGAGTCGGACACGACTGAAGTGAGTTGGCACGCACACATGCACCTAGCTGATTCACTTTGCTGTCCAGCAGAAACTAGCACAACATTATAAAGCAACTATATTCCAATAAAAATTTTAAAAAGACTAGATTTAAATGCTCTCCCCACACCAAAGAAGCGGGTCTTCTCATGAGGTGACCTTTGCCAAGGAGGAGGAATCAAGTGGCACCAGTCAGAGGCTGGTGAGGTCCGGGAGTGCAGTCCTTGGGTGCACAGTCCTCTTCGGGGTGGGGGGTTATACGACAGAAGCCCAGAGCCGCTGGAGGGGGGGCGCCCACTTCAGGTGTCAGGAGCCCTGCCCGAGAGCCTGTCACTCCTGCACAGGCCCCCAGTGTCCAGCTCGGTGGAGCCCAGACAGTGAGTGGTGGCTTCTCCGGCCCGGGGGTCTGGTGGCAGATCAAGAACGCTCAGCCACTCTCTAGGAGAGCCCTCTCCAGCCTGAGCCTGGCAGGGGACCCTCTCTGACATGCAACCAAACCTCACTGTCTTCACCCGCTGACTCGGCCTCAGCCTTATGTAGGGGCTACTGGTTGAATTTGATAGGCTCTGCTCTGTTCACCGGCCTCGTGTTCTCTTTGATTTATGTTTATTTTCATATATTTAAATGTCTGTGAGGGCTTCCCAGGTGGCTCTGGGGTAAAGAATCTTCCTGCCAGCGCAGGAGATGCGGATTCAATCCCTGGGTCGGGAAGACCTCCTGGAGTAGGAAGTGGCAACTACTCCAGTATTCTTGCCTGGAGAAATCCCATGGACAGAGGACCCCGGAGGGGCTACAGTCCGTAGGATTGCAAAAGAGTTGAACATGACTTAGCAATTAAACAATGATGACAAATGTTTATGAATAAGTGATACAATGACGTAGTCTGGAATTAAACAGCAGTAAGTGGTTATATACAGTGAAAACGCTTCCCTCCCACCCCCCAGTCCATCCTTCCCTCCAGAGGCAACTGTTATTGTCAGGTCCTTGTAACTAGCTGAGATTTTATATGCATACATATATGTGTGTCTCAACAAGTATCTGTTTTCTATCCCTGGCAGCCTCCTGGTAGAATATCATGTACATAGTCTTACACTTCTTTCACTTGATTTATCTCGGACAGGTTTGTTTTCATATTAGTACATTAAAAGCTTTGTTACTATTTTTGACAGTTATGTGATTTTCTGCTGTATGTATGTATCATATTTTATTTAACCAGTCACCTATTGATGGATATTTAGATGGTTTGTGATCTTTTGATATTACTATGTTGTATAGAATGACCTGGTACAGTATAATTCCCACGTGTGAAAATATTTACAAGGTTTAATTCTGAGAAGAGAAAAATCCTAAGTCAAAAGGTACGAATAGTCATGATTTTTATCAGTTCAGTTCAGTTCAGTCGCTCAGTCATGTCCGACTCTTTACGACCCCATGAATCGCAGCACGCCAGGCCTCCCTGTCCATCACCAACTCCCGGAGTTCACTCAGACTCATGTCCATCGAGGCAGTGATGCCATCCAGCCATCTCATCCTCTGTCGTCCCCTTCTCCTCCTGCCCCCAATCCCTCCCAGCATCAGAGTCTTTTCCAGTGAGTCAGCTCTTCACATGAGGTGGCCAAAGTACTGGAGTTTCAGCTTCAGCATCATTCCTTCCAAAGAAATCCCATGGCTGATCTCCTTTAGAATGGACTGGTTGGATCTCCTTGAAGTCCAAGGGACTCTCAACAGTCTTCTCCAAAACCACAGTTCAAAAGCATCAGTTCTTCGGCACTCAGCCTTCTTCACAGTCCAACTCTCACATCCATACATGACCACAGGAAAAACCATAGCTTTGGCTAGACGGACCTTTGTTGGCAAAGTAATGTCTCTGCTTTTTAATATGCTATCTAGGTTGGTCATA
>SJYT01067258.1:36878-68536 GCA_006410635.1 Cephalophus harveyi | reverse complement strand
TTTTTTTTTTAGAAAATCAACTTAATTTAGGTATAATTTACATACAATAAATTATATATTTTTCATGAATTTTTACTCAAAACATAACATGTAAAAGAATTTTGTTCACCACAATGAGATATCATTCCACACCTTTCAGAAAGGCTATAATCAGAAAGACAACAAATGGCAAATGTTGGAAAAGATATAGAGAAAGGAGAAACTTCATGCACTGTTGGGAATGTAAATTGGTGCGGCCGCTATGGAAAACAGTATGGAAATACCTCAAAATATTAGAGGTACCATACTGTCCAGCAATTACACTTCTGGGTATTTTTCAACCCCCTCCCCCCAAACACTAATTTGAAAAGACATATGTTCCCTTATGTTCACTGCAGCATTATCCACAACAATCAAGATACAGAAACAACCTATGTATCCATCAATATATGAATAGATAAAAAAGATGTGGTATGTGTATGTACACACAAACACACACACACACACACACACACACGCACTATGGAATACTACTCAGCCATAAAAAAGAATAAAGTCTTGCCATTTGTGACACATGGATGAACCTAGAGGGAATTATGCTAAGGAAACAAGTCAGATGAAGATAAATATCGTATGAGCTCACTTATATGTGGAAACTAAAAAACAAAACAAGCCAACCAATGAAACAAAATGAAAACAAACTCAGAGGACAAATGGGTGATTGCCAGAAGAGGGGAAGTGGGGGGAGCAAAAAAGGTGAAGAGGATTCAGAGGCACAAATCTCTGGTAATAAAATAAATGTCATGAATATGTAATATATAGCATAAGCAATATGGTCAATAATGTAATAACATTGTATGGGGATAGATGATTACAAGACTTGTGGTAAATATATGCAAATGTAAGATCACTGTGTAATATACCTAAAACCAACATAATATGGTACATCAACTATATTTCAGTTTTAAAAAGGGAAAAAATATAGCACATTGACACTAAAATGGAGGATTCTAGGAGCTTTTCCCAAGCCCATGAGCACATTGCTTAATCAAGGACTGCTTGGTACACTGTGTTGTTGTTTTTAGTTACTAGTTCAGTTCAGTTCAGTCACTCAGTTGTGTTCGATTATTTGTGACCCCTTGTACTGCAGCACACCAGGCTTCCCTGTCCATCACCAACACCCGGAGCTTACTCAAACTCGTGTCCATCGAGTCAGTGATGCCATCCAACCATCTCGTCCTCTGTTGTCCCCTTCTCCTCCTGCCTTCAATGTTTCCCAGCATCAGGGTCTTTTCCAATGAGTCAGCTCTTTGCATCAGGTGTCCAAAGTATTGGAGCTTCAGCTTCAGCATCAATCCTTCCAATGAATAATCAGGAGTGATTTGCTTTAGGATGGACTGGTTGGATCTCCTTGCCATCCCAGGGACTCTTAAGAGTCTTCTCCAACACCTCAGTTCAAAAGCATCAATTCTTCAGTACTCAGCTTTCTTTTGTTCAGCTTTCTGTAACCCCATGGATTGCAGCCAGCCAGGCTTCTCTGTCCATGGAATTTCCCAGGCAAGAATACTGGAGTAAGTTGCCATTTCCTTCTCCAGAGGATCTTCCTGACCCAGGGGTCAAGTGTGCATCTTCTGCATTGAAAGGTGAATTCTTGACTGCTGAGCCAGCAGGGAAACCATATTGCATTTGCCTCCCTCTGGTCCCAGATAGGTCATCCTTTTTGAAGTCTATGACCCCAAAACATCATGGGTTGTTGGAACTGGAAGATGCTGTTTGGAGGCTAATGAGTCCAGTTGACCAGATCAGTATTATGTAGAAGAAAGACTGATGTATTAAGGCCAAGGAGATCTGGGGATACTCATCTTGGCCCATCTGGTATCCACCTGACTGGCCAAGACATTCAGCTTTTTTGAGAGTCAATTTCCACAACAGAGAGATATGTATTGATAATACCTGCTTGGTCTACATTTAGGATTATTATGAGGATTAAATGAGATAGAGTATACAAAAGGTATTAGTAAAGTCAAAAGGTAATGAAAACATAAGGGATTGTTATCTCTGCTCTAAAGAAACTCATCATCTAATGGGGTAATATATAGCTTCTGGGGTGTTGGTTACATGACTATGTTCACTTTGTGAAAATCCATTAAGCTGTACAATGATAACTTGTGTACCTTTCTGTATGTATGTTAGGTTCAGTAGAGTTTACTGAAAAGTAAACTGGATTCATTTGAACTTCGTAATATGCAGTCATAGATTTCAATGTAGCATTGCATTTTATTGGATGTTCCAATACAATTTATTTGCCTCTTCTCCTGGTGATGGACGTTTGGGTTGTTTCTGGTATGGGGCGTTCGTGAACAATGCTTGTTTATGTCTCCTAGGACACACGAGCACAAGTTTCTCAGGGAGTGGAACAGCTGAATCATTGTCTGTGGGGATCTTCAAGTTTACTAGATCATGCTAAACTGGTGTTTGAAGTTAAGCTCCAGTTCTCCTCCCCACCAGAACTGTAGGAAATTACTCTCATTGGCTTGATGATGGTGGTAGTGGTTTAGTTGCTAAGTTGTGTCCCACTCTTGCAACACTATGGACTGTAGCCCGCCAGACTCCTCTGTCCGTGGGATTTTCCAGGCAAGAATTCTGGAGTGGGTTTGCTTGTTAGTCATTAGAATTTTTGCCAATCTGACCAGTGTTCTGTGATATCTAATTGTGATGTTACTTTACATTTTCCTCACATTGAACCTATGTGTACTGGACTTTTGGATTTCTTCATTTGAGAACTCCTTCCTCAAGGCTTTTCTCACTTCCCTACTGGGTTTATGTTTTCTTATTGATTTGGATTGAGGATTATTTAAGAATTCTGGGACTCTGAGTGGACAGATACTCAGATGCATTCTAATATGTTCCCATGGGAAGAAGTTACAGCTTTGACATCTCTGAGGTCACCAGCTGTGCTTCTTCTCTCAATGTGTCACAGGGGAGGATGGATTTTTCATTATGTTTTTATTACTGATTCCTATCTTAATGGCATTATAGCTAATCCTTTTGAAATTGACTTATAGCCTTACTATATAGGCAGTTTTTCTAAGTATTCCAGGTGTGATGTGAAGGATGTATCTTTTGCAGATGGTTGTTGTGGGTCTACACATGTGCAGTATGTCAAGTGTGTTACATGAACTATTCAAATCTGTATCCCTTGTTGATTTTTTGGTCTGCTTGTCCTATTAATTACTGAGATGAATATATTAAAATATTCCATTGAAATAAAAGATTTGTCTGTTTATCCTTGTAGTTCTGTTCACTTTTGCTTTACATAAGACTGTTTCAATCTATTTCACTTTCTATAGTACAAGTCCATGTCCCTAGTCCAGCTCATTGTCAACAGGAAAACAGAGCCCCTATATCTGCCTTGTAGTGTGGCACAACCCCTGCATCATGAATCTTTTCCTTTCATCTTCCTTTATATTCCTGCCTCACTCACTTTACAGAAGAAAGGGACTTTATACACCCTTTTCCCTTCTTACTATGGTTCTTTGCCTCCAGAGCACCAAAGGGTACTCTGAAGTATTAGTTATTAATATTAATCAAGAACCCTTAAATGGAAGTCAAGGCTTTGTGTTTTCCATTAGTTAGACATATATGTGTTAGGGACACAGCATGGCATTAGATTACGATGGGATTTTGATATATAACTTAAGTGTTTGAAAGGCTGCATGACATTATGTAGTAAAATTTCTCCCATTTCCACCCACTGATACATATATAAATATATTTTCTAATGATTTACATATATAGAGATGGAAAGAAGAACAGAAGTTGTGTTGATCCTAGTCTCAATCTAATCAGTTCAATTCAGTCTCTCAGTCATGTCCAACTCTTTGTGACCCTGTGGACTGCAGCATGCCAGGCTTCCCTGTCCATCACCACCTCCCAAAGCTTGCTCAAATTCATATCCATCGAGTCAGTGATGCCATCCAGCCACCTCATCCTCTGTCGTCCCCTTCTCCTCCTGCCTTCAATCTTTCCCAGCATCAGGGTCTTTTCCATTGAAAAGACCACCTGTTCTTTGCATCAGGTGGCCAAAGGATTGGAGTTTCAGCTTCAGCATCAGTCCTTCCAATGAATATTCAGGACTGATTTCCTTTAGGATGGACTGGTTGGATCTCCTTGCCATCCCAGGGACTCGCAAGAGTCTTCTCCAACACCACAATTCAAAAGCATCAATTCTTTGGCACTCAGCTTTCATTATAGTCCAACTCTCACATCCATACATAAATACTGGAAAAATCACAGCTTTGATCAGATGGACCTTTGTTGGCAAAGTAATGTCTGTGCTTTTTAATATGCTGTCTAGGTTGTTCATAGCTTTTCTTTCAAGAAGCGAATGTCTTTTAATTTCATGACTGCAGTCAACCACCTGCAGTGATTTTGGAGCCCAAGAAAAGAAAGTCTGTCACCGTTTCCATTGTTTCCCCATCTATTTGCCATGATCTTAGTTTTCTGAATGTTGAGTTTTAAGCCAACTCTTTCACACTCCTCTTTCACTTTCATCAAGATGCTCTTTAGTTCTTCTTCACTTTCTGCCATAAGGGTGGTGTCATCTGGACATCTGAATTTATTGGTATTTCTCTCTGCAATCTTGATTCCAGCTTGTGATTCATCCAGCCTGGCATTTTGCATGATGTATTCTGCATCTAAGTTAAATAAGCAGGCAGCCTTGACGTACTCCTGTCCCTATTTGGAACCAGCCTGCTATTCCATGTCCAGTTCTAACTGTTGCTTCTTGACCTGCATACAGTTTTTGAAGAAGGCAGGTCAGGTGGTCTAGTATTCCCATCTCTTGAAGAATTTTCCACAGTTTGTTGTGATCTACACAGTCAAAAGTTTTGGAGTAATCAGTAAAGCAGAAGTAGATGTTTTTCTGGAATTCTCTTGCTTTTTCTGTGATCCAACAGATGTTGGCAATTTGATCTCTGGTTCCTCTGCCTTTTCTAAATCCAGCTTGAACATCTGGAAGTTCACAGTTCACGTACGGTTGAAGCTTGGATTGGAGAATTTTGAGCGTTACTTTACTAGCATGTGAGATGAGTGCAATTGTGTGTAGGATGAACATTCCTTGGCATTGCCCTTCTTTGGGATTGGAATGAAAACTGCCCTTTTCCAGTCCTGTGGCCACTGCTGAATTTTCCAAATTTGCTGGCATAATAAGTGCAGCACTTTCACAGCATCATCTTTTAGAATTTGAAATAGCTTAACTGGAATTCCATCACCTCTGCTAGCTTTGTTCATAGTGATGCTTCCTAAGGCTTGACTTTGCATTCCAGGATGTCTGACTCTAGGTGAGTGATCACACCATCATCATTATCTGGGTCATTAAGATCTTTTTTGTATAGCTCTTCTGTGTATTCTTGCCACTTCTTAATATCTTCTGCTTTTGTTAGGTCCATACCATTTCTGTCCTTTATTGTGCCCATATTTGCATAAAACGTTCCCTTGGTATCTCTAATTTTCTTAAAGATATCTCTAGTCTTTCCCATTCTATTGTTTTCCTCTATTTCTTTGCATTGATTACTGAGGAAGTCTTTCTTATCTCTCCTTGCTATTCTTTGGAACTCTACATTCAAATGGGCATATCTTTCCTTTTCTCCTTTGCCTCTCACTTCTTTTCTCAGCTATTTGTAAGGCCTCCTCAGACAACTGTTTGCCTTTTTGCATTTCTTTTTCTTGGTGATGGTCTTGATCACTGACTCCTATACAGTGTCATGAACTTCCATCCATAGTTCTTCAGGCACTCTATCAGATCTAATCCCTTGAATCTCTTTGTCACTTCCACTGTATAATCATAAGGGATATGATTTAGGTCATACCTGAATGGTCTAGTGGTTTGCCCCACTTTCCTCAATTTAAGTCTGAATTTGGCAATAAGGAGTTCATGATCTGAGCCACAGTCAGCTCCTGGTCTTGTTTTTGCTGACTGTATAGAGCTTCTCCATCTTTGGCTACAAAGATATAGTTAGTCTGATTTCAGTGTTGACCATCTGGTGATCTCCATGTGTAGGGTCTTCTCTTGTGTTGTTGGAAGAGGGTATTTGCTATGACCAGTGCATTCTCTTGGCAAAACTCTGTTAGCCTTTGCCCTGCTTCATTCTGTACTCCAAGGCCAAATTTGCCTGTTACTCCAGGTATGTCTTGACTTCCTACTTTTGCATTCCAGTCCCCTATGATGAACAGGACATCTTTTTTGGGTATTAGTTCTAGAAGGTCTTGTAGATCTTCATAGAGCTATTCAACTTCAGCTTCTTTGGCATTACTGGTTGGCGCATACCCCAGCCATTTGGGGCATAGACTTGGATTACTGTGATATGGAATGGTTTGCCTTGGAAATGAACAGAGATCACTTTGTCATTTTTGAGATTGCACTCAAGTATTGCATTTTGGACTCTTTTGTTGACTATGACGGCTGCTCCATTTCTTCTAAGGGATTCTTTCCCACAGTTTGAGATTGAGTTCTAGATTGAATTATCATTGTCATTAATGTTAGCATGTGCTGTGCTGTGCTTAGTTACTCAGTCATGTCTGACTCTTTGCAACCCCATGGCCTGTAGCCTGCCAGGCTCTTACTAATATTAGGGGCTTCCCAGGTGGCTCAGCTGGTAAAGAATCTGCCTGCAATGTGAGAGACCCCAGTTTGATTCCTGGGTTGGGAATTTCCCCTAGAGAAAAGATAGGCTACCCACTCCAGTATTCTTGGGTTCTCTGGTGGCTCAGATGATAAAGAATCTGCCTGCAATGTGAGAATCCTGGGTTGGATCCCTAGGTTGGGAAGATCCCTGGAGGAGGGCTTAGGAAACCCACTCGAATATTCTTGCCTAGAGAATCCCCATGGACAAAGGAGCCTGGCAGGCTACAGTCCATGGGGTTGCAAAGAGTCAGACACGACTGAGCTACTAAGCACAGCACAGCATATACGAATATTAATGGCAATGATAACTCAATCTAGAATTATTTTTTAACATTTAGAGCTCCATGGTCATTGGAAACTAAAAAATTTAAATCAATTTTCCCATGTCTTAGTTGCAGATAAGGGTGATAAGATAATCAGTTTTTAAAACTTTGCGATATGAAGCTATTTTTATGCAAAATTCTGAGTTCAAGAAAAAAAATTATGTGGAATTTTTGACTGTTAAAGATGAGTTCATTCATGTTTTAAATGGACAACAATGGGAATCAAATTGCACGGTATTTATTTTCCATTGTGTGTATTTAAAAGAATGTGAAAGTTTTTTGTTAAAATGTCAATTTCTGTGATATGCAAGAAATAACAAAAGTTTTTGAGATCAACTTTTTTAAAGTGTACAGTTCTTTTAGGGGTTTGCAAGCAGAACAGCATGGAAGATCCTGACCTCATGCTGGCCTAGTCCATCTCCTGCCCCTGGGCATTCAAACCATGCCGGACATTTGAAAAACTATGGATTTCCTGGGAAGAAGTTTCCTGCCTTGGTGAAAGTGTTTCAGTAGCTCAGCACGTTCACCATGTGGAAATTCTGGTACTTCCCTTTTTATCTACTAGAAGGCACATGTGAGAAAGGGCTTTATTGTCCAATCAGGAAAGGAGCGTTACCATGTAGCCCTGAGTGCTCAGAGTACTCCAAAGGTGCTGGAATGGTGGACCTCACTCCCTTTTTGAGCTCACATCTGATCACCCACCTTATTCCAGCTGGAAAGAATAAGGGAGGAAGGGAAAATGAACAGATAATTTATGAAGTGCCTATCATGTTTGGGTACCTTACTAGCTACTTTCCTGTACGTTGTCTGATTTCTATAATAATCCATCCTACAGATGAAGAAATGAAACCTCAGGAAGATGACAGGTGTGCCAAGTTTATACAGCCTGTCAGTGGCATGGCTGGGATTTGATCCCAGGTCTCTCTGACTTGGTTATATCCATGGCCTCAGAATCAGAAAATGCATGCTTAAGTTTCCTCATCTGTAAAATAGGCTGCTGCTGCTGCTGCTGCTAAGTCGCTTCAGTCCTGTCCGACTCTGTGCGACCCCATAGACGGCAGCCCACCAGGCTCCCCCATCCCTGGGATTCTCCAGGCAAGAACACCGGAGTGGGTTGCCATTTCCTTCTCCAATGCATGAAAGTGAAAAGTGAAAGTGAAGTCGCTCAGTTGTGTCCGACTCTGTGTGACCCCATGGACTGCAGCCTACCAGGCTCCTCCGCCCATGGGATTTTCTCCGGTAAAATGGGCTAGTAATAGTTATTTTTCAGGTTGGTATTCACAGTCTAGGGAGTTAATGTGTGGGCATACTCAAATCTTTCACATAGGCCTGGCCCACGGAAGGCGCTGAAGATATGATAGAAGAATAATCAGGCACAAAGTTGGGCATTCTGGCATAATGCTTTTGCCAGCAACATGATGGCTGGTACTGGGGACATAAACCTTTGGGCATATAGCTACGTCTTGAAGGTGACAACTGAGTAGTGCTTGCCTTAAACTTTGAGACCAAGCAGTTAAGACTGAAGGATGGGCTTGATTTTGAGGTAGGCAAAAGGAAAGATGGCTATTGCCTCCCAGGCCTATCCATTCCACAGGCTTCTAACCAAGAATTTCCCACCATCCACTGTGTTAAGATGAAACAAGGCAGTCCACAGAGCTCATTCTGCTGTCTGTTGGAGAAGAATAAAAAACCTCATTTTGCCTCATCCAGGCAAGGCAGTAGCCACAGGGGAACACCCTGCCTCCGAGACTCCCTTCCCCCTTTTCCACATGACAGAGCAGTTTCAAGCCTAAGACCCATCCTCAGCCTAGCTCAGTAAACTTTATCAGAAAATGGCAAACAGAAAAACTCTAGGTATCCTGGACTGAGGCAAATCTGAGTGAGAGCCATTCTTTATTATTTTTTATGTTTGAATCACTATTCATATAACCATCATGATCTTTGATGGATCTGCATTTAAAGCGCTAATGTGTGTGTCTAAACTTTGCACGGAAGAGATGAATTTCTTAATCTGGGAGAATCTAGCCCGATGTTCTTGGAGCCATTGGTGTTGTGTGGGTGCCCCCTGGTGGCCAGTGATCTTCCCTGTTGGAGAGGTTGTTGCACTGGTCATCAGTTTTCCTAGCCCTGGCTACCTGTTCAGGATCGCCCTGAGATTCTCACAGGACTTCCAGTTGCGAGTTCTGCACATAAGCATTACTCTATCCTGACAACATGTAAAAAGCTGAACAGATTGAACAACCAACAATGCTTTTGGGATCCCTAAGAGAGGGAGGACACAGTAAACCACTGCTCCCAAGATTACAGAGGCCAACAGGCAAATACAGAGAAGAATAGCTTGACAGAGCAGAGATTTGTTCACCAGCTGAAACAGCTACAGGAACCAGTGCTGCTCAGGAGAACCTGCACTGTAACTGATGAGTGGAGGACCCAGTCTTAGTGCAGCTGCCACAATATTTTGAGATGTGCCTTCAGGAGCTCGATCAGGTTCCCACAGTAAATAGCACAGAAAAATCCCCTCAGGCTTCCAGGAGGGGACAGGAAAAGGAACCATTCTGAAATATACCAGAGCACTCTGTGCTTCTTAACACCTGTCCTCAGGAGAAACTACTTAAGCAGAGCATAGCTGAGCCTGCTCAGTTATGGGAGAACCCAACTCCAGCCCAGTCTAGGCAGCCTGTTCCACCTAAGAGGGTGGGGAACAGGAATGAGAAACACTTGTGAAGTTCACAGTCCAGCGGCAGAGGCTCACTAAGACACTGAGACATAATCACAGGACTATAGCAATGTTCTCATATGCCCACAACTTCCCCTCATATCACTGAAGGCCCAGCAGTTCCGTCTACCTGGTACATCATCTCCAGCTATCAAGAAAAAGCTTACAAACCACCCCCAAAGGCAAAAATCTGAAGAGACTTGACCAGGCATCAGAGTCAGACATGGCAGGAATGTTGGCATTATCAGTTCAGGAATTTAAAATAATTATGATTAATATGTTAGAAGCTCTGATGGAGAAAGTAATCAGCATGCAAAAACAGAGGGACAATGTAAGCAGGGAGATGGAAATCCTAAGAAAGAACCAAAAAGAAATGCTAGAGAAAGAAAACACTTTTACAGGGATGAAGAATGTCTCTGATGGGCTCATTAGTAGACTGGACACAGCTGAGGAAAGAATCTCTGAGTGTGAGGATCTCTCAATAGAATCCTCTGAGATGAAAAGCAAAGAAAACAGAGACTAAGAAACAGAGCAGAATATTCAAAGGCTGTGGGGCGACTCTGAAAGGTGTAACACACTTAATGGAAATACCAGCAGGAGAGGAAAGGGAGCAAAGAACAGAAGAAATACTTGAAACCATGACAGGGAATTTCCCCCAATTAATGCCAGACATCAAACCACAGAGGATACATGCCAAAAAACACCCTACAGGGCCTCTCCTGGTGGTCCAGTGGTTAAGAATCCACCTTACAGTGAAGGATTGCAGGTTTCATCCCTGGTTGGGGAGCCGAGGTCCCACATGCCGCAGGGCAGCTAAGCCCACGCACCACATCTAGAGAGAAGCCAGCACGCCACAACGGAAGATCGTGAGTGCCGCGACTGAGTCGAAGCAGCAAAATAAATATATAAAGAAGTAAATAGTAAACAAAACACCCTACACCTGGGCACATGATTTTCTCATTACAAAAATCAAAGATAAAAAATCCCCAAAGGAATTGGGGGAGCGATCTTATCTATAGAGGATGAAAGATAAGCATTACACCTACTATCTCTTCAGAACCCAGGAAAGCAAGACGAGAGTGGAGCGAAATGTTTCAAGTGTTGAGTGAAAACTCCCACCAACCTAGAATTCTGTACTGTGTGAAATTATTCTTCAAAAGTGAAGGATAGGGACTTCCCTGGTGGTCCAGTGGCTAAGACTCCGAGATCCTAATGCTGAGGACCAGGGTTCGGTTCCTGGTCAGGGAACTAGATCCCACATGCTTCAACTAAGACCTGGCTCAGCCAAATAAAGAAAAAAATATATATATATTTTAAGTGAAGGATATATAAAGGCTTTCTTGGACCAACACAACTGAGGGGATTTGCTGCCAGTGGATTTTCCTTCAAAAAATGTTTAAAAAGTTCTTTAGAGAGAATAAAAATAATATAGGACAGAAAACATGATCGACATTAAGAAAGGAAGAACATCAAAGAAAGATTAAATAATGGTAGAACAAAAACTATAATTTTTCTTATTTTTTAAAATTTATTACTTATCATTAAATAATATTATTATAATTTTCTTATTCTTAATTGTTTAATAGTTTGTTCAAAATAATAATGGCAAAATATATTTGATTATGATTTTATATATATTTACATTTATATATGCTTATATGTAAGTGAAATGGTTTATGGAAAATCTCTGTACCTTCCTCTTAATTTCCCTGAAAACCTAAAACTATTCTGAAAAAATAGAGTTTTTTTTAAAGTCTATGGTCTTTTTTTAAAGTCTTTGGGGGGTCATTACCAAATGGCTCAATGGTAAAGAATCTGCCTACAGTGCAGGAGATGTGGGTTCAATCCCTGGGTCGAGAAGATCCCCTGGACAGGGAGATGGCAACCCATTCCAGTATACTTGCCTGGAGAATCCCATGGACAGAGGAGCCTGGCAGGCTATAGTCCATGGGATCACAAAAGGGTCAGACATGACTTAGTGGCTAAAGAACAACTTGGTAGGGAGGGATGTTAGTCTTGTTTAAAAAAAAACAACTTCACAGATGATTCTAATGTGCAGCCAGGGCTGAGAACCACTGTGTGAGGATTTCATTTTTAATTACTGATGGGTAGTTTTCTTTGATTTATTTCAAAAAATATTGTTATTGAGCTCTCACCAGGTGCTAAGCACTGTGATAAGAGATGATGAGCCAAAAAAAGACCAGTCCCCTGTCCTCACGTAGATTACAGATCTTAAGAACAGGGCATCTTGAATTCATCTAAGGGTTAGCAAAGGTTTACCTGAGGAACTGATTTTTGAAGTGAGTTCTGAAAGGTGAGTTGGAATTAACCAGGTAATGGTGATGAACTGCACTACTTAGGTAATTGCCTCAGGTGTCCTTGCCCTTTTGGGCAAATGGCCCATGAAGTTGGAGGAGGCAGGCTTTTCTTGATCTGACTCTGATCTCTCCCTAAGTGGACAATCATGTCCCTGGATAGTTGAAGACAATTATATATATATTTCATTGAGTTAACGTAAGAAAACAATAATGTAGGAAAGCGTTGTCTCTAGGGACAGCTACAAATATGTGGACGAGGAAGGTACAGGAAGGAGACGAGACGGAGCACTGAAAATGAAGAAATGCAACCTAAAACAAAAAGATGCCGTATTTCATGAGACCAATTGAAAATGAAGAAATGCAACCTAAAACAAAAAGATGCCGTATTTCATGAAACCGATTGGCAAAGGCAGATAAACGCACAGTGCTAGTGAAAACGGAAAATCTCTCTAACACAGAAAACTCACTGTCAGAAAATTAGCCTGCAGAATTATGGGCATCGCTATTTGAAGAGTCTAGCAGAGAAAGAGAGCATGGCTGGGCTTAAATAATAAGATGGTAGCCTGGTCTGGGAGAGAGTTTTCTTTTTGAGAGAAGAAAAGTACTTATTGTGTGGGAGGTTGTCTCAGTGGCTGAATTACCATTGATCACTCCATGTGGGATTATGTAAAAGCAGATCCATGTGCAGAAACATTTCTATATAATAATCTCTCCTATCCTTTTAGTTTCAGTTCAATTCAACACACTTATTGAGTACCTGCTGATACAAGGCTTTGGCAGGGATAAAGAAATGTATTATAATGAGAAGGAGTAACACCTGGCTTCCTGTGCCCCAGAAACATGGTTTAGAAAGGAAGGCTGACATGTGACAGATCCAAATACAGTGATTACAATAAAATAATCAGGGCTTCCCCACTGGCTCAGCAGTTAATAATTGCCTGCGATGCAAGAGACACAGGTTTGATCCCTGAATCGGGAAGATCCTCTAGTGGGGAAGTGTCCACCCACTCCAGTAGTCTCACCTGAAAAGTCCCATGGACACAGGAGCCTGGCGGGCTACAGTCCAAAGGGTTGCAAAGAGCTGGACACGACGGAGCACAGAGCACTTGGTATATTATAGATATGAGAAAGTGAAAAGTCAAAGTTTAGTCGCTCAGTCGTGTCCGACTCTTTGCTACCCCATGGACTGTAGCCTACCAGGCTCCTCAGTTCATGGGATTTTCCAGGCAAGAGTACAAGGAGTGTGTTGCCATTTCCTTCTCCAGGGGATCTTCCCAACCCAGGGATTGAACCCATTTATCCCACATTGTGGGCAGACGCTTTACTGTCTGAGCCACCAGGGAGTCCTAGGTATGAGAATGTGTGTTTACATGTGTTACATGAAAAGCACAATAAATTGTAATTGAAGAAATGTGAGTGAGGATGATTCCCAGAAGACATGACATTTGAACAGATTTTGAAGAATTAATTGGATTTTGATAGATTTGGCATAGGAGTAGTGGAGCGGGGAAGGAGCTTCTGCTTTAAGAACTGCATGAGGCCTTTTTTACTTGATAAGTGTTTGCTGAGCTCATACTGAACATGGTATAGATACTGTGTGGGATATAGAAGTAGGAGGACCTTCTACCATGAAAGGAGCCAAAACACATCACAAGGAGAAAAAAGGTTAAATTACAGTGCATAATTACAGTGACAATTGTATTGTCAGTAGGACCAAGGAATGAGCCATTGCCCTAAATATTTGCAGCATAGTGGAAAACAGCCTGCTGAGGGCAAAGGGCAAGATGAGAGGTACATTTTTACCATTACCTTTTCTCAGGTTTTGGGTTAAAATGTATCATTATTTCTTAATGTCTATGAATTATATCTGAAAACGTTTTTGGCAAAAAATTCAAGCATAAAAAGTAAAAACAAAACAAAAAAACCCAGAGCCTCCCTTTATCATTTCCAACTGCCTCCAAGCCCACATCTCTCTGCAGATATAACTACCATTGAGTTTGATGTGGATCCTCCCGTCTATGCATTTACATACAATTATGTGTATATAAAAATATATATAGTTTTTTTGTCTCTGTATTTTATAAGTAAGTAAGTAAGTAAGTAAAGTCACTCAGTCGTGTCCGACTCTTTGTGACCCCATGGACTGCAACCTACCAGGCTCCTCAGTTCATGGGATTCTCCAGGCAAGAATACTGGAGTGGGTTGCCATTTCCTTCTCCAGGGGATCTTCCTGACCCAGGGATCGAACCCAGGTCTCCCACATTGGAGGCAGATGCTTTAACCTCTGAGCCACCAGGGAAGCCCCTGTATTTTATAGGAATGGTAATATTCTGAACATTTTAATAAACTGTTTTTTTACTCCAGTATATTTAGGGAACTCTACGTGTTGTTCCATTTATATATACCTTGTTTTTTAAAACTGGTACTCCGTGGTATGCATCTGACTTAGTTACTTAAGTATTTCCATCTGATCAACCATAACGTAGGCAACCCATTCAGGTTCTCCTCGATGTATACAACAACAACTAATTCTAGTCTGGATTTAGTAAATGGAGCCTTGTCTTATGCCACCATTCTAGAGAGTCATTGTTGATCCCAAGATCTGAATCAATTCACAGATCCGAGAAGGAGGGGAAGCTAGGGACCCCTGAATAAGAACCCAGTGATGGCGCTAAGAGAGTGAACTGAGAATCTTACTTCAAGCCATCCCCAAAGAGACTAGTGGCCATTGGCTAAGTAACAGAGTACTGAGGAAAGGGAAATACCACGAACTTATCTGACATCATTGTCCACCAGTGAGGGTGGGGACTCCTAGTAGGCAAGGGAATAAATGATGCTTTGATTTGATCCCATCTCATGGTAGGCTGACTTTAAAGATATTTCTAAGTGTTTGGGGAAGGGAGAGCTAGATAGAGCTCTTTGCCTCACTAAAAATTAAGGAAATGAAGATTAAAACAAGATCCCCAAGCTGATTGTTAATTCAATACATTGTTTATGGGATGGAAATTGGTATTTTCCCTTTGACCCAGCATCCCCACTTTAGGAATTATCCCTTAGAATTACCTTCACTGATGCATAGAAGAACCTGAAAGAAGCTGGTAAACATCTATTTTACTTATACCTTGGAATTAAATAACCTCTGAGGTAAGATGTTTTGAACCTATTTGGTAATTATTTCCTAAATTCCTGAGTGTACAGTTGAAATTGATATACTTAGAAATTAGCAGAATCTTCACACTGGATCCCTGAACCATGGAGTGAGAACTATTACAGTTGGAAAACCCAGACTGTCCCCCCCTTTTTTTTTTTACCAAGCCGAAGAGTAATATGGTATCCCTGGGAAAACTGTAGCAATTAGTGCCACTGTCTAAAATTTGAAAGATGCAGAAGTGATGATTTCTATCCCAGCTGGCAATTTACCTGACAGTGTGGCTGATGCACAGTTGAGAAGAATTTGGAGAATGTAATGACAGTGACTTCAACTGCATCCGCTGTTGTAGCTGCTGTCTCTTTCATGGCCCCTGATATGTATTATCAATTTGGCAAGTGCTTCTTTCTCCATCTCAAGAAACAGTGATACCAGAAGCAGCTTGCTTTTACATGGCAGGGACTACAGAATACTTTCAATACCTTGCCTTAGACTTGTAGCAGCTCCATGGTTTTGTGATTCAGTTTTGTATTTAGAGAGCTTCCCTTGTGGCTCAGCTGGTAAAGAATCCGCCTGCAATGCGGGAGACCTGGGTTTGATCCCTGGGTTGGGAAGATCCCCTGAGGAAGGGAAAGGCCACCCACTCCAGTATTCTGGCCTGGAGAATTCAGTGGACTGTATAATCCATGGGGTCTTAAAGAGTTGTGTTTAGAAACCTTGATCATCTCACCAATCCACAGGATATAGTCCTGGTCCTCTACATAGATGTCATCATCCTAAGAGGGCCTGGTGAGTGGGAAGGAATAGGTCTGCTGGTTGCCTTGGAAGACACGGGCATACCAAACATGGCAGATAAATACCAAGAAAAATCAGGAAACTACCACATCAGTAAAGTTTCAGGGAGTCCAGTAGTCTGAGTCATGATGGATACTTGCTCCAGAATGAAAGACTAGTCTCTTCATCTTGTACCCTTCTACACTCTTGACAGAGATACCATACTTCTAAAAACAAACCAACAACCAACCACAAAAAAAAAACACTTTGTATTGTGGTAAAGCCAACTGGGGCTTCCCAGGTGGCTCATCAGTAAAGAATCCACCTGCAATGCAGGAGATGCAGGACACATGGGTTCAATCCCTGGGTTGTGAAGATTCCCCAGAGGAAGAAATGGAAACCCACTCCAGTATTCTTGCCTGGAAAATTCCATGGACAGAAGAGCCTAGCAGGCTACAGTCCATGGGGTGGCAAAGAATGGGACTTGACTGAGCAACTGAACACTCACATGTAGCTAATTAAACAATGTTGTGATAGTTTCAGGTGGACAGCGAAGGGAACTCAGCCATGCATATACACATATCCTTTCCCCTCAAAGTCCCTTCCCATCCCGGCTGCCACATAACACTGGACAGAGTTCCCTGTGCTATACAAGACTGACCTTGTTGGTTATCCATTTAAAAAATAGCAATGAGGAATACTTAGGGAGTTTGAGATGGCCATGTACACGCTGAGATACTATACTTTATAGGACGTTTTTGGATAAGCAAAAGCTTGCCAACTTTGAGAGAGGCCTAGAGAGACGGAACACTTCTCAAGCTAACCAGGCTGCAAGGAAAGTAATCTGCCACCTAGCCTTTCTGGCCCAGAATATTCAATGATGCTCCAAATGTCTGTGGAAAACTGGGCTATGAGGTGCTGAGGACGAGCAGTATAAAGGCTACTGTTTACATAGCCTAATATTTCCATAACTGTAACTTTTCTGTGCTGTTACCACATGTTTTTTTATTGTTATTCTTCATATTTTAAGAAAATTTTAATTATGTAAAATATAGATTACATGAAATTTACCATATTAATCATTTTAAGTGTACGGTTTAGAGATATTATTTACATTCACCTCATTATGCAGCCATCCAGCCCCAAAACTTTTTTTTTCATTTTGCAAAACTAAAACTTTGTATCCTTAAATAATCACTTCCATTGCCTATTCCTCTAGCCCTTGGCAACCACCGTTCTATTTACTGTTTCTATGAATTTGCTCCAACATACCCAAAGGGACTTCTCTGGTGGTCTAGTGGTTAAGAATCTGCCTTGCAATGCAGGGAACATGGGTTCAACCCCTGCTTGGGAAACTAAGATCCCATACGCCACAGAGCAACTAAGCCCGCGTGCCGTAACTCTTGAGCCCACTCACCAAAACTTGAGTTTTTGCCTCACAACAAAAGATCCTGCATGATGCACCAAAGATTCTGAGTGCCACAACTAAGACCCTACACAGCAGAACAAACGAAGAAAAAAAGCAAACAAAATAAGGTATCCTAGAGATTTGAGTTTTGATCTCTTTATAGTATCTTCTGCTCTGTTGAAAGTGAAATTTTTCCTCATTGCTCTTAAAAAAAAAATTCAGTGACGATGCTCATGAGACTTTCTGCTCCTTCAACGTATGATGTTGGTAGGGGGAAGAGAAGGGCATGGAAGGTGTTGGGGAGGAAACTGAAATTATAACCTCAATTTTTCAAAATAGGTTTGAATCAGACAACCTAAAATTACTAACTAGATTTTAGCCATCTTGTGCCATAAAATGATTTGATTCTCCCTAAATTCCATCCTTTGTATCCCAGCCAGCCACAGGGTGAGTTTTGCTGACCCTCACAAATGCTCTAATTCAATATGGTATGTGGAATTTTTGTAGCCCAGTAGTCCTTAAAGTATTGTCTCATAATTGTAATCTCTTTGATGGTGAATGTACATCTTTAAGAACACTTTAAAAACTATGCCTAGGACCATGGAGCTTACAGTGTGATGTAGGAATAGTGTGCCTTCCCCAAAAGAGAAATCTATTAAAACCCTACCAGTTCCCTCTTGTAAGTGGAGGCAAACAGCTTATTTCATGTAGTAAAAAGATTGGAGAGGGTTACCTAGGAGCTGGAACTCCCAATAGAGAGAGTAAATGAGGATAAATGGAATAAATGCACAGAGTCCTTCCTTAGTCTGAGTGGTAGAATTTGGTGTTGGAAAATTCCTAGACTGATAATCAAATCAGAATCCAATGCATTATAGTTCTGTTTTTAGAAGCGTCCTGGCTTCACCCATCTTGGTGATGATTCTCCCATGTGTTCTAGAACATTGAAAGAAGACTTCTCTAGATGGCATTTCAATTGTACCAAATTTGAATTAACCACTTCATAAGATGAATTATTTAAAAGGCATATAACTACATGCTTGACATCAAAATTTATTTTTTCTGAATGAAATAATGTATTTGCAGCAACATGGACGGACCTAGAGATTATCATACTGAACAAAGTAAGTCACAAAGAGAAAGGCAAATACCTTATGATATCACTTATATGTGAAATCTAAAATGCAACACAAGTGAATCTATCTCTGAAACGGAAACAGACTCAGACATAGAGAACAGACTTGTGGTTGCCAAAGGGGGAGCGGGGAGGAGGAGGGAAGGGTTGGGAGTTTGGGATTAGCGGATGCAAACTGTCATGGATGCAAACTGTCACATATAGAATGGATGAATAACAAGGTCCTACTGCACAGCACAGAGAGCTACGCTATAATGAAAAAGAATGTCTATGTATAACTGAATCACTTTGCTGTACAGTAGAAATTAACACATTATAAATCAATTATACTTCAATAAAATGAAAAAAAAAACACAATTTTTTACAGTGCACATTAGAAAAAATACTCCCCTTGATATTTTACAAATAGAACTTATATTTGTAATTCCTTTCTAAGATGATTTTTATATGATTTTGATTATTTTTCATGTATCAAAAAGAAATAGAGTTACATCCCACATATAAAGGCTGTGCGGTTTATGCCATTTGGTATTATTAAGAATGGGACAACCGGTTGTACTGTGTCTCTTGAAAAGCTGCAGAATGCAGTGCACAGCTGCACATCGGCAGTGCTCTTGCCTGAAAAAGAAAAAATCTTGAACCTGAGTCTAATCAACCAGTGGATCCAACAACACTTTGCACAACATCACAAGGATATAATCAGCCTAAAGCTACTTTTATGTTAAAGAATATCACTGCCTTTCAGATAATTGGTATACACATTTGAACTAGTTTCGGAAAATTAAAAAACATGTTAATTCACCATAATCAACAAGAATTCATCTTACTGCACCTTGACTAGAATTGCTTATTGTAATTAATTTTTAATAACGTACACTATTTGAATTAAGCAAAATGGCATTTGTTATATTAATTTGTGTACAGTTGAGGCTAAATATATTTTTACCTATTAAATAGCTAATTAATTAATTTTTTCTTTTTTTTTGAACTATTTATATTTTTTGCAGATCTTTATTTGGTAAAGACATTTGTTATTCATCATATTTGTTGCAATCTTTTTCTAGCTTCTAGTTGGTCTTTTAATTTTGTTTATAGTCTCATATCTCATATAGATTTCAAACATTTTAATGTTAAATATGTTGCTACTTTCCTTTGAATTTCTAATATTGCTCTTTAGATATGCAACTCTTTTTTCTATTTATGGCTTGATGCTTATATATTTAACTCCTTGATCTATGTACACATTTTTTGCCATAAGGTATGGAATAGGTATGAAAAGAACTTATTTTCCCCCAAATAAAAAATCAGAGGCTTTAATACTATATTGAATAATTCCTATTTTCATGTAATTATTAGTAAGTGAAGTTATAATGTTGTTAAGACCCTGTGTTCCTTCTATATTATTGATCTAGAAAGATCAGTTTTGCCGAAACCCAAATGGCTTTTGTCTGAATATATTTTGCTCTATTTTGTTGTTTCTTTAAGGTGGAAATGGGGACTAGCTTTTTCCTCACTGATATTACTGAGTAACAAACAAGGAGATCAACTCATTGGCACTGTATCTTAGTGAATATTTTGCCTGTTTCACATTTTATAAGTTGATATCATTTAATTTTCACTGGTAGCAATCACATTTTGATTCTGTTTGCATGCACTAGTCTAAAGTTAGGAAAGTCAGTTTCTTAAATCTCTAAAGGTGAAGTCCTGACTGATTCTGGCTTTAAAATATCTTCCTAAAGGGAAGTTAAAAAAAAAATCAATTCACAGTGAGAATAAATAACAACCAGCATGTCTATTGAATTGAAGGACCATGTGAAATAAAAAGAAGGTGCATTTTGTCATGGGAGGAAGGGAGAGGAGGGCTGCCTGTCTGGGGACAGCGCCAGAGCAGAGCAGGCTGCCCAGACATTCCAGAGTCGCTGGGATCCAGGGAGAACCCAGCAGGGCTGCATTCTGGTATGCTGCTGGAAGACGTCTTCTAATATATTTAAAACCCCATGGTGAAAACGCTGTCTGCCTCAGATATACCACTGGGTTTAGATACACTAAACGATGCCAAAGACGGAGCACATGCCAAGTTTAGATGCACCTTCTACAGCCATTCCTGTGTGTCAGAGTCAAGCATAGGGACCGAGTAGAAAAACCATCCAGTGAAGATAGTGGAGTTGTGTTATCCATTGAATTATTAATACATTATTAAAATATTTCACTCTTCACACATCTGACATTTTGAGTACATTCCTTTACACATTAGTAAACAAACAAGTCAAATTGTTCAAGCTAAGTTATACAAACTTTTCAAAGGTAAGAGCAGAAAATGTTCATTGAGGGCACACACCCAGCTAGACCAGAATGTCTAAATAAAGATACACCTCAGTTTACCATGCTTCCATAATAAATATAAAGTATTTGTATTGACATTGTATTTTATGTTCTCTCCCCACAGTGGGTAAAAACACCCATAAATGTCTGTCTTTAGAAGCAGAGAGTATTAAAGATATCTGTATGACTCATCACTGAAGGGAAGCCTGGGAAGAAAATGGAAAGCTTTGGAACAACCTGTGCCTTCATTGGACGTGTAAAACATCTCTACCTGATGTTATCAACAGCATAATGGAACACTGTGACAGCGCCTAACGTCTGTTTATATATTGGGCCAAGGTGGAATTGGCCATGCAGATAAGTGATAAAATGCAATATCTTCGAGTGTATGCTATAGGTCTCTCCCCAACCGCAGCCATTCACTCCTGGGACCCTTTATGGGTCTCACTTTGCCCATGAACTGACAGGGATGAGGCACTAACCCCTGAATATTCTTACTTCTTGTCTAGCTCCCAGCAAACTCTCTATGCACTCAATGAAGAGCATTCCAGAGGGGCCCACAGTTTACAGAGCCGCTGTCTGGAAGGTCTCACAGACATTCATTTATATTTAGAAAAAAAAGGAAAAGAAAATATTTGGGAGAACCATGGCTACTCTTGTGTGCAAAATAAAATTCTGCACAAAAAGATGTTTTGCCTTTTAAACAATAGACTCTTTTGCCACTGAACTTCTAGACCCACATTTTTTAGACCTTGAATTACACTTGAAAAACGAGCAAGAACAGATGGTGAAAGATGTCTGCAAGGTTGTGGAAAGTACTGATGTCGGAGTCAGAAGAACAGAGTTTAAATTTCTGTTCATTTAGTTTCTAACTGTGTGATCTTGAGCAAGCCACTTGACCCATAAAAGACATAAACAAAATAGAAGAAAAAGTTAACATTAACAGATACACTAATGTATTTAACATCCCGTATCCTCTAAATAACCTACAAGATTGTTTTCTGTAATAATCAGTAATAATAATTTTCTTGATTTGTTCTTTAGCATTGTAACAACTATTTAAAAAGAATAATCAATATAAATCTTTAAGAAATTTCACACGTGAAGTAAAATTTGCACTTACCAATAAAAAATATATTTCTCAATGACACACTATTTCAATTTGCAATTTTAAACAAAAGTGAAAACTCCAAGTCAAACCAATCAATCCTAAAGGAAATCAATCCTGAACATTCATTGGAAGGACTGATGCTGAAGTCGAATCTCCAATAGTTTAGCCACCTGATGAGAAAAGCCAACTCTTTGGAAAAGACCCTGATGCCGGGTAAGATTGAGGGCAGGAGGAGATGGCGATGACAGAGGATGAGATGGTTAGATGGCATCACCGACTCAATGGACATGAGTTTGAACAAACTCCAGGAGATAGTGAGGGACAGGGAAGCCTGGAGTACTGCAGTCCATGGGGTCTCAAAGAGTCAGACATGACTGAGCCACTGAATAACAACAAAGAAAAAACTCCCAAGAGATCATGAAGAGCGATGAAATTGAAATACCTCAGACTCTGCTTCATCATTATAACTTGTGTCATCTTTGCTTATGTCAAATTTACCATCTAAATGCATCTAAATGCACCTAAAATCACATCACAAGCTCTGTGGGCACATACAACATCAAAGAGAACTTGAAGAATCATGAATGGTTTGAACTGAACCTCAAAACAAAAGTGCATAGGTGAGTGTTGGGGTCAGCTATAAAACTGAGAGTTCTTCAAATTAGTCTCCACGAAAAGTATGATGCTTACCAAAGTATGTGATAAACAAATGTGCTAATTCAGAGCTCACATGTATGTTCTTAAAGTTCAACGATAACTACTATTGTTTAGAGTGTAGGCCAATAACATTTTTTTGGGGGGGAGGGAAGAGTATTTTTTTTTTATTTTATTGAAGTACAGTTGACTTACAATGTTGTGTTCATTTCTGCTTACAGTAAAGTGACTCAGATAAATATCTGAGTCATATATATATATATATCTGAAGTATATATATATATATATATATACACACACACACAGTCTTCTTGGGTCAGCAAGATCCCTGGAGAAGAAATGGCAACCCACTCCAGTATTCTTGACTGGGAAATCCCATGGACAGAGGAGCCTGATGGGCTACCGTCCATGGGGTTGCAAGTCAGACATGACTGGGTGAGTAAACCACCATCACCACCACTGCTGCTGCTAAGCTGCTAAGTCGCTTCAGTCGTGTCCGACTCTGCGTGACCCCATAGATAGCAGCCCACCAGGCTCCCCAGTCCCTGGGATTCTCCAGGCAAGAACACTGGAGTGGGTTGCCATTTCCTTCTCCTCACCACCACTATATATATATAAATCAGATTCTTTTCCATTAGTTTATCACAGGATACTAAATATAGTTCCCTGTGCTACACTGTAGGAGCTTATTGTTTATCCATCCTAGATATTAATATAATAGTTTGAATCTGGTAATCCTAAACTCCCAGTGTTTCTCTCCCCCTGGAGAAGAGTATTTTATCATTGATATTTTTTAGAAATGTCAGAAGTAGTGATAACAAAAAGAAGATCAGCTTTTAGTCAGTTTCATTATTTTAAAATTCTCTTCAATATTTCCCTGTTGCCTGCTTCCTTTGCACTTGATAATCCACCCTCCCAAGTTACTTGCATTTTGTGACTTTAACGTGAGATAACCACTGACTCATTCCCGCCCTCGCTCACCACCCAGCCTATCTTGGCCCAGACCTCATATTCACAGAGAGTTTTACATTTAGATGTACCATCTATATGAGGCTACACTTGTGGCCACAGAGATAGACCAGCAAGAATGAAGGAAGATGTTCACCTTACAGTTTTTGACTTGTGTCATTACTGGACTGCTACATGTACATTCAGTTCAGTTCAGTTCAGTCGCTCAGTCGTGTCCGACTCTTTGCAACCCCATGAATTGCAGCACACCAGGCCTCCCTGTCCATTACCAACTCCCAGAGTTCACTCAGACTCACATCCATCGAGTCGGTGATGCCATCCATCCATCTCATTCTCTGTCATCCCCTTCTCCTCCTGCCCCCAATCCCTCCCAGCATCAGAGTCTTTTCCAATGAGTCAACTCTTCGCATGAGGTGGCCAAAGTACTGGAGTTTCAGCTTTAGCATCATTCCTTCCAAAGAACACCCAGGACTGATCTCCTATAGAATGGATTGGTTGGATCTCCTTGCAGTCCAAGGGACTCTCAAGAGTCTTCTCCAACACCACAGTTCAAAAGCATCAATTCTTCGGCGCTCAGCTTTCTTCACAGTCCAACTATCACATCCATACATGACCACTGGAAAAACCATAACCTTGACTAGATGGACCTTTGTTGGCAAAGTAATGTCTCTGCTTTTGAATATGCTGTCTAGGTTGGTCATAGCTTTTCTTCCAAGGAGTAAGCGTCTTTTAATTCCATGACTGCAATCACCATCTGCAGTGATTTTGGAGCCCCCCAAAATAAAGTCTGACACTGTTTCCACTGTTTCTCCATCGATTTACCATGAAGTGATGGGACCAGATGCCATGATCTTTGTTTTTTGAATGTTGAGCTTTAACCCAACTTTTTCACTCTCCTCTTTCACTTCATTGAGAGGCTTTTTAGTTCCTCTTCACTTTCTCCCATAAGGGTGGTGTCATCTGCATATCTGAGGTTATTGATATTTCTCCTGGCAATCTTGATTCCAGCTTGTGCTTCTTCCAGCCCAGTGTTTCTCATGATGTACTCTGCATATAAGTTAAATAAGCAGGGTGGCAATACAGCCTTGACGTACTCCTTTTCCTACTTGGAACCAGTCTGTTGTTCCATGTCCAGTTCTAACTGTTGCTTCCTGACCTGCAAATAGGTTTCTCAAGAGGCAGGTCAGGTGGTCTGGTATTCCCGTCTCTTTCAGAATTTTCCAGTTTATTGTGATGCACACTGTCAAAGGCTTTGGCATAGTCAATAAAGCAGAAATAGATGTTTTTCTGGAACTCTCTTGCTTTTTCCATGATCCAGCGGATGTTGGCCATTTGATCTCTGGTTCCTCTGCCTTTTGTAAAACCAGCTTGAACATCTGGAATTTCATGGTTCATGTATTACTGAAGCCTGGCTTGGAGAATTTTGAGCATTACTTTACTAGCGTGTGAGATGAGTGCAATTGTGCATTAGTTTGAGTATTCTTGGTGGCTCAGACGGTAAAGCGTCTGCCTACAATGCAGGAGACCTGGGTTCAATCCCTGAGTTGGGAAGATCTCCTGGAGAAGGCAATGGCAACCCACTCCAAAACTCTTGCCTGGAAAATCCCATGGATGGAGGAGCCTGGTAGGCTATAGTCCATGGGTCACAAAGAGTCAGACAGGACTGAGCAACTTCACCTTGAGCATTCTTTGGCATTGCCTTTCTTTGGGACTGGAATTAAAACTGACCTTTTCCAGTTCTGTGGCATTACATTTACATGTACATTAATTTTGTTTGAAAATCTGAAAATTTCTTGTGATTAGCACAAGCATAATGGATTGTACATTTGAGGTATTTAAAATAGGTGTACTACCCAAAGCAGAAACTAACACCACATTGTAAATCAACTATACTCCAATAAAACTTTTGAAAAAAATTATAAGTAAATATTAAAATATACCACAATTTTTAATAACAGTTTTGTCATTTCTACAAAATGACAAAGTAACAGGTGTATTGAGCCTGTAAGCACTGCTTAAGTGACCAATCCTATGAGTTTTCCAGGGACTAAGGGGCTTTCCAGGATACAGGACCTTCAGTGCTAAAATTGGGACAGTTCAAGCAAACCCAGGTTGTCGGCCACCCTACCTGAGCTCCTCGGAGAGCAGCACACCACGATCTCATAGAAGACTGGTTTCTCACTGGCTGAGTCTTTTCTGGAGGGATGGAGAAGCCAGCCATTTCTTCTTGATGCTGAAACAGGCTCTCAGACTAGGAGGCTTCAGCCTAGAAGCGTGGCTGCCTCTTTATACCGATGTCCTCTGCTCCCTAAACTGACCACCTCTCTCTGACTCAAACAGATGACAACAGCAAATGCTATTAGGGAATGTCCTTTATATAAGTCACCATAGAGTGTTTTACAACTAAACACACGGTGAATGTAGACATTTTGCAATTTTTAAAGAACATAGCAGAGACTTAGGTTTCTGAAGATCCCCGAGGCTGCTGCCACACCTGTGTGATGTAAATCAGAAAGCCCTAGATTTGAGGTTCCAGGGTTGAAATTTGAAGTGTCCAAGATAGTTGGGGGATCCAAACCCTTGAATATGTAATGAAACAAGAGGCTTGGAGAGTATGTTATCCTGCTAAAACTGTACCCCATGTGAATAAAATAACTAAAAAACCAATACATAGTGTTACTGACAACCAAGCTATTGTCTTTTGGTGATTCTGTGCTGAAACAGATAGTTGTAAAAGAGAATGATGGTGTTTTTCATGCATCATACGTTGCCCTCAAACCAATAGCATGATCTATAAATAATGATTTGTGGCAGGACTCAAGCATTGAAATAAAGTCATTTGTGAAAGTTTGATGGACACCTTTGCCTGTTTTTATTTTCAAAACAGTAAAATAAAAGACATCTAATCCTGAAAGATAATGTTTAAAGAATAGGTTACAGCTTTCTGGTGGCAGAGTCTGGAAAAGATGTGTAGAAATGATACTTCATAAGGGGAATGAAAGAAGGAAGAACAGGCCATTTTCTCCGTCAGGTTTGGCCCTCAGGTGGCTGGAGAGAGCATGTCTGTGGTATTGCCACATCTGTGCACCCTTCAATGACACTTTTGTCCATGTCACTGACCCTTCTGGCAAGGAAGCCATCTCCCGTGTAACTGGTGGGATGAACGTGAAGACCGACTGAGATGAATCATCTCCATATGCTGCTATGTTGGCTGCCTGGGATGTAGCCCAGAGGTCACAGAGCTGGGCATCATTGCTGTCCACATCAAGCTCCAGGCCACAGGAGGAAATAGGACCAAGACTCCTGGGCAGGGGTCTCAATCAGCCCTCCGAAGCCTGCTTGCTCAGGGATGAAGACTGGGCAGATTGAGGATGTCACACCCATCCCCTCTGACAGCACTCACCAGAAGGGGGTTGCTGTGATTGCCATCTGTGAACAGGACTCCTCAAATTATTATTGTTTTCTGTTAAATTGCTGTGACATAAGCTCAAAAAAAAAAAAAAGACTAGGTTACAGAAACTTCATCGACTGACCACTTAAAATGTGGCCTTTTGCCACATCCGTGAGACTTAAACTGCAAGGTAAGGTCAGTCAAAACACAGGCAGTTGCTGTTGGTGAATGATTGAACATGCATTAGCTTTGTGAAAGTGGAGCACCAGACTGGAAGGTCCCACTACTAGAACACTAGCATCTGTGTTTATTGGAAGGGATATTGGTATAAATTTTCGGAAGGTCATTTGACCTTATAAACAAAATTTTAAATGCAATGTCCTCTGATTGAGCAAGGCCATTTCTAAGAATTTGGTACATTGATATAATGGCACAGATTTGCAAAACAAGGAAAGCTTATTGCTGAACATTGATATTATTTGTGATAGTTGTCCATCTAGACAGCCTAAATCTAACAGTAGAGTTAAGAACTTTATTGTAGTTACTAGAGGCAGAGGTATGGGGAGGGAGGATTGGATGAAGATAGTCAAAAGGTACACACTTTCAGTTATAAAGTACTAGAGATGTAATGTACGAGGGATGTAATAAATGTCATTAACACTACTTTAGTTTATATGAGTTTAGAGAGTAAATCCCAAGAGTTCTCATCATAAGAAAAATATATATTTTTTTCTATTTCTCTACTGTTGTTACCCATATGATCACTAGGTTTATTGTGATAATCATTTCATATGTATGAAAGTCACATCATTGTGCTGCCACACCTTAAATTTATACAGTGCTGTATGTTAATTGTATGTCAATAAAACTGGAAGAAAAACAACTTTATTGGCATTCCACATTGAAGAAAACTAGCCACCAGGAAGAAGGAGGTAGGTTATGTGCATTGGCTTGGGATTAAGGCTGGAATATACTGGGGAGAAGATGACAAGTTGCAGAGCAGCATGCATTGTGTGATTTTATTTTGTAAAATAAATACAAGAGAACAATCTGAATACACATTTGTGTGTGCACTCATAAACCGTTTAGGAAATGTGTTCGCGGCAAACTGTTGAGTGGTTAATGCTTAGAAATGGGAGCAGAGGTGCTTCATTTGAATTTTTTGGAATGTACTTACTTTACTTTCTCTGTCTGAAGGCAGAATTTCCTTTCTGGTTCTTTTAAGAACAAGAAAGCATGTTGTCAGTTAGGTCCTGACTGAAAATCATTGTACTTCTTTCTTGCACTGACCATATCAGAGACAAATGGCAGTGGTGACTGGATATAAAAAGACACCATGGACAGTAGGTAAAATCAGTCCTCTCCATCTAAAGAGAGAGCCACTCCATCCTACAGTACTTCTGGCAAAAGGCTTCAACCAGGTAATGTACTAAAATCACTTATCAAATAAAGGTAATATATTATTTAAGGAATTAAAGTTATCTATTTGTGTCTATTTATATCGCTCTATTTCAAGTTTGGAGGATGAAGGATGCTTTTTCCTCTTACCCAAGTTATTTCTCTTCCCAGGCCTACATCTGTCTCTCTCTAGACACTACTCAATTAAAATAAATTTTAAGATATTTTAAAACAGGAGGCAGAAGCTAGCTCACGAATGGTTCTAAAAGAAGTGTTATTTCTGGAAGTTTCCAAATGGGCTAAGGGAATAGAGTGGGTCAGCACATACTTGTGGGATCCAACAAGTAACCCAACAATTATTAAGAGACTGAAGAGCAACTACCCAAAGACCGAGAGTAACTCACCAATATGGCACTTGTATCTCCACCTGTTAACAATGCCTGTCTATCAATTTAGTACCTGTGAAAGCAACCCAAGAACTAACAAAGTATTAAAAATATATTACTCAATTACTTTGAATAATAGCGGTTTAATCTTGGAAAACATCATTTGAACCCTTTTAAAGGGATTAAAAAATGTTCATTGCAGTATATAAACACAAAATTACACATATAATAAATGAACAGCTTGTTAAATTTTCACAAGTGCAACTCTTCCATATAAGCAGCATCCAAATTAAGAAATAGTTCATTAACAATACCCCAGAAACAACTAATTTTTTAAAATGTCAGGGGACAATATATTTGTGGGCCTGATTTTGGATTGTCTTGGAAAAGATCCATGTCACAATATTGAATTCTCCAATTTATGAAGGTGGTTTATCTCTTACAAAGGGAAGCTGTGTAATTTAACAGCCTTCCTGGAAATGCTGGAAAGTCAGGAAGAGTGACTCAGTCCATCAGTTTCTTCTGAGAGTCCCTGCAGGGAGATGTCCTGCTTCACCGCTTCCTCCAGGAAGGATGTGGATATGCTCCTTGACTTCGTGTATGGGTAGACTTGCCAGGTGAAGCCTCCAGTTTTCTAGCCATCACTGTCATTTTACCATCCCAGTTACGGAAGGTGTTCATTGTCTTCCTCCCTGCACAGAACATACTCCATCATCTTATGCCACTTTTTTCCCTCCATTTCCTCTGCCAAGAATTTTTAGGTTGGCTCAGAGCCACACATTTTGGTGATCTTCCATCTTAGTGTGAGGCTCTTGGTCCAGCTTCCTTCTTTGCTGGTCATTCTAGTGGTCCTGCTGGCTGTTCCTTGTGGATTTTGACCTCCTATCCAGGAACTTCCCTTAATTTGTTCTTCATACAAGTATGTCTTCAGGGAAAACAGGGATATATTCTTATTTTTTATGGAAGTATACTTGATGCACAATATAAGTCACAGGTATACAACATAGGATGCACAACTATTAAAGGTTACACTCCACTTATCATAAAACATTGCCTGTATTCCCTGTGTTGTATAATATATCCTTGTAGCTTAATTTATACCTACTGGTTTGTACCTACCCCTATGTTGCCCCTCCCTTCTCTCTCCCCACGGGTAACCACTAGTTTATTCTCTATGTCCGTCAGTCTGTCCTTTTTCTTATAGTATTTACTAGTTTGTATATTTTTAGATTCCATATATAAGTGATACTATACAGTATTTGTCTTTCTCTAATTTCACTTTAGCATAATGCCCTCCAAGTCCATCCGTGTTGCTGCAAACGGCAAAATTTCATTCTTTTTTTTAATGGCTGAGTAGTATAGCATTGTGCATATGTATACCACATCTTCTTTATACATTTATTTGTTGATGGATGTCAACAAATATCTTGTCATGTTCCATATGCCATATCTTGGCAATTGTAAATAATGCTGTTATGAATATTGAGGTGCATGTATCTTTTTGAATTAGTCTTTTAAATTTTATTGGAGTATAGTTGATTTACAATGTTGTGTTAGTTTTAGGCATAGAGAAAAGTGAATCTGTTATACATATACATATATCCATTTTATTAGATTCTTTCTCCATATAGGCCACTACCCACTACAGAGTACTGAGTAGAGTTCCCAGTGGTATACAGTAGGTCGTTATTAGTTATCTATTTTATATAGTAGTGTGTGTATATAAATTCCAATCTCCCAATTTATCCCTTCTCCTTCTTCCCTCTGGTAATCATAAGTTTATTTTCTACATCTGCAGATATAGCTAGAAGTGGACCTATACCCAGGAGTGGAATTGCTGGGTCATATGGTAGTTCTATTTTTAGTTTTTTGAGAAACTACCATATTGTTTTCCACAGTGGCTTTACCAATTTACATTCTTACCAACAATGTACAATGGTTCCCTTTTCTCCACATCTTCCCAACATTTGTTATTAGTGTTCTTTTGGATGATTGCCATTCTGACATGTATGAGATGATATCCCATCGTGGTTTTGTTCTGCATTTCTCTGATGATTAGCAATGTTGAACATCTTTTCATGTGCAGGTTGGACATCTGCATTTCCTCTTTGAAAAAAGTGTCTATTGAGGTCTACTGCCCATTTTTTGATTGGGTTGTTTGTTATTTTTATGCTGAACTGTATGAGCCAAAAGGGATACATTCTTAACCTGAAATGCTTCCCCCTAATTTCCATGATAAAATTTTTAACATAAAAAAGAACAAATTGAATAGTTCATCAAATAAGCTAGTGTTAATAATTGTTAATGTTGACCATATTTGCCACACTGATCTTGTTAAGATGTTGTAAATACAGATATTATCATATTTCACACTAAATATTAGAAGGCATCTCTAAAGTTAATACCTTTTCCTACATAATCAGAAAACATTATCATCTCTAACAATATTAACAATAATTTCTTCATATAATCTAATATCTAGAAGTTACTTAAGATTTACCAACTGTTTCCAAAATATCTTTCAGTTCAGTTCAGTCGCACAATCGTGTCTGACATTTGTGACCCCATGAATCACAGCATGTCAGGCCTCCCTGTCTATCGCCAACTTCGGGAGTTCACTCAGACTCACATCCATCAAGTAGGTGATGCCATCCAGCCATCTCATCCTCTGTCGTCCCTTTCTCCTCCTGCCCCCAATCCCTCCCAGCATCAGAGTCTTTTCCAGTAAGTCAACTCGTCGCATGAGGTGGCCATAGTACTGGAGTTTCAGCTTTAGCATCATTCCTTCCAAAGAAATCCCAGGGCTGATCTCCTTCAGAAAGGACTGGTTGAATCTTCTTGCAGCCCAAGGGACTCTCAAGAGTCTTCTCCAACACCACAGTTCAAAAGCATCAATTCTTCGGCGCTCAGCTTTCTTCACAGTCCAGCTCTCACATCCATACAC
>SJYT01067258.1:7256-35448 GCA_006410635.1 Cephalophus harveyi | reverse complement strand
CCACAAGGCCTGTAGGATCTTTGTTCCCTGACCAGGGATCAAACCTGCACTCTCTGCATTAGAAGGTGAAGTCTTAACCACTGGACCACCAGGGAAATCCCTGTATGTTTCATCTTGAACTACCTTACCACTCACTTGTTGAAGCAGCATCTAGATTTGTCTCTTTGCTTCCTCAGAGCAGTGTGAGTTGTTTCTTCATCTCTTCTACTTCCTTTTACCTAGAAGTTAAACATTTTTCGGCAGAAAATACTTCATAGGAGAGGTGATATATACTTTCTATTTCATCATATTAGAAGGCACATGAATCTGATTCTCTTAATATTTGCAATGCTAAGATTGATCCTTGGATTAAGATGATAACAGCCTGATCCTAGGATTATAAAATTACATTTTCTTGCTTGTGCATAGCAAGTAATCTTTGAGGTGAAATTTTGCAAATATGTAAAACACTGGTTCCCCATTGATCTTCACATAATGCTTTTAACGTCTTTGTTGATCCTTGCCTGAACAAACTGTTTCACTAAGGGGTTGTAAATTGATTTCCTAATTCTATTATTTTTTACATTTATTATCTAACATTCTTCTATTACTAAGACTCTCCCTCATCAGCAAGGTTTAATTGATTATGCTGATAATAATTCCTAATGGAAAGTGGAATAAATGCCTAATTACTTTCTTTTAAAAACCTGTTTTCAAAGTAAGAAAGTAATTACTGATTTTCAAAGTTACTGTTATAGCCACCACCACTGATAAGAAGTGAGTTTGTTGTTTTATTCTTATTTGAATATTTTTGTGGATTTTTAGTATGATATCATTATGAATTCTAAATATTTCAAACAATAACATTAAGTATTTTTTGGTGTTCACATTGTTATACTTTTGGCTAGTAAAACCCCTTCAAGCAGGCTTATTCCTTTGACAAACTTAAAAGCCTTTGAAAGTTCTTTATTTTCTGACATAACAAGATCACCCAGGCTCACCAGTTTATCAGCTTGAACAAGTTTCTTAAACTTCCCAAGCTCCAGCATCTTCATTTATAAGATACTAGTAGTGGTACCTACCTCATAGGATTAATATGAAGAATAAATGAGATAGTGTAGTTTGGCGTAGTAACTGGCATTCAGTAGGCAGGTAAGGAGTTGCAGGATCTTTTACTATTATTGGTCCAAGCTCTGCCCTTAACAACACTAGTGTCCCTGTTGTTTACCCACTCAGTTGTGTCTGACTCTTTGCAACCCCATGGACTGTGGCTCATCAGGTTCCTCTGTCCATGGGATTTCTCAGGCAAGAATACTAGAGTGGGTTGCCATTTCCTACTCCAGGCGATCTTTCCAATTCAGGGATTGAACCTGAGTCCCCTGCATTGGCAGGCGAATTCTTTACCACTGAGCCATCATGGAAGCCTCAATAACATCAGTATCCTTGGATAAGACATTTGTCCTCTTTGGGCCTCAGCTTCTCTCTGTATGATGGGAGATTTAAATTTGAAGTCCTTTCCACTTAATTTTTTTGGGTAACCAGATCAGTGGTTTTGTATGAACTTAATAAGAAAACACAAACAAAACAACAGAAAGGTCCTAAGAAGGGAATGTATGAAAATCCCGTGGCTAACACCGTATTCAGTGGTGAAAGACTGACAGTTTTCTCCTTTCTCCTGAAAGTTTGATCCTAAGATCAGAGCCAAGACAAGGCAAGAATGTTCTCTTTCATCACTGCTGTTCAACATTATACTGGAAGTGCTGGCCAGAGCAATTGGGAGTTGAAACAAGTTGAGGAAGCTTTGGAGGAGTGCCCTAGGATGGAGCCAGAGTGAAAGGGTTAAGAAAGGCTTTTCTCTCTGTGTATCTCTCTATGTTTGTCTCCCATTCAGTTTGTGGCATCCAAGGAAATCTGTCAAAATGTTAGCTGAATGAAATTTAAATGCTAGCTGAACAAAGTTAATGGAGGTGATGGAATTCCATATAAGACTTCAGAGACCACATATAATGGAGATTACAGACTTTATAAAAATAATTTAGAAAAGTAGTTCAGCAAACAAACAGCTAAAGCCTACAGCAAACAATGAAAACAAACACTGAAAAAAAGAACGATCTGAATCTCCAGAGTTGCTACATTATACTATTCAAAATTCCCAATTTTCAAAAATTATGAAGCATGAAAAGAAACAAGAAAATATAGCCCATTCACAGAAAATGTTAACAGAAACTGTTCCTAGGAAAGTTATTGAACTTAAAAGACTTAAATCAATCGTCTTCATTATTCTCAAAGAGCTAACGGAAACCACGGACAAACAGATAAAGGAAAGCTGGAGAACAATATGACAGAATGTGAAATATTAACACAGAAACAGAAATGCTAAAAAAGAGCCAAACAGAAGTTCTGGAGCTGAAAATTACTATAATGGAAATGGAAACTCACTAGAAGATTTCAAAAGCAGCTTGAGCAGGAAGAAGAAAAAAATGGTAAACTTGAAAATAGATCAATTGAAAATACCCAGTTTTAGGGACAGAGAGAAAAAAGAATGAATAAAACCTAACAGAGCCCAAGAGACCTTTAGGACACCATCTATCATACCAATGTATGTATAGTAAGAAGAGAGAGAAAGGTACACAGAGAATATTTGAAGAAATAATGGTCCAAAACTCCCCAAATTTGATATAACATGTGAATCTACACAAGAAGCTCAACAAATTCCAAGAAGGATGTGTGGATCCTGTGTGGATCACAAAAAACTGGAAAATTCTTAAAGAGATGGGACTATCAGATCACCATACCTGCCTCCTGAGAAATCTGTATGCAGGTCAAGAAGCAACAGTTAGAAGTGGACATTGAACAATGGACTGGTTCCAAATCAGGAAAGGAGTACATCAAGGCTGTATATTGTCACCCTGTTTATTTAACTTATATGCAGAGTACATCATGCAAAATGCCAGGCTGGATGAAGCACAAGCTGGAATCAAGATTGCCGGGAGAAATATCAATAACCTCAGATATGCAGACAACACCACCCTTATGGCAGAAAGCAAAGAACTAAAGAACCTCTTGATGAAAGTGAAAGAGGAGAGTGAAAAAGCTGGCTTAAAACTCAACATTCAGAAAATGAAGATCATGGCATCCGGTCCCATCACTTCATGGCAAATAGATGGGGAAATAATGTAAACAGTGACAGACTTTCTTTTCTTGGGCTCCAAAATCACTGCAGATGGTGACTGCAGTCATGAAGTTAAAAGACACTTGCTCCTTGGAAGAAAAGCTATGACCAACCTAGACAGCATATTAAAAAGCAGAGACATTACCTTGCTGACACAGGTCCATCTGGTCAAAGCTATGGTTTTTCCAGGAGTCATGTATGGATGTGAGAGTTTGACTATAAAGAAAGCTTTTTTTGAACTGTGGTGTTGAAGAAGACTCTTGAGAGTCCCTTGGATGGCAAGGAGATCCAACTAGTCTATCCTAAAGGAAATCAGTCCTGAATATTCATTGGAAGGACTGATGCTGAAGCTGAAGCTCCAATACTTTGGCCACCTGATGCAAAGAACTGACTCATTTGAAAAGACCCTGATGCTGGGAAAGATTGAAGGCAGGAGGAGAAGGGGATGACAGAGGATGAGATGGTTGGATGGCATCACCAACTCGATGGACATGAGTTTGAACAAGGTCCTGGAGTTGGAGATGGACCGGGAAGCCTGGCATGCAGCAGTCTATGGGGTCGCAAAGAGTCCGACATGACTGAGTGACTGACCTGAACTGAAAGGAGAAATTGGAACATGCCTGTGTGTGTGTGCGAAGTCACTTCAGTCATGTCTGACTCTTTGTGACCCTATGGACTGTAGCCCACCAGGCTTCTCAGTCCATGGAATTCTCCAAACAAGAATATTGGAGTGGGTTGCCATGTCCTACTCCAGGGGATCTTCCAGAACCAGGGATTGAGCCCATGTTTCCTGCGGCTCCTGCATTGCAACAGATTTTTTACCATCAAGCCACTGGGGAAGCCCTAGGACATCCCTAGGTGGATACAAGCTAAGAGAATTTATTGGTAATAGAACCGCCATGCCAGAAACACTGAAGGTGTTCTTAAGGTTGAAAGAAAAAGGCACTAGCAGTAACCCAAAGCCATATGAAAAAAAAAATTCTTTTTGTAAAAATAACTACATAGGTAAATGTAAAAGCCAGTATTACTGGTTTCTAACTCCACATTTTACATCCTACATGAATAAAGACAAATGCATAAGACAATTATACATTTGTGTCAGAGGGTGCAAACATATAAAGGTATATTTTGTGAAAACAACAACATAAAGGGGGAAATGGGGCTGTATAGGAGCAGTTTTGTACACTAATGAAATTAAGTTGGAATAAATTCAAGCTACATTGTTATAAATTTAGAACATTCATTGTAATCCCCATGGAAACTACTGAGAAAATATCTAAAAGATACACAAAAGCAAATGAGAAGGAGGCAAAAATGGCACACTACAAAAAATTAAGTGCAAAAGAAGGCAGTAATAGAGAAAATGAGGAACAAAAAGGTGTAAGACATACAGAAAACAAACAGCAAAGGGCAGAAATAAGTCCTTCCTTATTAGTTACTTTAAGTGTAAATGAGTGAAATGACTTTTAAAAAAGGCAGAGATTGGCAGAACTTAAAAAATTATCCAGCTATATGTTGTCTATAACAGAGGCACTTCAACTCTGAGAAGATGCATGGGTTGAAAGTAAAAGGATGTAAAAAGATATTCCATGCAAATGCTAACCAAAAGAACTGGAGTAACTAAACTGAAATCAGAGGAAATAGATTTTAAGTTAAACACGATTACAGGAGACAAAGAAGGACATTATATATTATTTGTAAAAGGGTTAATTCATTAAGAAGTTACAGGGACTTCCCTGGTGGTCCAGTAGTTAAGAATCTGCCTTCCAGTGTAAGAGATGCTGGTTCAATACCTGGCTGGGGAACTAAGATTCCCATATGCTGGAGGGCAACTAAGCCTACATACGGTACAGCCCAGGCCACAGCTAGAGAGAAGCCCGTGTGCCACAGGGAAAGATCCCGCATGCTGCAACGAGATCCTGCGTGCTGCTACTAAGATCCAACGCAGCCAAAATAAACATAAGACAGGGCCCCCAAAATATATGAAGTGAACAGCCACGGAAGAAATAGTTCTACGATAGTAGTTGGAGATTTCAATATTCAACTTTCAATAATGAATAGAACATCTAAACAGAAGGTCATAAGAAAAGAGAACAACAATATAATAATAGAGCAACACTATACACCAACTAGATTTGACAGACATATTGGACAGTCTACCCAATAGCAGCAGAATACACATTCCACTAAAGTGCACATGGAACATTCTCCGGGACAGCCCATGTTTTAGGCCACAGAAAAATCTCAGTACGTTTAAAAACGCTGAAATCCTTTGAGATATCTTTTTCAACCACCATGGAATGAAGCTAGAGCTGAGCAATGTAAGGAAAACTGGGAAGTTTTAAACTTTGTGCAAATTAAACAATGTAGTCTTAAACAACCAAGGGTCAAAGAAGAAAGGGAAACCGTAAAACGTTTAGAGATGAGTGAAAATGCAAACACCATATACCAAAACATATGGAATGCAGTGAAAACAGTACCTGGAGGAAAAATCTATAGCTGGAAATGCCTGTGTTAAAAAAGAAGAATGATCTCAAATCAGTAACCTAAATTTACAACTTAAGGAACTAGAAAAGGTATAGAAAATTAAATCCAAAACAAGCAGAATGAATTAAGTTATAAAGATTAGAGAGGAGATAAGCAAAGTAGAAAATAGAATTACCTATTTTTATAGAGATTATCAATGAACTCTGAAGTTGGTTCTTAGAAAAGATCAATAAAATTTACAGACTTTTAGGTAAAATTACCATGAAAAAAAGAGAGAAGAATGAAGTTAAACAACTAAAATCAGAAATGGAAGTGGGACATTAATACTGATCTTACGTGAATAAAAAAGATGTAAGAGAATATTGTAAAAAACTGGATGCCAACAAATAGGATAACCTAGATGAAATGGACAAACTCCCACCAAAACTGGCTTAAGAAGAAATAGAAAGTCTCAGCAGACCACCACCAAGTAAAAAGACTGCATCAGTAATTAAAATTCTCAATATAGAAAAGTCCAGAACAAGATGGTTTCAATAGTGAATTCTGTGAAACTCTAAAGAATAATTAATACTAATTCTTCTCAAACTCTTCCAAAAAATAGAAGAGGAAGGAACACTTACTCAGTCATTCTACAGAGCCAGTATTACCTTGATACCAAATCCAAAGAAAACTATAGAACAGTATATAAATATAGATATAAAAATTCTCAACAAAATACTAGGAAACCAAATTCACAGCATATTTAATAAGGACTATACACCATGATCAAGTGTGGTTTGGGTTTTTTCATTCAGAATTCTTTGGAGATTCACCCAAGTTGTCACATCAATAACTCTTTTTATTGCTGAGTAATATTCTGTGGCATAGATGTACCAGAGTTTGTTTAACCATTTATCCATTGAATGAAAATTGAGTTGTTTCTAGTTTTTTGATTATTATGAACAAAGTTGTTATTCACATTCAGTTTTTGTATAAATACATTAAGTATCTTGGATAAGTGCCCAAGACGGTAGGTAATTCCTGAGTCATATAAATGTTTCATGTTTAGTTTTATAAGAAAATGCCAACTGTCTTCTAGAATGGCTACATAATTTTATATCCCACCAGCAATTCACAGTGATCCTATTTCTCTTATCATCAGTAACATTTGATGGTGTCACTATTTTTATTTTAGCTATTCTGATGTGTGTGCAGTGGTATCTCATAGTGATTTTAATTAGCAGTTCTCTAATGACCAATAATGTTGGACATCTTTTCACGTGTATTGCTTGTCACCTCTATATCCTCTTCAGTGACGTCTGTTTATATCTTTTGCTTATTTTCTAATTGAATTTTTTTCTTTTAATCTTGAGTTTTGAGAACTCTTTATATAGTCTAGATACTAGTCCTTTGCCAGATTTGTGGTTTGCAGATATTTTCTCTAAGTTGGTAGCTTTTCACCTTCTTAACAGGGTCTTTCTTGGAGCAGATGTTATTAATTTTTATGTTGTCTAACATCAAATTTTCTTTTTTGTATAGATCATGCTTTTAGTGTCAAGTTTAAGAATTTTTCACTTAGTCCTATATCCTAAAGATTTTATCCAGTTTTTTTTCCTTAAAAGTTTTATACTTATATCTGTAATTCATTTGAAGTTAATTTTTATATAAGGTGTAATGTTTGGGTCGAGTTTCATTTTTTAAACTATGAATGTCCAATTGCTTCAGCAGCATTTCTCAGAAAAAAATTATCCTTTTTCATTGAATTGTTTTTGCATTTTGGAAAATATCAGTTGGGCAGATATGTCTGGGCCTATTTCTGGATTTTCTATTCTGTTCCATTGATCAATGTATCTATCTTTCTACAATACCACATATAGTCTTGATTGCTGGTTAACATTTTTAAAGCTCTTCACTAATTATAAAGTGCAGTAAGGACTGCTGGAGTTAGAGAAAAGGTCCCAAGAGATATAACATTTGATGAAAAGTTTGCTGCACTTAGATTCAAAAGACTTGGGTTTTGTAGTCATTGCATCAGGATGTGACTGGGTGACCTGGCCAAATCATTTAGTCTGAGACTCATTTTTCTCATCCATAGAATTGGGATGCTAATACCTGTGTAGCCTACCCTCCCAGTATCCTTGTGAGCATTAAAGAAAAATATAGAGTCTATAAGGTTTAGACTAAAGCCAGTATTCAAATATAAAGGGTTATTACCTGAGGGATAAGGACAATAGACATTAAGGTCCTTCTTACCTAAGGTCATCTTCAATTTAATTAGGTAGCATTAGCCAGAAAGGTTCATACGTTATTCAACAGAGTACACATTCTTCCAGACACTGTGAAAAGTCCATGGGACATAGATACAAAAATACATAGTCCTGTCCTTACAAATCTTCCTTTTTTGAGGGAAAGTATTCCATTTTTCAAAAGTTCAGTTCAGTTCAGTTCAGTCATTCAGTCGTGTCCGACTCTTTGCGATCCCATGAATCGCAGCACGCCAGGCCTCCCTGTCCATCACCAACTCCCAGAGTTCACTCAGACTCATGTCCATCGAGTCGGTGATGCCATCCGGCCATCTCATCCTCTGTCGTCCCCTTCTCCTCCTGCCCCCAATCCCTCCCAGCATCAGAGTCTTTTCCAATGAGTCAACTCTTCGCAGGAGTTGGCCAAAGTATTGGAGTTTCAGCTTCAGCATCATTCCTTCCAAAGAAATCCCAGGGCTGATCTCCTTCAGAATGGACTGGTTAGATCTCCTTGCAGTCCAAGGGACTCTCAAGAGTCTTCTCCAACACCACAGTTCAAAAGCATCAATTCTTCTGCACTCAGCCTTCTTCACAGTCCAACTCTCACATCCATACATGACCACAGGAAAAACCATAGCCTTGATTAGACGGACCTTAGTCGGCAAAGTAATGTCAATGCTTTTGAATATGCTGTCTAGGTTGGTCATAGCTTTTCTTCCAAGAAGTAAGTATCTTTTAATTTCATGGCTGCGATCACCATCTGCAGTGATTTTGGAGCCCCCAAAAATAAAGTCTGACACTGTTTCCACTGTTTCCCCATCTATTTCCCATGAAGTGATGGGACCAGATGCCAAAAATTAAGTGAATTCAAATTAAATGTATATTGAGCACTTCTTTGGAATTCTGGGACCTTTCTAGGTGGATGGATCCATGGAGCAAAAAATCATAGTGAATTCTATGAAACTCTAAAGAATTAATATTAATTCTTCTCAAACTCTTCCATAAAATAGAATAGGAGGGAACAGTTCCTCATTCATTCTACAGAGCCAGTATTACCTTGATGCCAAATCCAGACAATGATGTCACAGGAAAGACTATAGACCAGTATATAAACATAAACATAAACATTCTCAACAAAATACTAGGAAGCCAAATTCATAGCATATTTAATACAGATTATACACCATCCTCATATTTTCAGGGGCTGCACACTGACTTTAGCAGAGCCAAAAGGAAAGGGGGAGGGTTTTCCTGGACAAAAGTAAAAACACTCTGAAGCTCACATTCTTGTCACCCTTTCCAGCTAGTTTCATCTCTAGTTCCATTTCTTTGCATGCATTTATTAAAATGAAATGAAAACATCCCATGGAGCCAATTTAGAGTCCTGTACACTGAATGAAAAACACATTTTGCTTACCTCAAATAGGACGGAACCTGTTGAAAGGGCCAGCCTGCCTCATCTCTGTTTTCCCAGGTCTCATTTTACAAATTGACTTCAGTCCCTTGTCTGCATCGTACATTGCTGAAATCAATTTATAAAATGAAGTAGTTTTAACAGTCAGAGAAAGACTGGTGTGCATCATTCCTCTAGACAGCCTGCAATTAAGAAAATCTCACTTGGAGAATAAAGGATATTGTCATGTAAAGTGTTTTTACATGCTACTTGGTGCATTTAGAAAAAAAGCATGAGCGTAAAACAAAATATGCTTCAGCACAACAAAATCAGAATCCTGTTCCTAGACTCATAGCTGGAAGGATATTTGGAAATAATTGCCAAGGCAATGGCACCCCACTCCAGTACTCTTGCCTGGAAAACCGCATGGACAGAGGAGCCTGGTAGGCTGCAGTCCACGGGGTCGCGAAGAGTCGGGCACGACTGAATGACTTCACTTTCACTTTTCACTTTCATGCATTGGAGAAGGAAATGGAAACCCACTCCAGTGTTCTTACCTAGAGAATCCCAGGAACGGCAGAACCTGGTGGGCTGCCGTCTATGGGGTAGCACAGAGTCGGACACGACTAAAGCGATTTAGCAGCAGCAACAGCCAAGTATAATACCATCCTAGCCATTGGTGGGGCTCTGCTGCCCCCAGGTGGCTGAAGCCCTTCTCTGACAACTCCAGGGTTCTAATGCGGAAGTTAGTGATTTTTAGAATGGAGCAGAGAATGGATGGATAGGGTGATGATTGGGATTCGTTCATTTATTTTTTCAATTAATAAATATAGAATTTCACCTATATTGGCAGGCACTGTGCCAAATGCTGTTAGAAAATGACTTTTGAGATCAAAGATCTGAAAACTGCCTTATCATTAAGAAGTCAAGGGCCATGCTCAGGGCTGCCCTGGGCATTGGTCTCAGGAGGACAGTAGGAGGTAGCAAGGACTGGGGAAGTGACCAATGATAATGGAGGCAGGATTTTCCAAATATGTTTCTTCCCCCAGGGGCACAAACGTATCTTATAGCCTATTATTAATAATTGAAATCCATTGGGTTAACAAGAGAAAGAATAGAAAGTAAAGGTAAAAGTGAGCATTAGATATACACTAGAAGGTTTATACAGGGAAAGTTTGAGATGGGGACAGGAAGAGAATAGTCAAAACCCTTTGCTTCACTGAAAAAAATAAACAAAACAGATTAAAAAAAAAAAAACAGGATGCCATATTTAACATGGCTTATCCTCAGAGATTATGACAGCCTGTATTAGTAAGTCACTGTAGTATTGATGTGGAGAAGGAAATGGCAGCCCAGTCCAGTGTTCTTGCCTGGAGAATCCCAGGGATGGGGGAGCCTGGTGGGCTGCTGTCTATGGGGTCGCACAGAGTCGGACACGACTGAAGCGGCTTAGCAGTAGTATTGATGGGTATGGAAACTGGTGCATTGCATTTGACACAGCAAATCCAGCGTTAGGAATTCATTGTCCAGAACTACTTGTGGAGGTATGTAGAGAAAAGAGCAGATGATAAGACCACATGCCCTTCATTTCACCTAGGTTTAAATGATGGCATCACAGATGCATAGAGTTCCTTAAGGGTTCCTTCTTGAGATCGAAATTGTGTTGGCAGTTGTCTCTGTGGCTGGCTACTACTCTTATCTCCTATTATGATTCTGTAAAAACGTTTATAAAATCCCCAACCTTTTAATTTCAGTTGACCTCAAACATTCATTTGCTGAGCTCCCGTTGAATGTGACTTTGGCTCCTTGGGAAGAACAATGAAGGGATGACTTAGATTTGGTTCCTTGCACTGAAAGACCTTGGTCTAGAGAAGTCTGTCTTGTAAAAACATAAGCTACAGTGATTCAGTAAAATAATGGCTGTAACACAGCATTATGGAAATATGTGATAAGGAAGATACAGTTCATTGTAATTAGAGAAATAAGGGAGGGGTGGATTCCTAGTAGATGTTATATTTGAGACATGAAATATTTGAGTCAGGTGGCATTGTGGTAAAGAATCTGCCTGCCAATGCAGGAGACACAAGAGATGTGGGTTTGATTCCTGAGTCAGGAAGATCCCCTGGAGTTGGAAATAGCAACCTGTTCCAGTACTCATTCCTGGGAAGTCCTGTGGACAGAGGAGCATAGAGGACTACAGTCCAGGGGGTCACAGAGCTGGACATGCCTGAGTGACTGAGCACGCACACGCCACTGCCCTCACCTCCTCTAAGCGTCCAGATTTTGAAAAAAAAGTTATTGTTTTTATTTTCTATCATATGATCAATGCATGTTTGGAAAAATCCAAAGGATAAGAAAAATAGAGTAAAAATCTCCCTTTAAAATTGTTGGTTCTCTGCCCAATCTCATTTCTTTTCCTAAAAGCAAACAACGCTCTCAGCTTATTGTGTTTTTTTTTTTAGAATGATCTGTAGTGTATTTATGTGAATATATAACTCTGCTGTGATTTTACATAAATGGATATATGTGTTTTTCTGCACTTCAGAAAAAACTCAGTACCATATTTTGGATATTTTTCTATGATAGTACATACAGTTTAAACTCCTCCTTAACTAGAATTTCACAGTAAGGCTATTTCACCATGTCCATTTTGATGGTCCATAAAATGAGAGAAACTAAGGTCTTATCTTATTTGCATAAACAAAGCAAACAAAAAAACCCCACCTCAACACTGGACCTAACAAATAGACATCTTTTTCTTTCATATTTATTTATTTTTATTGAAGTACAGTTGATATGAAATGTGTTAATTTCTGGTGTACAGCACAGTGATTCAGTTATATATATATATATATATATTTATATTCCTTTTTCACTATAGTTTACCATAAAATATTGAACATAGCTCCCTGTGATGTATTATATGATTTTTGTTTTTGTCTACTTTATATATAGTAGTTAGTATCTGCTAATCCCAAACTTCTAATTTATCCCTCCCCTACACTTTTCCTCTCTGGTAACCATAAGTTTGTTTTCCATGTCTGTGAGTCTGTTTCTGTTTTTTAAATAAGTTCATTTGTATAATATTTTAGATATATAAGTGATATCATGTGATATTTATCTTTGTCTGATTTACTTCACTCAGTATGATAATCTCTATGTCCAACCATGTTGCTGTGAATGGCATTATTTCATTCTTTTAATGGCTGAGTAGTATTCCATTGTATACATAATATACCACATCTTCTTTATCCATGACTCTCAAACAGATATCTTATTTTAAACTCTCCTCACCCAATTCCCTTGAACTATACCCTGGAAAGAGAGACACAAACAATCTTTACAACCTCCAAACCTGTCCAGGGTTCTGTCTGCAAACTGCAAACTCTATTCTCTACTCCAAGAAATTGTACTCTGCATGGGGGGAAGTAGACCTTCCATCTCCTGAATCCACCCCAACCTATGGACTTCGCTCTCCCACTGTCTAGTTTCCTTGATTTTTGATATCCAAAGCAAGTATGTCCACTAAAACACCAACAAAACAAGTTTACAAAACAAAACTTTTTGCCTAAGCAGTAGCTCCTACAACTGTGTTTTGACCTTCAATCCCACCATGAATTGGTAAAAACTCAGGTCCTCTTTTAAGTCTGAGATTCTAGCTGGCCTTCCCTAAGGCAAGTGCATGGATATCTCAATGGTGGAATGAAAGGGAACAGGACAAGGAAGCCCAGATGATATCTCAAATATGATCTACTAGAACTTGAACATTTTCCCAAGTTAAGTATATTTTATAAACATCATTTTAATGGTTGCCCAGTATTCTAACCAACAAATATAATTTATTATTCTCTTATTTTTAAAAATTATATTATAGATGATCTGTTATGGTTATCTTATGACATATTCTCCCTCACCCTGAATTTGTATAATTCACACAATCGTCAGTCAGTCAGTTCAGTTGCTCAGTCATGTCCAACTCCAGCACACCAGGCTTCCCTGTCCATCAACAACTCCCAAAGCTTGCTCAAACTCATGTCCATCCAGTTGGTGATGCCATCCAACCATCTCATCCTCTGTTGTCTCCTTCTCCTCCTGCCTTCAATCTTTCCCACCATCAGGGTTTTTTCAAATGAGACCATTCTTTGCATCAGGTGGACAAAGAATTGGAGTTTCAGCTTCAATATCAGTCCTTCCAGTGAATATTCAGGACTGATTTCCTTTAGAATGGACTGGTTGGATCTCCTTGCAGTCCAAGGGACTCTCAAGAGGCTTCTCCAACACCACAGTTTAAAGGCATCAGTTCTTCGACACTCAGCTTTCTTTATAGTCCAACTCTCACATCCATACATGACTCCTGGAAAAACCATAGCTTTGACTAGATGGACCTTTGTCAGCGAAGTAATGTCTCTGCTTTTTAATATGCTCTCTAGGTTGGTCATAGCTTTTCTTCCAAGGAGCAAGCGTCATTTAACTTCATGGCTGCAGTCACCATCTGCAGTGATTTTAGAGCCCAAGGAAAGAAAGTCTGTCGCTGTTTCCATTGTTTCCCCATCTATTTGCCATGAACTGATGGGACTGGATGCCATGATCTTCATTTTTTGAATGGTGAGTTTCAAGCCAGCTTTTTCACTCTCCTCTTTCACTTTCATCAAGAGGCTCTTTAGTTCTTCGCTTTCTGCCATAAGGGTGGTGTCGTCTGCATATCTGAGGTTATTGATATTTTGTCTCCCTGCAGTCTTGATTCCAGCTTGTTTCATCCAGCCTGGCATTTCACATGATGTACTCTGCATCTAAGTTAAACACGCACGGTGACAATATACAGCTTGACATACTCCTTCCCTGATTTGGAACCAGTCCGTTGTTCCATGTCTGGTTCTAACTGTTGCTTCTTGACCTGCATACAGATTTCTCAGGAGGCAGTTAAGGTGGTCTGGTATTCCCATCTCTTTAAGAATCTCCACAGTCTGTTGTGATCCACACAGTCAAAGGCTTTGGCATAGTCAATAAAGCAGAAGTAGATGTTTTTCTGGAACTCTCTTGCTTTTTCAGTGATCCAACGGATGTTGGCAATTTGATCTCTGGTTCCTCTGCCTTTTCTAAATCCACCTTGAACATCTGGAAGTTCCAGGTTCACGTACTGTTGAAGCCTGCTGGGAGAATTTTGAGCACTACTTTGCTGGCGTGTGAGATGAGTGCAATTGTGCAGTAGTTTGAACATTCTTTGGGATTGGAATGAAAACTGACCTTTTCCAGGCCTGTGGCCACTGCTGTTTTCCAAATTTGCTGGCATATGGAGTGCAGCACTTTCACAGCATCATCTTTTAGGACTTGAAATAGCTCAACTGGAATTCCATCACCTCCACTAGCTTTGTTCATAGTGATGCTTCCTCAGGCTCACTTGACTTGGCACTCCAGGATGCCTGGCTCTAGGTGAGTGAACACACCATCATGGTTATCTGGGTCATGAAGATCTTTTTTATATAGTTCTTTTGTGTATTCTTGCCACCTCTTAATATAGTCAGCTTCTGTTAGGTCCATACCATTTCTGTCCTTTACTAAGCCCATCTTTGCATGAAATGTTCCCTTGGTATCTCTCATTTTCTTGAAGAGATCTCTAGTCTTTCCCATTCTATTGTTTTCTTCTATTTCTTTGCATTGATCACTGAGGAAGGCTTTCTTATCTCTCCCTGATATTCTTTGGAACTCTGCATTCAAATGGGTTTATCTTTCCTTTTCTTCTTTGCCTTTAGCTTTAGCTTCACCTATCCTATTTGCTTCAAATGCCAAATGACAGTAGAATGATTGACACTGAGTTCTTTGACAACTTCTCCTGTAGTTATAAGAGGATCATCTTCGATGACTGCTCTCAACTGGTCAGTTGTTAACTTCAGATGGCTGGCCACTATGCTTCCCCATTATGACATTTCCAAGTTGTTCTAACAGCCAGGCTATTTGTCTGTCTTTCCACCAGTCACTTCTTTCTGCACAGCGACCTTGCTTTAGGCACAGCAAGTCCAGTTCAGTTCAGTCCGCCTCTTCGCGCTCAGTCAGTTCAGTTCAGTTCAGTCCGACTCTTTGCGACCCCATGAATCGCAGCACGCCAGGCCTCCCTGTTCATTACCATCTCTCGGAGTTCACTGAGACTCACATCCATCGAGTCAGTGATGCCATCCAGCCATCTCATCCTCTGTCCGACTCTTTGCGACCCCATGAATCGCAGCACGCCAGGCCTCCCTGTTCATTACCATCTCTCGGAGTTCACTCAGACTCACATCCATCGAGTCAGTGATGCCATCCAGCCATCTCATCCTCGGTCGTCCCCTTCTCCTCCGGCCTCCAATCCCTCCCAGCATCAGAGTCTTTTCCAATGAGTCAACTCATCCTGGAATAGGCCAAGGCCACCACATCCACCCTTTAAAGCCTCAATATTCCCCTGGGCATCAAGATTTTCCCCTGCCTTCCCCTGATAAGGGCTTCCAAGGATAGCAACCCTGTGTAGGAGGGCGGGGCCAGGCGCCGTGGCCCCACCCCCTGTGTGCGGCGCTAATAGGGGGCGTGGCCACGGCCGTTCGCGCTCCTCAACACCTTCTGCGCTTGCGTGCTTGGGACAACCGTTGCGGGGCGCCTGGGGCCCTGAGGAAGGACGGTCGTCCCGCCAACCCCCTCCCCTTCGGACTGAGGTACCCAGCCTGGTGGCCCCAGGACGTTCCCGACGCATGGCGGAGCGCTGGGGATGATGCCCATGAAGTTCTTAGTCCTTCTAGTTGCGCTCCTGCTATGGCCTTCGTCCCTGCCAGCGTATCGAAGTGAGTGACTGGCCAGAGGCGGCTGCCACTCCAGGGACACTTGTGGGGGAACCTCCCGGGGTTCCCGGGTCCGCCTGAGACTCAGCTCTTCCTTTTCTGGGTCCTACATGCCTCCCAAACCCCATTCTCCAGGGGCTCGGCCTCAGGTGCCGAGTTGTGTCCCAGTTCTGGTCTGCCCACCTGCGCGCGGTCAGGCAGTGATCCAGGCTTTGGGTCCCAAGCGTGGCTGGGGTGAGCCGGACTGGGCACCTGGGACTGCGCAAGTGACCGGGCCGAGACAACCCTTGTTCACCTGGCCTCGTTTACCGCAGAGTCGCTGCAGGTGTGGGAAAGCAGGGTGGGAGCACCTGCGGCCAGGTTTTGGATGGCTGCCACCTGCCTGGGGCATGGTTTTTACATTGTTCCCTACCTTTTTCGCTGTAAATGTAATCTTTCGTGACATGTGCAAAAGTATGAAATTCCAGTTTCATTGTTCGTCAAGTTTTGTTGAAACACAGCCAGCCTATTGTCCAGGTTGCTTTCCCGCCTTTTAACAGCAGAGTTCAGTAGTTGCCACGGAGACAGGATGGGCTGCAAAGCCTGAACTATTCTCTCTCTGGCCCTTGACAAAAAGACTTTGAGCCCATGTTTAAACAGGGAGAGTGTGTGGATTGTGGACAGCTGACTAGGACACTCGCTGACCTCCTATGCATGCCCACTGAGCATCCTCAGGTGCACAGGATTCAAAACCTTAGCAGAGCAGAATTATGACTTAACTACTTGTCCCTCCCCAGTGGCTGAAAACTAATAAGTTCATGTTCAGGGGTGCTGAGACTACTATATTAATATCACATGAACACCTTAAGGTATTTAAGGGTCTGATATCTGGTATTCCAGATAGACCATGGAGGCCTAATTCATCTAGACTAACTTTAGTTCACTGTAGTATCTAGTGATGTTGGGATTTGGTTTAACTAACTAAATAAAATTTAACAGGTAGGTGTGAAAAAAGTACTAAAGTGCATGCTAGTTATGCAGAGCTATATTTCAGACTTGTTAAAAGCTCTTAGTTAACAATTAAATTTCAAAAATGAAAACACAGCACAACCAAAGTCATAATTAGTAGTGGGTAAAGTTCTGAATAAAGTGCCCTAGGTAACTAAAGTCAGCCCTTTCAATACTAGCACTTAATGATTGTTAGTTGTTTTAAACAAAAGTCTTTCGAAAATTTTCGGCTGTTAAGAACAGAGCATACTGAAGATGATAATTGTCTTTTCTTGCTGATACTAGTGGTCATTATTGCTAACATCAGAGATTGAATTTTGGTAGTTGTAGAGCAGTAGGTCACAACTGACTAATATATATGCGGACGTCAGCTGAAGTGAAATTAATACTGTCACACAGTACTCTCTGAGACTGCTTGAGAGCAATACCTAGATACTCAACTCAGTTTGATCTCTTGTCTAACTCCAAAACTCCATGGCCTGTGTTCTTTCTTTATACCCTCTTAAACTAAACTTTCTTAAGGCTTGTAGGAAATGAAAAGATACTTCTCAGAAAAAGGAATGATTTTGTGTTGAATATACAGATGGTGCAAGAGAAAAGGAAATATATATATACAGGTCATAGATGTCAAAGATATGTTAGAAAATGTAATTTACATCTTTTTCATAGAAGCAGATTAAGGGATATGTAGGGCAGTGCTAACATGGCTACTTTCCCTGTGAAACCAGGTTTATCACTGTGTTCGATTTAAATCGGGTATGTATTCTTTGTTTTGTATGTCTGCTCTTGTAACAGTATTGTCAAGAAAGCCATATAAAAAACTGCTCTCTCATGCCAAATAAAAGACACATTGGTTTTTTTTAAGGAAAAGTGCATCTTTAACAATTTTTTTTAGAATACAAGATAGCTTTGAGGTTATCTTAAGCAAACATCACAGGAATTATTATATTTGTTGAAAACATCAGTACTTCTTTGGCATCTGTCTTTGTCTTGAGGAAAATTTTAGTCCTAATGGACCACAGAAGGCAAGGGAATTAGTAAGGCAATAAATATTCATATCTATTGGCAGCTGATTGGAATTGAAAGGGAAAGCGGACTGCTTTAATTTCAAGAACATTGAAAAGGTGAAATTCACTTTGTTCTGGTGCTGCAAGTTCATCTTTCACTATTTCAAGGCTCAAGGCCATGGCACTTGGGAGAGTCTTTCAAACCTGTGAATGGAATGTTATGACACACTTCGTTAATGTTTTAGATAATGAGGAGTGTGTCTTCTAATGCAGATGTCAGAGGGCGGCCTTTGGGGATATAGTAGTTTTATTAGCCTATTAATATTTTATGGGAAAAATTCTGTCTCTCTGTTCTTTGGAGCTCTTGTCTGTGTTGTTTTGATAGGGTCTTGTGTTTTTTAAGACTTCTTGTTTTTCTGACAGTAACCAGTTAAGACCACTTTGTATATTCTGTGTTCTGAATGGAATTAGCCATCCTTCTGAGAAGACAAAATGGTACATAGTGTTAGAGAGCTGAGTATTTGGGATATATATCAATGCTGAGGTAATATTATTATTTAGGTCATTTTACTCAACAGAACTAGAAGAGCTATATTTCATGGTCATGAATTTGTTTGGGTTCTGATTAAATTTTAACGTTACTCATAAGATAACTTTCTGATTTTTGACTCTTCACCTTAACTAAATTTGTATTCCTTTTTCAAAATATAATTTAGTATAGTTATTTTGGTTTTCTGTTGCAGCATAAAAGACCACCCTCAAATTTTATCATTTCTCATGATTCTGTGGGTTGTCTGCACTCAGCTGAACAGTTCTGCTTCACGTGGTGGAACTGAAGAAGCTCAGTTTGGATGAGAACATCCAACATGGCTGCTCATCTTTCAGGATCTTTCTCTACATGACTTCTCATTTTTCAGTAATCTAGCCCAAGTGTCTTTATATCATGGGAGCTTGCTTCCAAGACAGAACTTTATAAGCCCTCAACATGCAAGTTTTTATAAAGCCTATGCCACGTCAGATTNGAACTGAAGAAGCTCAGTTTGGATGAGAACATCCAACATGGCTGCTCATCTTTCAGGATCTTTCTCTACATGACTTCTCATTTTTCAGTAATCTAGCCCAAGTGTCTTTATATCATGGGAGCTTGCTTCCAAGACAGAACTTTATAAGCCCTCAACATGCAAGTTTTTATAAAGCCTATGCCACGTCAGATTTGCTAGTGTCCTTAATAGGCCAAGACAGTCACATGGGGAGAACCTATATTCATTGTGGGAGGAGACATATTAACCCAAAACATAAATACCAAGAAGAGCAAAGCCATAAAGTTATGTTTCTTCTTTTTTCAGCTTCATTGAGACTTAATTGATAAATAAAAATTATATTTAAAGTGTACAATATGATAATTTGACATATGTATTAATATATATATTAACTCCCACCAAAGTGAAAGAGGAGAGTGAAAAAGTTGGCTTAAAGCTCAGCATTCAGAAAACATGCTGGGAGGGATTGGGGGCAGGAGGAGAGGGGGACGACAGAGGATGAGATGGCTGGATGGCATCACCAACTCGATGGATGTGAGTTTAGTGAACTCCAGGAGATGGTGATGGACAGGGAAGCCTAGCGTGCTGCAGTTCATGGGGTCACAAAGAGTCGGACACGACTGTGCAACTGAACTGAACTGAACTGATTGAATTAATTAACACATGTCACCTCACGTCTTTACCTTTTTGTGTGTATCATCAACTATTGTCACCATATTATACGTTAGATCCTCAGGCTTTGTTTTTCTTANGATGTGAGTTTAGTGAACTCCAGGAGATGGTGATGGACAGGGAAGCCTAGCGTGCTGCAGTTCATGGGGTCACAAAGAGTCGGACACGACTGTGCAACTGAACTGAACTGAACTGATTGAATTAATTAACACATGTCACCTCACGTCTTTACCTTTTTGTGTGTATCATCAACTATTGTCACCATATTATACGTTAGATCCTCAGGCTTTGTTTTTCTTATAACTAAAAGTTTGTATTTTTTTTTTTTTTTTTAACCAGTCGTTCTCCCCATTTCCCCTGTCCCTAACCCTGAAGTTATCTTTCCTTAACATGAACACTTAATTAATATAAACATAATTACTTGTTTGTTTTACTTGCTAGCAAAAGTTAAAATTTGAATTAACAAATTATAGGAAAACTGCTGCATGAATAACAAGATGTGACATTTTCTTTTCTGATCATTCTTTGAGTATACGCTACTAATGAAGCATAGTTATTACAGCTTTGAGTTGGAGGTACTTCAGCTCAGTTATTCAAGTTTCTTTTAACTTGAAGGTGTTGGTGTTTTAGCTTGAAGTACTTACATGCTGACAGCTTTCAGGTATTAATTCTTACTTGCAACACTTCTGTAGAGTATGGGAAGTCTGTTCTTTATGAGCTCATTTCATGACTTGGATGGAAAATGCAAGCAATTTGCTCTCTAGAGCTAAGACATTCAGGCAGAGTCTGGCCCATTTATAAATGATTCAATGCGTGGGTATATGTTAAGCTTTATATACATGAATTCTTTGTTGAAAAAGCTATTCACTCTTGTGGTAATACAAATACTAGTTATATTTGAATCTTTTAAAAGATGAGCATCCACGATTCTTGTTTTAAATTGGGGGGCGATAACCAAGTATTATGTTAAGATTACAGTAAAAACATATGAGTTCTAAAGCACAATGACCAATTATATTCCGTTGAACTTTTAACTACTTTTGTCTGTATCTGAAATGTTTAAAAATTTATCTTTCCTTCTTTACTGAGCTACTGTTTCCCCCAGTTGAACATTTTGTTGTTACCTTTAACTTACCAGGTATTTATTGTTATGCCAATTTTTTTTTTGTTTAAATCAATAATATTATTGGGCTTTAAGGCCTTAGTTTTTAAAAACATAAACTACATTTTAAGCACATGATCAGATAGCACTCATCTTATTTTGTTGTTCAGTCACCAAGTCCTGTCTGACTCTCTGTGACCCTGTGGATTGCAGCATGCTAGGCCTCCCTGTCCCTCACCATCTCCCAGAGTTTGCCCAAGTTCATGTCCACTGAATCGGTGATACATCCAACCATCTCATCCTCTGTTGCCCTTTTCTCCTTCTGCCTTCAATCTTTCCCAGCATCGGGGTCTTTTCCAATGCATCAGGTGCCCAAAGTATTGGAGTTTCAACTTGAGCATTAGTCCTTCCAATGAATATTTGGGGTTGATTTCCTTTAGGATTGACTGGTTTGATCTCCTTGCTGTCCAAAGGACTCTCAAGAGTCTTCTCTAGTACCATAGTTTGAAAGCATCAATTGTTCGGCACTCAGCCTTCTTTATGGTCCAACTCTCACATCCATATGTGACTGCTGGAAAGACTATAGCTTTAACTATAAGGACCTTTGTTGGCAAAGTGATGTCTTTGCTTTTTATACGCTGTCTAGGTTTGTCATAGCTTTCCTTCCAAGAAGTAGTCATCTTCAAATTTCATGGCTGAAGTTACCATCTGTAGTGATTTTAGAGCCCAAGAAGAGGTAATTTGTCATTGCTTCCACCTTTTCCCCATCTATTTGCCATGAAGTGATGGGACCAGATGCCATGATCTTAGTTTTTTTAGTATTGAGTTTTAAGCCAGAGTTTTCACACTCTTGTTTTACCCTCATCGAGAAGCTCTTTAGTTCTCAGCTTTATGCCATTGGAGTGGTGTTATCTGCATATCTGAGGTTGTTGATATTTCTCCTGGCTGTCTTGATTCCAGCTTATAACTCATCCAGCCCAGCATTTCACATGATGTACTCTGCATATAAGTTAAATAAATGGGGTGACAATATACAATCTTGTCATACTCCTTTCTCGATTGTGAACCAGTCAGCTTTTCCATATAAGGTTTTTGACCTGCATACAGGTGTGTCTTCTGCATACTTCATAAGACAGGTAAGATGGTCTGATATTCCCATCTCTTTGAGAGTTTTCCACAGTTTGTTATGATCCACACAGTCAAAGGCTTTAGCGTCATCAATGAGATAGATGTTTTTCTGAAATTCCCTTGCTTTCTCTATGATCCAGTGAATGTTGGCAATTTGGTCTCTAGTTCCTCTGCCTTTTCTAAACCCACCTTGTACATCTGGAAGTTCTTGATTCAAGTACTATGGAAGCCTGGCTTGAAGAATTTTGAGCATAAGCTTACTAGCATGGCAAGTGAGCACAATTGTCTGATAGTTTGAACATTCTTTAGTACTTCCATTCTTGGGAATTGGGGTGAAGAATGACCTTTTCCAGTCCTGTGGCCACTGCTGAGTTTTCCAAATTTGCTGACATTTAGAGTTTTTTTTTTTTTAAATTTTAAGTAGCTCTGGTGGAATTTCATCACCTGCACTAGCTTTATTGGCAGCAGTGCTTCCTAAGGCCCACTTGACCTCACACTCCAGGATGTCTGGCTCTAGGTGAGTGATCACACCATCATCATTATCTGGGTCATTAAGATCTTTTCCTGTACAGTTCTTCTATGTATTCTTGCCATCTCTTCTTGATCTCTTCTGCTTCTATTAGGTGTTTACCCTTTCTGTCATTTATTGTGTCCATCTTTGCATGAAATGTTACTTTGATATCTCCAATTTTCTTAAAGAGATCTCTAGCCTTTTCCCTTCTGTTGTTTCACTCTTTCTTTGCATTGTTCACTGAAGAAGGCCTTCTTGTCTCTCCTTGCTATTCTCTGGAACTCTGCATTCAGTTAGGTATACCTTTATCTTTCTCCTTTGCTTTTCACTTCTCTTCTTTTCTCAGCTATTTGTAAGGCCTCCTCAGATAACCATTTTGCCTTCTTGCATTTCTTTTATCTTTGGGATGGTTTTGTCACTGCCTCCTGTATAGTATTATAAATCTCTGTCCATAGTTCTTCAGGCACTGTGTTTATCAGATCTAATCCCTTGAATCTATTCATCACATCCACTGTATAATCATAGGGGATTTGATTTAGGTGGGATTTGATTTAGGTCATACCTGAATGGCCTAGTGGTTTTCCCAGTTTTCTTTAGTTTAAGCCTGAATTTTGCTATAAGGAGCTGATGTTCTGAGCCACAGTCAGCTCATGGTCTTGTTTTTGCTGACTATATAGAACTTCTCCATCTTTGGATGCAAAGAATCCATAATCAGTCTGATTTCAGTATTGACCATTTGGTGATATCCACGTGTAAAGTCATCCCTTGTGTTGTTGGAAAAGGGTGTTTGCTATGATCAGTGTGTTCTCTTGGCAGAATTTTGTAAGCCTTTGCCTTGCTTCATTTTGTACTTCAAGGCCAAACTTGCCTGTTACTCCAGGTATTTCTTGACTTCCTACATTTGCATTTCAATTCCCTATGATGAATAGAACATTTTTTGCTGATATTAGTTCTGTAAGGTCTTTTAGGTCCTCACAGAACTGGTCGACTTCAGCTTCTTCGGCATCAGTGGTTGGGGCATAGACTTGGATCACTGTGATGTTGAATGGGTTGCCTTGGAAACAAACTGAGATCATTCTGTTTTTGAGATTGCATCCAAGTATTGCATTTTGGACTCTTTTGTTGATTATGAGGGCTACTCCATTTCTTCTATGGGATTGCAAGGGAACTCATATTGAGAGAGATTTTTTTTTTGGATTTAGGATCTTTTAGGATTCTATCTTGACTTGTAGTGTTTTTTAGCATATTTCTTTGTACTGCCTGGGTATTACATTATGTATACATAACTTACTACAGTCTATTGGTAACAGCATTTTGCCCGTTTCAGTGAAATGTAGAAACCTAACCTCCCTTTATGTTCTTTTACCTTCTCTCATTCATACTGTTAATTGTCATATATATTTCTTTAGCATACATAGAGAACCACATCAGATAGTATTATAATTTTACTTCAGCTGTCAATCGTAGTTTGAAAAACTTAAGAGGGAAAGAGAAGTTCACCGAATTTTCCCATATTTTTGCCCCTTCTGTTACTCTTTCTTCCTTGCCAATGTCCAGGATACCTTCTTTTATGATTTCATTTTTTTTTATGTTGTTGTTTTATCCCATGGATGGAGAGGCGTCCCCATGCAGGATAGTCCATGGGGTCGCAAAGAGTCGGACCCGACTGAGCGACTTCACTTGTTTAGTTACTAAGTTGTGTCTGACTGTTTTGTGACCCTCTGGACTATAGCCTACCAGGATCTTCTGTCCATGGGATTTTCCAGGCAAGAATACTGGAGTGAATTGCCGTTTCCTTCTCCAGGGAATCTTCCTGACCTAGGAACTGGACCTGCGTCTCCTCATTGCAGGCAGATTCTTTACTGCTGACCCACTAGGGATGCCCTCCTTTCTGTTTAATGAGCTTAATTTAGTTATTCTTTTAGAATAGGTCTTCTGGCAACAACTTATCTTAATTTCCCTTCATCTGAGAGGTTTTGATTATCCTTTCATTGCTGAAGGATATTTTCCCTTCATAAAGAATTCTAGATTGATAGTCCTTTCCTTTTTATCACTTGAAAAATATGCCATTTCCTTCTGACATTCATGATTTCTCTTGAGAATTCAAATTGTAATTTAACCTGCTTCTTTCAAGATGTTTTTCTTTGTCTTTAGAGTTTTCAGAAGTTTGACCATGATACATCTTAACATGGATTTCTTTGGGTTTATTCTGTTTTGAGATTCAGATTCTTGAATCTATAAATTCATGTCTTTTGCCATGAAAACAAATTTTCAGTCATTATGTTTTTGAATACCTTTTCTGTTTATCCTTTTTCTTTTCTGTTTCCAAGGCTCAGGTGATATGAATGTTAAATCTTTTTGTTACAGTCTCACAAGACCCTGAGGCTCTTTTCATTTGTTTGCATTTCATTTTTTCTCTTTTATTGAGATTGGGTAATAGCTGTTATTTTATCTTCCAGTTCACTGCTTATTTCCTCTTTCCCCTCCATTCTGCTGTTGAACCTATCCACTGGGTTTTCAGTTCAGTTATTGTTACTCAGTTCTAAAACTTAATTCATCCTTATATATTCTATTTCTTTGCTGAGATTTTCTACTTATTTGTTAAGACTTTTTATTTTTCATTTGTCTCAAGCAATCCATAACTGCTTGTTGAAGCATTTTTATGGTGGCTACTTCTAAATCCCTGTCAGATAACTCTAACATCTGCATCATCTCAGTGTTGGCATCTGTTGGGTTTCTTTTCTTAATCAAATTGAAATTTTTCCTGGTTCTTGTAATGACCACTAGCCTTTGATTAAAACCTGAATATTTTGGGTATTATGTAGTAAGACTCTGGACCTTATTTAACTCTTTTGCTACAGATTTAAATAGGTCTCTGACACCACTTTAATAGTGGATGCGGGGTGTTGTCTTGTTACCACAGGAAGGAGCTGAAAGTCCTAGCTCCTTACTTGGCCTTCTCTACTTGAGAAGAAGAGGTATTCATATTTGTTGCAGCACTTTGTGGGATAAGGGCAGAGGAATTGGGGAAGCTTAATGAAACTTGATGAGGGTGAAAGTCTATGTTCTCCACTCAGCCTTTGTTGGTGGGGGTAGGATTGCAAGGTTTACTGTGCTTTTGGCTTTTTTTTTTTTTAATTGAAGGATAATTGCTTTACAGAATTTTGTTGTTTTCTGTCAAACCTCGACATGAATCAGCCATAGGTATACATATATCCCCTCCCTTTTCTGTCTTGCTAGTTCACTCTTTTCCTGTTCTTTGGCCATGAAGAAAACAGTCTTTTTCTTTGAGCCTTTTTGGTCTGTGTCCATTGGTGTTTTTGGATTGCCAGCATCTCTAGTTCCCAGTCTAGGATATATATGGCAAAAAGAAAACCCAGGGAACTCACCGCTGTGTCGCTACAAAGGTCCTGAAGTCCCTAGCTGGTCTGCCTTCATCGCTCTACCTTTCAGAGTCTTCTCATCTCATGCTTGTCTTACATATACTGTTCAGGATTTTTAACTTTTAGTAGGAAGGATAGAGGAAAAATACATATTGTCTATCTTTTTGGAAGTAGAAGTCCAAATATATTGTTTTAAAACATTTTATTTGGGGCTTATGGAAGAGGCATTATGTTTTACAAGTAAACAAGATTACCTAAGTAGAACACACATAGGAATTGTGTGATGACCTATTTTTAATTTGGGTCAAAATATGTTGGAATTAAGTTTATAGTCATTTTGTCTATGTTATTTTCCAGTTTGTGTATAAAGTATGTCGACTTAAAAAAATGCACACTGTGAATGTTGTCAGTTAAGTTTTATTTGGGAAAAAATGAGGAGTGCAGCCTGGGAGACAGCACCTCAGATTTTGGAGGAACTGCTCCAAAGAGGCAGGGGGGAAGGTCAGTATATATGTGATTTTGGTTAAGGAGGAATACATGCAACCAAACACATATTTTTCCAGAAAGTTTCTGCTAGTCTTATGAAGCTTTCTGCCTGTCATGAGGATCATTCATCACCATGCAGGATTTTAGTGCTTTTTAAAATATGAGTAGATACAAGAATTGGGCTCATAAAATCGGCTCCTGAAAATATCTAACTATCTGAAGACCTGTCCTGCCAGTTTTTCCCTGAGTAGGGTGCCTCATTTCTGTTCACCCTGAACTCCTTTTTGAGGGGGGCAGGTATTGAAAATCAGCAGCTGCAGCAGCACATGATTTAATCCTTGTAGAGGTGGATGGCAAGTGCCAATGGCAAATGCCAATTTGTAGTTGATAGGTACTAGTTATTGGAAAGAAGAGAGAAGTCTTAATTGACTATCAGATATCTATTTAAGTTATTTAGATACAATTTTATCTGAGTAGTGATTCATAGTACTCTAAATTAGAAAGAGACTATAAATAAACTCAGTATTTTGAGAGTTTATTTAAAATTGTCCTTTAATCTTTATTATTATAAGCAACTAACCAGTATACTTTATTTTACTAGCAACATTGTTTTTACTTTAAAATGTTTCATACCAAACCTCAAGTTTTTCTCTTTTAAAAGCCTTTTATATTAGATTTGGATGTGTCCTTACTTTCCAGTTTTGTATTCTGCAATAACTACACAATCACCACATAAATAAAACACAGAAGAACACATTTTTAAAAGTAAATTTTAAAAAATGTCTTAAAATTTACCACTTTTGAGATTTTAAATTGTTACATTAAATAAAGAACTTACCAAGAAATATTAAAATTACCTAGTTTTCTAACAGTCCTACATTTTATTACCCTTTGAAGTAAAGATTTTTCATATTAAAGCTTCCAAATTTGAGGTTATACATCTTTTAAAAATTGTAGCTCCTTTCCTTTTTTTTTAACCAAAAAGCTGGAGTTTTTGGTTTAGTTTTCCTTTTTATTCAGCTTAGAAGCTATTGGTTCTTTGATCAAGATTTAGGGTGACTTTTTTTTTTTTTCTTAAAACTTTAGTCTCAAAGAAACTAAAGAACTAGGTATCTTTCTAATAAGCTTTTAATGTTAGCATTAGTGTCATTGCATTTTATTGTTATTTTTGGCATGTAGTCATCTCACATGCTAGTAAAGTAATGCTCAAAATTCTCCAAGCCAGGCTTCAGCAGTACGTGAACTGTGAACTTCCAGATGTTCAAGCTGGTTTTACAAAAGGCAGAGGAACCAGAGATCAAATTGCCAACATCCACTGGATCATGGAAAAAGCAAGAGAGTTCCAGAAAAACATCTATTTCTGCTTTATTGACTATGCCAAAGCCTTTGACTGAGTGGATCACAATAAACTGGAAAATTCTGAAAGAGATGGGAATACCAGACCACCTGACCGGCCTCTTGAGAAACCTATTCACAGATCAGGAAGCAACAGTTAGAACTGGACATAGAACAACAGACTGGTTCCAAATAGGGAAAGGAGTACGTCAAGACTGTATATATATTGTCACCCTGCTTATTTAACTTATATGCAGTGTACATCATGAGAAACGCTGGACTGGAAGAAGCACAAGCTGGAATCAAGATTGTCAGGAGAAATATCAATAACCTCAGATATGCAGATGACACCACCATTATGGCAGAAAATGAAGAGGAACTAAAAAGTCTCTTGGTGAAAGTGAAAGTGGAGAGTGAAAAAAGTTGGCTTAAAGCTCAACATTCAGAAAACAAAGATCATGGCATCTGGTCCCATCACTTCATGG